>VZTJ01000890.1:215459-237858 GCA_013397795.1 Orthonyx spaldingii
AGAAAAGCGGGGGGGGGGGGGAGGAATGTTTCTGAGGCTCCAACTTTCCAGTTTTTCTGTTAGAGCTCTAAAACATGAATTCTTAAACTCAGTTTGTTCAAATCCATGGAAATCTGCAAACCACATTGGGTCATAGAATGGTTTGTGTTTGACGGGACTTTAAAGATCATCTCGTTCCAGGCCCCCTGCCGTGGACAAGGAAACCTCTCACTAGCCCAGGCTGCTCAAAGCCCCATCCAACCTGGCCTTGAACACTTCCAGGAATGGGGCATCCACAGCTTCTCTGGGCAACCTGTTCCAGTGCCTCACCACCCTCACAGTAAAGAATTACGTGATTAAGTAAAGATATGAGACTTAATACAGTTATTAAGCTACCTAATTATATCAAATATGGCATTAAAATTAATACAGTGTGAATAGAGCAACAAAATCTCTGAGTTGTTTCAGAGAAAATCCTCAACTTTACCAATCCTGTACAGATTCTTGGTGTACATAATTAACAGCTTAGAATGTTTTCCAAATAATTGAATGAACTATGTAGCATGTTTTATTTTCCCGAATGTGCAACTTTCCGCTCTGATCTGTGCAAAAGATTGTGTGACCCCCATAACAGAATAAAGTACCTTACATGATCTCCTAGTTTGAGATGACAGTGAAACACAGAAATATTTTCTGCTTCTTTCACTGCAGAATGCACTTGAAGCACAGAGCTGCTTAGTGAGTGACAGACTGAAAGATGTCTGCTGAAGAGAAATTATTTGACTGCGGGTATGTCTATGTGCATTGCTAATTTTGAGATTAAGCTGTTGAGTTGTGATGATGAACAATTGTTGGCTGCAGTTGTATGTGCTCAGTTTGTGATTTTTACACAAAAATATGGACAGCATGAAATGTACCTATTGTTATTCATTTTTTGAAAGGTAATGTCTAATTAGCAGACTTAATTATTTTGTGTCTATTGAAAGCAACAATAAGGCTTCCAAACTATTGCCTTTGGGGTTTTTTCAGTACTCATGACAATGTTTCCTGGCATTCATCAACACTTCTAAATTACTGAGAAGAGTGTAATTAATCATTCACTTCCTTATGCTTCCTACTAGACAAACACAGATCATTGCAGGCAAGTCGAAGTAAGCCTTTTCAGATTTTCAAAACATGCTGCAGCTAGTGGAGACCTTGGGGTAAGCACCACTTTAAACACTCTATCAACAGATTACAGCACAAAAGGTAACTCAGTGCCTGACTGTAACAGGATTTGATGACAAACAGTTTATGAGTTGTCTTTCAGGAAGGATTTCTCTGTCACTAAGTCAATAAAAATCTGGGGAAGAAGTTTATGGAATTTGTTTTCAGTCCAGCCCAAGCAACACATCTCAAAGCAACTTGAGAAAGTAGAGTTCAAGTGTTAGAAGCCCCAAATTCTGAGCCAAACCTTGTCAGCTGACAGTTCTGTCATTGGGATTTGTTTAGGTTTGCTCTATTAAATCAAAAGTCAGATACATAAAAGTTCTGTTGAGGCCAAAAAGGAAAAGTAAACCAAGTAGACAAGTTCAGACTACAAAGATCAGAGTTTTTATCTTTATTCTGCAAATATGGAACATTTGGAAAGCATTCTGTAAACGGAACTTATGCCAAGTTTTCTGAAATAGTTACCATCTGATTTGTCTGCATATTTACTTGGTAAAAATGCATACTGCTCTGTTTTTGGAAGTGAGAGCTTACCCAGGAACTGCAACCTGTAGGGACAGAAAGTACGTTGTTAAATGGTTTGTCAGCAAAAGTTCAAATGTGCTGCTGTCCCTACCCACCCAAGCTGCTTCACAAACTCGCATCACCGCTGGGATGAAAGCGCTTACGGCACTCGGGAAACAACGGCCAAATGTGTTTAACGTGCTGCCCCATGAGGAGGGGAGGGAACAAGCTGGCCAAGATCTGAGTACAAGTACATAGCCCAATTTCTCCTGAAAGAATGAAACAATCCTTTTATGTCCTTGTAGGAAAGTAACAGCTATCAGTTCTCCCTCTGCAGGCTCCTTTTCTAGAAAACTGTTCTTCAAAAGAGCGGAGTGCCACAGCTTCAGCCTCCAAGACTCACATCAGTAGCTTCAGGAAGTACGACTGCTTTTGAGTTATTGCTTAGACGAGCGATAATAATAAAAGCTCACTAGCTTAAAAAAAAAAAAAAAAAAGGGACCTTTGAGCATTGTCACGTAACTACTGATAACAATGATTATTGTGTTTATCTTGCCAGTTTTAACCTCGTTGTCAATTACCATGTTTCACCCTAGATTCTGGTCTCCAAGAAATCCATGCTAAAATGAACATTTGTTTCAGCAAAGGCTTCCAACTGAATGTAAGCCACAAAGGGCTTCTTTTAAGTTGGATAGGAGTGCGGTTTTTTTCCTCTTCCATTCCTCTGAAGGAGAGGAGACAAATTCTGGAAGCCTGATTGCTGGTCTAGAACGTTAATAGCGTGAAGTCTCTTCAGTGTTTCTGTGTTAAACACTGCTCTAGAGCCATTGCTACTTAAAGGATTTGGTTGCTGAATACTTACCTAAGACCTGTGTTCCCAGTTAAACATAAAAATTGACCTTACCACATATGGATTATATCAACAACTTTTTTTTATTTATTTTGGTTTTTGTCTGGGTTGTCTTACCTTATCAATACTTACTATATGATGTCTTTAGGGTTTGGAGGGGTAAAACTGTACATGGTAACAGAAGTAAAAACAGTCAGATAAAGGAGAGTGTCTATCCTCGCCTGCAGACTGTGGGAAGTGTTTGAGCCTGCTCCAGGCTGTGGTGCTTGGACTCAGCTTATTGAGGGCACTTGGCTAAGGCCCATCTCTCACCTGCACTGTGAAGGCCACAAAGGCTCGGTGGGGCAATGATGGGACATGTAGGTGCCTTGTTCAGTCCTGTTATAGCCCAAGGACATCATTTTTATTAACCTGCACCTTTAGAGTTAAATCTTGTTCCTTTATATACCTGGTAGGAAAGGAACTTAAGTGTTTTAAGTACTGCAAGAGTCCTAGAAGTAGATCTGAGTGGATCTCCATATGAGGGAATTACAAGGAATGGGTCCTATGGGCTTTTAGAAATGGAAAGGAAGAAAAGGGGAATGTAATTACCGTGCTGGCAATGATTCCAGTCCATGGAGGAATGCCTATTGCATGAGGACTGCCTGTTGGACAAAGTGAGTTTGTAATTTGTTTGTAGTGGCAAATTCCACGCTTGGCTCATTATGATACCTCAGTCTGAGTTAATTATAGACTTTGGAATTGGGGGTGAGGAGAGAGACAGGAATGAAAGCCTCTCTCAGAAAACCCAATTCAAAGGAAAGCAGAGTGCAATTCAGTACCTTTTCTTCTGTCTGACGCTTTAGCTGCTGAGAGCGCCGCACCCAATTCACACAGACAGTGCCGTCTGTGGAAGGTCCTGTCACAAGAGCCATGTGAAGCTGCCTATTGTTGGGTGCTGCTCTGAGCTGGGTACACTTCAGGGTTATAAACACTACTGAGTTGTCCCAGCATTACTTATTTTCAATTCACTCTCATACTGATGCATTCCCTTGCATGTTTTCTGTTTGTGACCTATTTTTGATGCATTTCACATCTGCTTAGCAGCTCTTTGACAACCAGAAAACAGGGCTGTTTACTGAGTTCACAGCTGCTGCTAATATCCGTGCAACTAGCCAGAACTGACTGTTTTCTTGCTTAGCTCATCCTGTTGAATGAACTTCTCCGCAGGATTTGTTACAAGTTTTTTTCAACTGGAATACTATCAGAAGTTTCCACACATTTGTGAAATTCTCATACTTCAGCCTTCCTAGAAACCGAGAAACATATGCACCCTCACTAATTCCAGTAACTTTCTTCTGTTTCCCATGGCTTAACTACATCAGCTTTTCACAGATAGTGAAAACAGTCTGTTATAAATGGGATGAAATTCCTGCTGTCATTAGTTAACACTAATGCTACTGACAGCTTTGCACTTGAACAGAGTCTTTAAGGAAGTGACTCTTCTCATCTAGTTTAAGGACACTATTACCTATCAATTTACATTGCAGTGTTTCATTTTGGTAACTCAATTACCTTATTTTTCACATAATGTTTGAAGAGGAGTAAGAATGTAAAATAATCCTGCAGCATTTCCTTGTATCACCTTCAGTGAGTGGCTTGCTCACAGTGTATCATCTCTGAATGTAGCTGCATCCTGTAAGGCTGAATTCCTGCCTGTGCTGTCATCCGAGTGTCTGTGGGTGGTTTGGTACTTTTGCAGTTCATTATGGATTATTACCTTCAGGACACTTGTTCCCACTAAAGAAAGGTATTATTGGACCTTTGTGGTTTAGGTGCAAGAAGTCACAGCTCTGTGAAGTCTAGATAGTTTGGTTTTGTTGTTGTTTGGTTTGTGCTCAGGAGCTGATTAATGGCACTATAGTGCCGGCAGCTGGTGTGTGTGCTTCTGGAAGGGAACAGAGGTCCCAGTCTCCATGAAGCAATTAAGCTGGGGACACACTTCTTCAGTTCCAGCTGTTTGAGCCCCTGCCTGAGACTGCCCTTCCTGATTTTAAAATACTGTTCAGAGCTGGTATTGATCATCTTCCAAGTGCTCATGTTTTTGATAATTTTGTTTCCTAAGCCACATCATGGATCTCGACTTTCAGGCCTTTCTATATCCTTGTGGGGTAAACGTTACCAGGTTAGCTGTGATCTGAATTACAGATGTGGATACAGAGGCACAAAGGGTATAAAAGATCTGCCAAAGTCATTTCAGTGCATCAGAGACAAAATTAGGCAAAAAGATTTCTGACTCCCACTTGTGTCCTATCTTCCAAGCAATTTTCATGCTTCATTCAATTTTGGAACTTTTGCTGTCACGGTATCTCACAGGTAGCTTTCATTTCTTAATGGTTTTCAAGATTGATTTTCACCACTCCCACCCCCAGTTCATTTCCAGTTGTTAATGAAGTATATCTTGAATTTTCTTTGGTCCATTGTGAAGCTCGTGATGGTGACTCTAAAGTATTTTCTGATCCCTACCTGCTTGTTCTTAGACAATGACAGAAAATGTGGTGACTGGCCTCCACTCTCATTTTACCAGCTACAGCCAACACGAGAGACCAGACGATTTGTTTGGTCTTCTTGTAGATAAACTAAAATATTTAATTGCTAATAGGCTTTTCAGTTTGCATCGTTCCATTTCAGATGACTGGTGTTGTGGGGTAGCTTAAAAATATTTCTTGTGGTAGTTAATTATATTTGGAATGCCTTTTTTGTTTGTAGTGTTGTGACAATGACAAAATGAGTGCCCATCATAGGAAGCTCGTGAACCAGTTTTCAGTACCTAAAAGTTGTTGTCCACTGATATTAAAGGAAACCTAGATGCACAACAACCTTCTCTGAACCTCTGTTTCTTTCACGTCTTAGATACTTACTCTGGAAAGTGAAATCTTGATTTTCTGAGACATCTGCTTGTTTTGATTTGTTCTAAGAGGAGCCTGGATGAGTACTGATACTAAGTACTTAAATTTGAAATGGCTAAATTTGTCCAATCAAAATCCCACCTCAGTTTAGGGCAAAATGTAACAGTGTTGGAGTAAATGGATTGAGAGTGGGCATTGTGCAGCTGAAAGTGAGCAATGTTGTGCCTTCTGTTATTTTACACAATTCTCAGTGTTGCTTTGTTGTACTGGCAGGTAGGAAGAACCAGAAATTAATCCAGTCAACATAGCTGTTTGTGGAGGTCATGGTGTGAACTCAACTCGTTGACTCATAGGTTCCTTGCCAACACATCACCTCTTCTACATCTCTGAGTCTCCTCTAATCTTTCTGCACCAGAACTCATCATTGTGCCTTTAGCTTTTTTTTCCTCTCTGTGAATGCATTCAGCTGGAGAGATAGCAGGTACTCATGAAGGCAGCTGTCTGCTGCCTACCCAGGCAATTCTGATGAACCCTTTGCACCCTTCCATATAGACAGGAAAATTTCTTTCTAGGCCTTTGCTGATGTATCATTTTCCAGCTGCAGTGGGGGCAGTGTATGGATTGGTAAGTTGACACCTGCGGACTTGACCTGTATAGGCTCATTACCCTGGGTGGTTGCTGGAGAGGACCATGGAATAGTGCAGGCAGAACAAACGCTAAAATACAGCAAACATCTTCCTCCATGGAGAAATTCATCCAGTTGCAAAACAGCTGAGGTGAAAAGAGACCACTGGAAGTAGTCCACCCCCAGTGCTCAACTCTGCCCAGGTACCTTGTCTGGTCAGTGTTCTGTGTATCTTCAACATTGGAGACTCCACACCCTCTCTGGGCAACCTGTGCCAGTGTCCAATCATACCTGCAGTAAAAGTTTTGTCTTAAAAGGGCATTTAAATGGAGTTCTCTATATTTCAATTTGTGCCCGCTGCAATTAAAAAGGAAGAGGCAGTTGTGTAGGTGGTTTTTAGGTAAGTCATGAGAAAGGAAACAAAGCATTAGACTGCAGTAAAACAAGGAATTCAGTAGCAAAAAAGATGAATTTCCGTGGCACGGTGCAAATCAGCAGACTCTAAAGATTGGAAGAGGGAAATCCTTCTATCCTGAGCTGACATAGATGAGGTAGTTCACACCTTTCAGAATTGCAATTTGAGGCAGCCTGAAACACGATGGAGAGCGAGCTATGTCAGCATATGCTCAGAGCATGTTCTCAGTTTTATCTGTACATGTGAGCACAAGAAAATTATCTTATTTTTCAGAGCCAAGCTGTATTTCTCCAGCACAATTCTGTGGCAATGGGCGAATTTCACAGGAAAGCTTTACAGCCACAGAACATACAAAGTCTGGAATATGGATAAACTGGTTAGGATAAAATAGAAACCAGCAAAACCCTCTGCCAAAATCTGAAGTGAAATGAAGAGAGGTTCAAAAAAAGTTCATTCAGTATGCCTGGCTCCTTGTTTCCATAATTTAGGAATAATTACATTTTTGTCACTAACATTGTTTTTAAATGTCAATAGAAACCAGACAAGTATATTTGTAAACCCAGCCCTGTCACATTGAATATATTAGGTTTTCCTGTACCAGCCTCTTTTAAGTAGGGCTGAGGAAGCATTAAAAGCTCAGTAACTCGCAAGTGTTAGGAAGCTATTGGAAGAGCTTGTTAGGCTTTATGACAAGCACGTTGAAATATAATAGGCCTGGAGCTTTGTGAAGGAGCCGGAAAGCTGTGGTTGAAGAGAGGACAGTGCCCAAGAGTTTGTAGACAAGATGATTTGTGCAAAGGGGTTGTTGGAAGCTTCGAAACAAAGTAAACAAATGGGGCTGCCCACAGGGACAGTGTTAAGCTGAGACCAAAGTGCTTCCTTAGCTTGGTTTCTAAACATCAGTTAGTCTGTCTAACCAAAGAAGGCATTTTCAGTTAAAGTTTCTTCCTGTCCACACTCAGGCCAAGGAGGCATTTTCTGTTACCTAATTGACCATATTTGTTCTGACCCAACTTTCCTTATCCTTTTGCCTAGTGAGACTGCGGGCCTTTCTGCTAATCCGGAACAGCACATGATTCTCTTCTGATAATCCTAGATGGGTTTGGTTAGCTCTGTCCTTCTTATCCCTCTGCTTTAGTATTGTGCTTAAATAGGCTACCTTCTTTACACCTGTTGGTCATTTTCTGGTAGAAGCTTTTTGGTTCTGATGTCTTCTACTAGACCAGCTTGGGTACCTAGGAAATGTTAGTTAACCTCTGGCAAGATGGATCCTACTAACAAAACAGACATATTTTCCATGTTCTTGGATCCACTGCCATGGCACGAGCAACAAGAAAAATGAATAAAGATTGTTCCTAGCATTTATAGTTTTGAGTGCAAATTTGAAGATGTGAGCTGAGTGCAGTGATAATTTATGTGACTTGCAAGCCTCTTTGAGCTATAACTTGGAGGTGTGTACCTGGTCTTGTTCATATCACCATGGGATTGAGAGCTCCCCAGGAATATTCTTTTTTAAAAAACCCTTGTCCTTCAATGGAGATGCATAGTAAAGAAAATGTAACTCTACAGAGACAGCTTGGCCTTGTAATAATCACTGCATCCAGTTAATGGGGTTTAATTGTATGCAATTCATAGTCCTGTCAAAATGTAACTGAGCTAAAGTTATCTACCCCTTTAAAACTAGGTTCTAGGGGCCCTGAGCATAGGTATCATCACTAGAATATGTCAGCTCAAGAATGAGTTCCTTGAAAAGTGGATCAGGAAGCTGTTACAGCTGTTGTTATGGCTGTTGACGGCTAGCTAGAGACTATTACATTACACTAACTCAATTTTTTCCCAAAGGATAGGAATTTTTTACGCTTATTTCCTTTTTTACAGATATGACAGATCTGGGATATGTAAAACAGAAGAGAATAGGGAAGCAGGAACATTTCATTTAAAAAAATCCCAGTGTCCTGAAATCCTAGCTTTCTAATACCTTTTTGAATTATATATATGTTCTCTCTCTTTTACATAACATAGCTGGTTGAGAAAAAAAAGTCTTTCCTGTTAAGGTTGTAAACTACCAGTGTTTGTTACTGAACTTTCCAGATCATCCCTTGTCAACCTACTATTATTTTCCCTAATCCCTGCTGCAGCTTAAACACATCACCAGGCTTTGACCAAAGAAAGGTTAGTCCCAACTGCCTCTGCAAGCACAACATCTCTGAGTCACTACAGACATTCTTCATGTAATCCTGTGGTCCCTGAGCAGTTCCAAACAGGCCGACTCATTCTAGCTCTACCAACATATTCCTCACTGAGTCAGGAAGGACACAGGGCCTTTGCGTGACCCCGCTGTCATGCAGAAATGTCACTGTCTGTGAACAATACCAGATTACACCAGATAAAAGCCAGTCTGAGGAATGAAGATTTCATCATTAAAAACCAGAACAAAACTAAATGATAACATGCTCTATTCAGAGTACCTGACAGATACCAGGTATATAAACCCACATTCCTCCAATGGAACCATCCTGTGCAGCAGTGCATGGCCACACCACAAAACAAGGACAAATTTCTTCACTCCATGTTTATTTATACCACATCTCTTTGGACGTTCTCCTCTTACTGATTGCAGTAGCTGGAACCTGTTCTTCCAGCTTCATTGTATGAAGGTGAAAGTCTCAGCTTTAGAATCCAGCATTGCTGGACTTGAAAAGCATTATCTTCTCCCATTTCATGGCTCAGGAATTCATACTCTGCTACTGACCAGCTCACTGACTTTCCTGTAACTGAAGTTTGGTTACGGTAAGTTAAAGAATTCTGTGAAAATCTAGAATTATCTTTTCTTTTTCACATTATATATTTTCTAGGGCTTCTTTATTTTACTGGAGGGATAATGACGTAATTTCAGAAGAGCATCTTATTTGCTGATTGTGTTGTAATCATCCTATGCCCAATACAATGTATGGATTCCTCGTCTTAATAATATTCTCCTGGAGGGGAGGTTGGAGTCAGGGAAAACTCCCATGTAGCTAACCTTGGCAGTATCCAGTGTGTCTAGCAGATGCCAAGTGCAGTGTTCTGGAATAAATCATTGCTAGCTAAATCTTAGCTAATATAACAAGTAAAATACACGAATGTGTTATTTTAGCAAATGCATACTGTCAGATCTAATCCTGGATTTCTAGCCTCTAAAAATGCAGGTGGTGCATATTAGTGATGAAGTGAACAGTTTGAGGAAGGAACTTACAAGTATCCTAAATTCAAATTACTTGATATAGAAACTTGAAACACTTCTATCTATGGGAAAATTTTCCTTTTTTCTTTTTTTTTTCCCAAACCACTCAAGTGCAGACATAATTCTTCCTCTTTTACTACCACTTGTTCGTGGGGAGCAGGAGGTTTGGAAATTTGAGAAAGTAACTTGTAGTTCTGTAGCTAGTTTCACTAGCTCTGTTTGGAATGTAATTTGCAGCCTGAAAGACGTAGATATAAAGAAAACACTTCCAGGAAATAATGTGGCTTAGATTAATTGATGTACTGCACATGTTTAAGTCAATTACTCAGAGGAAACACAAAAAATCTTAACTGTTTATAGTACCTAAAACCGGTGTAAATAAAGCACTGCTCTCTAAAACTTCTCTAAGTTTTTATCTTAGAAGGATAAGTGACTTCACTTTTTTTCTTTAAAGAAAACAAAACTAGTATTCTTTTCTGTCTCTTTTCTAATCTTTTTCAGGATAAAATTTTTTCTTTATAAAAAGAAAGAAAATGAATTAACACAGTTGATATTAAAGATTAAAGTATCTTTCTACATTTGCTGGGCAATAATTTGTTTATTTTTCACACTGATAAATTTTGAGCTAAAACTAATCTCTGTGCACTTTCTATATTAGCTATGTTCAACAGTAAAAAATGTATTGGAAAGGACTTAAGAAAGGCTGGTGGGGGAGGATGGAAGAAAAAATTAAGTGAACTCTAAGGTCAGTGTCATAAAGATACCAACCTAACCTGATTATTGTCTGCCCTCTGGAGAGGGGAGAATCTTACACAACTGCATTAGAGTTGAAAGAAATGAGAAGCTGAACAGGAAATTATATTACTCTCTGAAGTAGATTATGTTGTACAGTTAACGAATGATGGCTACTTAGATTCTTTAAAAAAAAAAAGCATTAAAGTCATGTAACTGAACAAGAAAAGGTAACTGTAAAAATCTTGCACCTTAGCCATGAAAATGAGGTGAATGTCACTTAGTGGAGGGCCTTTTGCTTCCTACAAAAGAGAAGCCAGTTGTTTACTAAGAGGAATACATTATTTACAGGTTTGGAAAGGTCCGTTCCGTATATTAACAGTAGTCTTTTTATGATTGCATGGCAAAATCTAAATAGTGCCCTACTGTTTTCACTGACTCTGCAGCTTCACTTTCCTGAGCCACCAAGGTTGTTTCTAGGCAGAGGTGCATTTCAGCAAAAAGAAAGTGTGAGGGAATTGAAGAGCAGGTCTCTCTCATACATACTCTGCATCATCCACGTGAGCTGCAGGGCTGTGTCAGCCGGGAGAAGAGCGCTAGGGACAGGCACTACTTGGACGCAAAGTGTGAGTCTGTCTTGCTGGATGATGGCTCAGCCTGTACCTTCCCTGCTGCCAGGCAGCACGTAGACTTTTGGAGAGGGGTGGTAGGGGTGCTGAGCATTGAGTGTTGGAAAATGGAAGAGTCAAGGGAATGCACCTTCACCTGGTCTTTGTCATGATGGCTAAGGACAAAGGGATCTCAGCCTTTGATTTTTCTGTGGTAATGGGCTTTTTAATCTTGAGTGGCCTGCCTTTAGGTAAAGCCTCTATCCTCTTACTTTATTCAGAAAGCACAAGATGCTTTTTTGGTTTATCCACACTGAAGTGCTCACATTGAAAACATTTCCAGAGTGACACAGTGTAGAAGAAATACAAAATTAAAGTTCTTCAGTGTAGAAGTATATGTGAAATGATGGATATTTCTGTAACTTTGAAACCAGGTTTTCCTTCAACTGCTTCTACTTCAGATCCATTCTGAGAAACTTTTTTCAGTAAATGAATACTGTTAAAACCTTCAGTCTCTTTGCTGGGCAGCAGGGCCAGCAACAATTTTACAAGTTACTGTCTCACAGTTGAAATGTACTTATTAACAGCACTTAAATTGCTTGCCTGTTGGAAAGTAAAAATAGGTGCCTTTAATCAAACAATTTTTCATGCACTAAATGCCCTATTTTGACTTTCGTCTATGCTTGGACTTCAAATGCAGAGCTGTACAAGATGCTAATTTTGGCACATTTATTCGAGAAGTAGCATGTACATTTCTGGTATGTACATTAAATTTTATGTTTAATATTTAGTGTTTTCAGTTTTCCTTAGTTATTAGAGGGGCAGGGCAAGAGATATCCTGGACTCAGTAGCATGGTTGCTAATGCTTTGATTGGGTCCTTTGACAGAGTAATAATACTGTTGGATTTCTTGAAAGTGTTTTTGGTGCAGAGTGCTTGAAAACAATTAAATAGAAATATTACTGTACAAGACACCATCATCTTTTAGCTAAGCCTGATACAAAAAGAAATGAGTTATTTGCTGCACTGCTTTGAAATGCAAGAACTTAAAATACAGGCATTAGTTTATTCTGCCTTTTGTTACACTGAGCTTTGGAAATGTGCAGAGCAGAGAACACAGACTTTTTTTCCCCCCTTTTAACAACTGAGGGTTTAGAGCGGCTGCTGGCGCAGGAGGAAATGCCATTAGATAGATACAAGAAAAGCCAATATTCCTTGTTATTCGTGCAGACAACTAACATTTGAAACTTGCACGAACTGCTTCCACTTAAAAGCTGTCAGTCACATTGGTTATAAAAAGCCCAGAGCACTCAGGGACTGTCAATCACTTCTTAGGAGAGAGAGCTGACATCTTAACATTTACTTTGCCAGTATTTACCAGATGCAGAAAACCAAAGGGTGAAAATTCAAATGAAAACACACATTCTCGCTGATTATATAGTACAAGGGAAACATTTGGATCAGTTACTGTAGCTGCTCACCTAGGAGCCTCCAATCCCGAGAAGGTTTTTCTGTGTTGCTCTATGAATAGATCTGTTGCAGGCTGGCTGTGCCGTGTTGCAGGGAAAAGGCTTTTGCAGACAGTGTCTGCGGAGGGCTGTCACAAAGTCATCAGGTGAGGAAACAGGTTAACTCTGGCCCAATATATTTAGGCGAGTAGCATGAAGTGTGCAGAGGACTTGGAAAGGGCACATAAAGGGCATCTACCTTGCTTTTTTTCTTATGGTAATAGGGATGTGGGTGTTGTAATTATCAGGCTGATGACATGTTCTCGTGCAAGAAGGGGATTGGCAAGGAAAGGAAGAGGAGGAACCAGTTAATTCAAATACATCTCCTGATCTTTTTCTGTATGTTTCTAGATGTAGTTATCCCTGGATTACCCTGATGCTTTAGATACTGATCCTGGTGCTTCCATTGGACTACAGCTGTGGGTAGCACTGTGAATTCTGCAGCTGGGACCTTTGGTTAGAACCACTGTGGTTGTAACAGAACGAGAGGTGTAAGTGCAGCTGTGAGCAAGGTGCAGAGCTGGTGTTCACACATTGCAGGCTTATACACGTGCTGCAGTATTTGAAGGTAAAAGAAATTTGTTCTTGAGGCTGCCTTCAGCAGTTCAGTGTACCTGAGTACCAAGTGTTGCATTCCCACAGCTGCATGCATCTGAAGGCATCCATGGGACTCTTGGTCTGTCTCTGACCAGACCGTCAGTCTAAGTCAGCATGTCAGGCCAAACACAGCAACTGTGGAAATGTTCAGAACCCTACTTTAAATAAAGTCACTCATGTGAGTGCCTCTTTACAAGAGTCTTCTGGAAGCAAGCAGCTTCCAATGTTTATGGCTCATGGAGTGGTGCAGCCAACATCTGCAGCGAGTTGTTCACTGGTGATCCCAGAGGTTTTGTTCACTCTGTGCATCCAAATGTTAAATCTCACAATCCTAACATAGCCTTTGGTTCCGCAAGTCGTCTTCCATGTGGAGTTCCTCCTGCCATTTGGAGCAGAACCTCTAGATGAGGTTTTTAGAGAACTACTCTAACTGTAGATACCTATGTATAAATTCCTAGAACCAATGTTCCCTTTCAGTTCCCACTGAAGTCAATGGAAGTTAAATCAACACAGTTTATGGAATGAAGTGATTTGGTTTACCTTGGAGTAGACACTTCTCAGCTGTCAGCAGAACAGTTCTGTAAGCTTTATTGACTGTATTGAGTATGTCTTCTCTGACTGTAGTAGGAATTAATATACTTACTGGATATTAAGTGCCTCAGTCTTGAACTAGATCCCACCCTTGCGGCCAGCGCTTAAGTGACTCTGCCCATTTGGGGGACTCTCCTGCTGGGATTATAGCCTTGTCTTGAAGCTCATGTTCCCACATACATGGCGCTGCCATATTTTCTTTCTTAGCAGGGCTGTCTGACATGGTATATATACACTTTAACCTTTCAGGCATCTTTAACTTGCATACAGACAGTCCTACAGCTGTGGCAGCCCAAAGAGCACTGTGGCTAAGCAGACCACTGATATTTATCAGTTTCTCCAGATCTTTCTCTGTGTACTTGTGTGCCAGGTTTATATATATTAACCAGTGGTATGAAGAATACCAATTTAGGTTATGGAATACGGGTACACTAATTACGTGACAATCAACAAGGTCCTACTGTGAGTGTGCATAGGTGCACGGAAACTATATTATGTGCCACAAACAGATTACTGTAGGGTTCAGGTAGTACAATAAGATCAAACTATGTCTTTGGGGACTTGACTGGAGATACAACCTTCCTCTGTTTTCCCCTTGGAAATGGGGAAAAACTGGAGTAGTATACACCACTGCTTGTGACCTTTAGTTACCAAGGGAAAAAGCATTTTCCCATTGTTTCTTACATGTCATGTCTATCTGTTTATACATGGGCCAGGCCTGTATTCTTTAGTGCTTTATTTTTGTATTAGGAAGTTGTTTCTTCCCCTTGGGAGACTCTTCATCCTCCTTTCGAGGGTAAATAAAGAATGCTATTCACCATAACAATAAGTCTAGAAAAAGTAACAGAAAACAAAATGTCCCTGTATACATTTTGAATAGCTGAAAGTTGATTACATCAATGCTCTGCTAATCATCTTCAGATTTTAATGCCAAAAACCAGAAGGCTGTGATTTGTATGAACCAGAGGCTGGGACTAAGAGAAAGATCAATAGTTTAATGTAAGAAAATGTAGACTGAATGTGTGTTGAGTAATTTTCTACTAGAAGTAACCACTGGTATGCAGAACAGACTTCTGTGGTCCAGAGAGGATGTCAAATCAAATGGTTATTTTTTTTATTTCTTAAAATACTACAGAAGTTATATGTGAAAAATACAGAGCAGAAGAGAGAGCTTGCGTTCTATCCAAATCTCCTCTGTGTCCTGTGGTCCATGTCCTAGGGATCCTTTATTGTACGACATTTAAGATGCGGAGCACATGGGGTCAGGAAAGGAGGTCATGAACTCCTATATGTACTGGTTATCCCTTTGCTCCCCTTCTTTGATGATGCAGAAAGTTAGAAAACTCTTGATGTTGTAACCTGAAGCTCTACCAGACAAAGAGGAGATTTTAACAAGAGAGTCCAGGACTTGCCTGCCTGGGCAAGATAAGGCATTCCAAGAAGTGCCAATTCCTTGTCTGCACATCATAAGCTGGAGACCTGTTCACGTGCTGTGCAAGTTACTGCTACTGGCTGAATGCCAGCCTGTCATATGGGGGATCCCCTTGTGAAATTTCTTCCAAGAACTAAATGTAAATTCCATTAATTCACTTATATCAGAGAACATGGGAGTTAACTAGTTATGTGCATTAAGTTTTAAAAATCCAGTCTGAGGTAGTCCAAAGTGCTCTAACAGTGAAATAGAAATACAGGCCTTTTCACCTCAAATGTAGTGGTTTTAGAGTAAACTATTCTAAATTGTTGGAGCAGCTTCCCCCTTTTCATCTAGTGATCATAGCAGAATACAAAAGGAATTCCATGAATATTATCCAGGTGAAGGAAAATAGGAATTGACCTAAAATATTCATGTAATATTGCGTAAATCATCAGCAAGGCAGCATGTACTTAAGACTGCTTCTTTCTCTGAACCACATCCAGACTTCTAGACATGATCTTAAAGATAAGGAAATGGCTTCTGAAATGGTAATTTTACTGGATACTTGTTGAGAATGAACAGAGTTTTGCACCTTTCGGAAGTCCCTTTTACTTAAAGCAACTGTGACTGTCAGTCATAATGTTTTGGGAAATCTGATTACAATTCTTATGTGTGCAGATATTAAAAGGCAGCAGGGTTTTCTCTAATCTGCTGTCAGAAGCTTATTATGTCTTAAAATGATAAATAAAATGAAATCCTAATAAATGTGGGAATTTGAGAAAACCAAACGTATTATTAAAAAATCTTTGGAAAAAGACACAAGGCAAATGTAAATATTCCATTTGCAAATTTCAAATTACTTCGTACACTGTTGCAGTAAAACAGTTACTATTGCTAGAGTAAAGGCATGACATGTCATGAGCTTGGCTTTTAAAAAAGCTGTGGTAATTTCTTGTTTGTTTTATTTTGCCTTTTGATTTCTCCACCTTTTTTTTTGTTTTAATCTCTGGACTTCACACTTTCAAGTTTTCTCCACAACAGCAAGACCTATGTATTTTATAATAATTATATATGTATGTATGTATGTATTTGGTAAAATATATGATTATTGGAAAACTAAATGACTTGAGAAAAAGAGCCTTCAAGAGAAACATCAAATACTCTGAGATTCGTAATAAAGTCTTAGGAGTTGGCAGCATTAAATGGGGGAGTATTTGCAAAGGCTCCATAGCAGTGAACAGAGAGAAAGCCTCTAGGATGGTTAGGTTGGGCTTCTGTTCTGGATGACCTTGTTCTCCAATTGGGGTCACTTCTCCACTGCCCGTAGAAAGAAACATGGTCTCACCAGGCTGGAGATGGCTTTTGTGAATAACTCTTAAAGGGAATGTGAAAGGAGACTTCTAATGTAACAAGCTGCACTTCTAATCCCACGTGTCCGTAGTGATCTCGGGATACATGAAGAATGTAATTCTGTCCTGAATGAGATGCTCTGGTCCAGCCTGCCAGAGAGCTAACGCTTACCGTGTGCATAGATCCATACTGAATAGTTGCTGCTGGATACCTGCCGGAGCTTGGTAAAGGGTGATAAACAGGTTTGTGACAGCCTGTTTGATGCACTCTGACGCTAATAGCTGGAAAGAGTGCTCCGTAGGTAGGGAACCGCTGTGCGGGATTAGTCAGTCACCAATCTGCTCACAGCGCCGTACCAGCAGTAGGCTGCGAATTTGAGCCAGACAGTTCGTGCTCTCCTGTAGGCATCCAGACAAGCCCGTTCCGAGATGACATTTGCTACGCTGCAGATATGTCATGGATCATTTTTCACAGCCCTGTTGAAGTGGCTTATTTATTATCATCTGTTCTGGTGTTATATCCTGGACATGGGAGAACTGTTTACTGTACTGCAGTGCCAGGCATTCCTTGTTACTGTGCAATCTGATTCCAGGAGAAGGCTTAAGATAAGGCGTGTTGCTTTCCTCAAGGCTGCCACTGCTACAGCAAGGCACTCCAGACTGAACTGAGTCAAATCCCAGGAGTTACAGCTGAAGCTAGTGGTTTGATATTTAAGTGAATGACCTCTAAGTGAAGAAGTACTGGATTCATCATCATGCTACTTGCCTCAGCTTTAGAAATCAAATACCAAAATTGTTGCCAGCAGAACAATCTGACCTTGGGTATAGGCAGCTCTGTCATTAGTCCACTCGAGATTTGCTGAACTCATATTATCAAGAGGAGTGATTCTCAGCTATGCTTCACAGTTGCTAGCAGCTTGCAAAGTCGTGCTGCCTTAAAAGGTTGGTGTTACAAGGCAGTGTGGTAGCCCAGAGTGCATTCAGAAAGTTGACAGTGATCCATGAACAGGATGCCAAGGAATTGCTGCCATTACTGTGCTAGAGCGTTGTCATGATCCGATTATTAGGTTCTTAGAAATACCTCTGCCCGAATTAAGGTGCAAACAAGACCATATGCCAGTCAATAGTATGGGTTTTATTTGATAGTAAATATGAGAGAGAGAGAGAGAAAGAGAAGAGAAAGGGAGGAGAAGGAAAAAAGGCTGAGGGGACAGAGAAGTGACAGAGGCAGAATAAAAGAGTATCACCGCTCCGTGGGTCCCACTGGCATCCTGATGATTCTCTCCTGCCGGTCTTCTTGATGGTGAAGGTCCCCCGAAAGCACAGAGTGCCCTGGGTTAATATACCCTCAAGCCAGGGGGTGATGTCTAGGCATGTCCCTGGAGTTTGCCATTGTCTCTTGCAACAGACTTTGGATCTGTTGCATCACATGTGGTCCTGTAGTGCAAGGCATCCGGGGGGGGGGCACCTTGGGGTGTCTTTGATGGTCTCAGCTGCCTCTCACGTGAAAGTCCCGTGGATTTGGCCTGTGGGGTTGGGGTTCACACAGCTGGGCCAGTTTGTATAGTTGAGGATGGATGTTCAGTACCTCTGGCCAGAGGTTATGCCACACACCCAAAAATCTCCTCTCCCCCACCGCACTCGGTTGGGGGGGGAAGTTTGTAAGCCTGGCTTCTGTGAGCTGTGTTCCCCCCCACCCCAAACTCAGCCGGGCATGATTCTCTCAGCGCAGCTGGTGGCTTTGGCTTTTTGGGGATGCATACCTTTTCCCCCAGCCTTGTTTGTTTCAGGTGATTGAACAAAAGGGCTTTCCCTTTATCTAACCAGCAGCTTGACTTTCAGTCCAAAGTCCCAGTCTTCAGGGAGGCATCTCTGGTTGTTGCCTTTGGTAGTATCAATGTTTGAGGCATGAATTATTTTCAGTCTCTGACAAGCGTTGGGAGTTTTCAGTGCTACTTTTCACAAGGAAATGAGCTAGTGATTTTAAGAAATGGTACCAGGACATGGTTGATGTGTTTTCTGGACTTAGTGTGTAATTCTTACAATTTTCTTTCCTTGCCCTGTATCAGAATAACACTTGGTACCGTTAAATTCTGTAAAAACTGGGCAAGTCACTCACTTTTCTCTGAGTCTGCTTCTGCAGTTTGATTTGTCTTGCTATCCTAGAATATTATTTCCCAAAATTTCTATCAGTATGATCAATTAATTTGTCAGCTAATACCTGTCATTCAAGATGACTCTGTTGTTATTAGGAAGGAATCAGACTGATCTTCATGGAAACCAGGCTAATGCAAATGCCAGTTACCCTGGGTGAAGCTGCGCTGCTGTACGTGCTGCAGGAAATCCCACTGAATCTACTGGAGAACACTTTTACTCAGTGCACAGGTTTTAAAGCAACCCAGCATAAGAATGCCTTTGCTTCCAGTTGTTGTTATTGTTGTCCCTATGAGGGTAGGACTGGGAGACTCCAGACGATAGCATGGCCCCATTACACCAGGTCTTGGTGACCACTGGAAAGTGTTACAATGGAAACAGCAGATAAAAGCAGTCATCTTTAGACTGCAACTGGAAGGTAGGATAGATGGTTTGCCTGAGATGGCATGGAGGGGAACCCACCCTTGTTTTCCTTAAGTACAGAGCTTCAGCTATTTCCCTCTTCCTGCTACAGCCTAGCCTAGGACTGGAACAACACAAGCTGGGACCTGCTGGGGAGGAAGCTTTCTGTGACTTGCCTGCTGGCTTCCAACTGGTGAAATGAAAGGCCGGCAACCCACTTGATTGAGGACAGAAGATGAGCTGGCTGCCTGGGAGAGTTTTGTGTTCTTAGGAGCCCTTAGGTCAGACCACGAGAGGGTGTCAATTTGCCCCAGCAGCTGAACACCTGCTGGGGTGTGACAGCATAAGTTCTCCCAGTTCACAGTTAGGAGAAACTGCATGTCTGGTACTGGCTTCCCTGCTTTCACAGGAGACATTAGCACTGCCCTGACCAGCAAGGTGGCTTTCTGGGCAAGTGGAGGTGCACTCTGTTCTGTCAGGAGAGGGCTCATAAAACTTTTTTTTAAACATTGTCACATCTTGGTTTTATGTTGGCAATAACAGAGGTTTTCCTGTCAGAACAGTCAATGCAGAGGTAGAAGTAAGAATTCAGCTAACTAGCTTGAATAAATGATCTGGGACCTGTGGCAATGCAGTGGTATGAAGTGTTAAAAAATGGGCTGAAAACAACTATCTGAAGAAGTGTTGTCATTTACTGAGAAATTTACTTTGCCAGCTAGTATAAGTCCAAATATTAAACTTGTTAAGATTTTTATTTTTTTATAGCAACTGTAGCTTGAAGGAAAAAATTATAGAAGATGTCGAGAGTTTGTTCTTTTTTTAAAATGGAGCCTTGTTACTGAGCCAGGACATGAAAAGTGTCTAGAAAGAAAACTCAAACAAATTAATCTGTTCTAATCCAATAGAATACAAAAGTAGGCATAAAACAATGACTGAACAAAATTAACTCAGATTTATAATTCTTTTATTATAATGTGGCAGTAGTCAGTACCAGAGGAAATTTGTTTTGCTTTGTTCACTTATATGTTTGTTAGGTTAGCCCTGTGAAAATGTTGTACCTCAGACAGCAGAGTACAGCTTTTTCTAAGATATGTTTAAATATTTCCATTTATTGTGTGATACTAAAAAAGGGAAATTAAGATATGCCATACTGTACTCCTAATTCTAACCTACTATTTCAGATGTTTTAATTTGCCAGACACGAGTGAGGAGTAGTTCAAAGATTTGATATGTGCTGCCCCCATTGTTTCTGATAAACATGCACTCTTGCCTGCTAGTCAGAGAACTGCAGTACTTAGGTGGTGTGTGTATATGTCAGTCTGGTTTGGTGCTTCAGGTTATTCCTCACTGTAGCTGAAGTTAGCTGGTGAATCAGAGCGGTTCTGTGCATACAGCTATATAACCAGAAGCATAAGTTGGCCTGTAACTGGTTGTTAATAGAGCAGGAATGTGTTTATATCTTTTTGTTAGACCTGCTTCCCAATGAAAAATGTCATTATGCATTAGGACAGACTGTATTAATTGTTAATCTCCTTCCACATGGTGAAACCAATCTTTTATGAACTCATAGAATGTTTCAACCAAATTTGACAGTGGCCTAGGGGTTATTAAATGTCTTAAGTTCTCAAAAGCAGGTGGTCAGGTAGAAGAGAGGAGGCAGCAAGAAGCTTTCCAGGCTGCAGTACCCAGAACTCAGAGCCTGTCAGGCATCTGAGTGCCCATGGCAGAAGGAATGGCATCTCACCTGAGTTACAGGTGCTCATGGGATCTGCTGCTCACAGAGTTATTTGTCTGTAAGGAAGACAAAAAGCACTTAACAGTCCTGATAAATTCTGCTTCTGCTCATGGTTCTAAATAGTTTTACATTTTAAAAATATCTGCTGTTTTCAGTTAGAGAGCGAGAGAGAACACTTAGGACTTTGCACACACCAGTGCTACAGTTTTGTAAATGTCTGCGCCAGCCTTACCAGCGTGTTATCCATAATGGGAAGTCGCCACTCATAGCCTTCCCTCTGCTGCTTTCCAACACCCCCATCCTGGCTGCATCAAGCTGTTTTCATGTGAGCTCTAGCACTTAACACCTTTCCAACCCCTTCTTTTTAGCTGGGCTCATTTTTCTGCAGATTAGTGAGTTGAACCAGCACATAGAGGTAGGAGTCAGTGTCCTCACTGCACACTTCCAATTTCACAGTCTGTCCCCAGTCCCCAGCATGGTAAGACACGTGAATGTCTTAGCTCAGGCCCCTCTGCTGGCCTAGGAATGGGAAGCAGAAACAACCTATTTGGGATATTGTGAGGTCTGGTTTTGCAGCTATGTCTCACAGTTAGTTTGAACAGAATCCAACTGAGCAGGAACTCTGAGGGTGTTTTCTTCTCTACCTCCTCATTCTTTAACAACAATTGCTAGAACCTGCTGCACTGGTGGAAATTACTCGGATACTCCAATGGCCTCAGAAATGGGACAGGGATTCACTGAAGTACTAACATGAAATGGCTACTCCACCAGCAGAAACAATAAGGGACATAGAAAGTGACCTGGGTTTCTGTGTGCTCTGTGCCTCACAGCTTAAAAAGCATCTCAGTGCGGGTTGTAAGGTGCTGGAATGAGTAACAGTGCTATTTGCTGTGACCTCGCAGGGGTTCTCAAATAAAACCTGATTGTACACATTTTGCTATTTGTGTGATGTCTGTGTGCACAATGGTTGTCTTGGCAAGCCAAAGAACGCTTTCTTTAAATCTGTTACTTTTGGATTAATTTTTTAACTAATTGCCTTTGTGCAGCAAGTTGCAGTACCTTTCTCTTGTATTCAGGGAGCAATATATTGCTTGTGGCTAATTTTAACATCTCTGTTCCTGTGCACAGAAAGCTGAAAGATTCTGCTTTCTTGGCAGAAAACAACAGCAAGTTCAAATCCTATTAAATTGAGTCAGTAGGGTGATTTCTATTGCAATGGGAGAAGCATTCAGAGGTAGCAATTGTAACAAGCTCACACCTAAGGCAAAGAAAAAGACTGGCTACTTAAAGATCCTGACTGAGACATTTTCAAACGTGCCTTAATCTCCTGGGTGTCCAACAAACATTGGGCACCTACAAGTGAGGTCTTGACATGTGGAGCTCATTATAGCTTTGGGATGGGATGGGATGGGATGGAATGGATCCTAGAGTTGCCATTCAGCCCTTCATCTCTATATGTAGGGATGCTGAGCCCATGGTCTGGGTGGTATCTGTACCCTCCTGCTCTGTTTTTTGAGGGTGTCACAGGTCTGTCAGTGTCACTTTATGAGGAACTCTCTTGGTCCCAGTGACCCAGCTACAGGAAGTGGCTTGTTTTGCAGCACCAGCCTTACCACC
>VZTJ01000890.1:237878-279749 GCA_013397795.1 Orthonyx spaldingii
TAAAAGCTGCAGTATCAACTGCAAGGACATTTGAAGTAAATACTTGGCTTCACTAATGCAGATTTTTGAGGTACACTGACAGTGCCAAGACCAGCCACCACAGCTGAAACTCGTGTACTTTATCTTTTATCACCTTCTGACAGTGGCTCTAAGAAAGGTTGTTCTCACAGTCCTGCCTCAAAGCTTGTATTTACTTCATAGGGCATGGAAGCATGTCACAAATTGATTTTGATGGAAATAAGCGGACAAAAAGGTACACTTTCTCATGTTGTATCTCTTTGCTCTAGCACTATGCTAATTCAGTCTCACTTTTCCCTGTTTCTGTTTTGTAATGTTTTCCCTGTCTTCTTACTCTGTTTTCCTAATTGGCCCACCTTTACTACATATCCATATTAATTCAATCAACAAATAAACCATTAAATGAGGAATCCTGCAGTTTAAATATGAAACTCTGATTCATATGGGAAGTGGGTTTTTTGAATTTGCTTTAATGAAAGCAGCCTAGCAGCTCACAGACACAAAAAAAACCCCCACACATGGAAAATATGCGTAAGCTGTTTTTGCTTCAGCTTTGAGGAAAATGTTTATGTTGTGCCATGGTTAATACAAATTAAATTATTGTTGTTAAATCCCCAAATGATTTTGTTTTGTTTTTGTTTGAAAATGGGATAGGCCCATGCCTCTCTTTATTTGTAGGAACAAGCAGAAGACAGAAAATGATCTTACTGAAATGATTTATTGTTTTGGTTTACAACCATGAAAGGGAATGGCATTTTCAAGGCTGTATGTGTGCCCAGCTGTTGGCAGCTCACATTTCTATGGTCAGAGGATAAGATTATTCACAGAAAAAAGTATTTATTTATCTTCTATCACACTGTAAATGCTCATTGCAAGCTAGCTCCCAGCACTACCAGTCAGGCTTTGTTGTCTTGTGGGTGTGAAAATGGCTGAGGTGCACATACAACTTCTCTTTTCCAAAACCTGATCATCATAAGCATACTTGAGCACATTTTTGCTGTTGCCCTGTTTTCCCTAAAGTTACTAACATTTGTGTTGAATTTCTGAGTGAACAGAATACGAATCATACGCAATTTAGTTTAAGTACAGTCTACCTGTATTGCTTCCAAAAATATTCGTCTTGCTTAAAAGAATAGCAGTTTTCAGATTTAAAACACTGACAGAGGTTGGAATATTAACAGACCATGTTTTCCCTTTTGCTTTGTGAATTCCAAACTCAATTATGTTTTTTGAAGACTGAGTATAGTCACATTTTAAATTCAAAGGCACAAGTACAATTTGTATGGACTGACTGGTTTCTGATCAGAAGAGAAGGATACCATTTCTAAGTGCAGTTTTCACTTTATTCTTTGCAGATCCTAGCTTCTCCTGTGTCTTTGGAAAGAAAATGTTAGCAGTTTTTATCAATATAAAAAACTGAGGAAATAGCATTATTGGGAGCTGAGTAATCTGGTCTCCTTCCTACCTCTACTGTCCATCTGCCGTGGGCTAGAAGAAATTATTGGTGATAAGAAAAATTATACCAAGAGAAACTTAAGTGCCTTGCTCATTTATGGGGCATATAGAAGTCAAGCTGAGTGTCCAGGTCACTTTTAGATAAATAAAGAATGAATAAAACATGCAATACTAAAGTAATAGTAGGAGCAAGCCATGCCATTATCCTTACCTTTTACCATAAACATGTGTGAGTCAGGGCAGCCAGGTAGACTTTGTAGCATGACTTGCAGGGTCTTTGGGGACAGCATAGAATATTAATTCTGAAACCATGAAAGAATCTCTGTATCTCTCTGTAGCTGTTTCTTTGTCCTTCATTTTGTAACAGTTTGCTAAAACAAAAGATCAAAAATCACGAGCTTTTCCTTACTCTGTTAAATTTTTCAGAATTGTGTGTGTGTGTATGTGTTAAGAAGTTCCTTGTTTTGCTGTTCCTTACTTCTGGCTCTCAGTTTTCTCTGCAAACAGAAATAATCAAATTTTCCTTTTCAGTAAGGTCACTGAAATTTTTCCATGAGTGCAGTAACTTATGATCTTGAAAAAATTTAGACTTGTTTAAAATTTCAGTTTTGCAAGAAACAGACTCCTTAAGCTTTGGGGTTTATTGTTGTCAAAAAAAAATTCCAAAATTCAATTAGTGTTTTAGAAATATGTTTGATAGCGGTTGATTTTTTAAAAAAATTCATTATTAAAATAAGCCATAGCTTTCAGGGCATACAGGATTTTATGGTGTAATAATTTGAGAAATTAATTTTCATTCCAACGAAGTTTAAAATCAGCAACTAAGGGTTGAGCAGGCAAACTAAGCAACACCATGGAAAAATGGAAGGCTTACAATTTGCTTTATATTATCTGCTGCACATGTGGAACTAGGAGACTACAGATCACAAGGGGTAGTGAATTCAGTTGTTGCTTCTAAAAAGGACTTCTGATTCTCAAAAGAGATGTGCTTTTGTCTGAGAGAACCCTTGGCATCTACGTGATGTACTGGAATGTATCGCCTTACTTGCAAAGCTGGAACTGCATGTTATGTTCAAGATTTTATTTCATAATTTTTTTTCCATGCTAGTTTTCTGGAGATTTCAACTTTACATGTTCATTTACAGATTAATTGAAAATAGTCTTGTATACCTTTTTATCCAGGTATCATCTCCTTCAGCATTTTAGGGGGACTTCAGTGTTCTTGTTGGGTGTTGTGATTTTCTTTTTTCCTTCTTCCTTTGTTTTCTTTTTTTTTTTTTTCTTTTTCTTTTTTTTCCCCCCTTCCTCTCTTTTGTTCTTTTTTTCTTTTTCTGGACTTGGGTAGTCATTTCTTAAATGAGAAGAAAGTTGTTTTGATTTCTTTTATTTTCTTTCCTTTTCTTCTCCCTGTCTATACCTCTCCATGGAATTTGACTAGCAGAACCAAGATTTCTGTCTCTATAATCATACATTGTCAACAATGACAAGAGGTGTAATTAGCTTCATAACCAGATGATATAATAGAATCACAATCTCTCAAATGTTTAGTTCTGTTGGCTGACAGTCCAGACAGCTGCCCATAATTGCCAAGTACATAACTGTTTGCAGGTCTGTTACTGGTTGCCATAAACTTAAGTAAGACTGATTTGTAAAAAAAGTGATATTCTCCTGGCCTAGATTTTAAATAGACATCTTTCTATGGCAGAGATTCAGTTCCTCTAAAATCATTGTATATGCAAGCCTCAGATTTCAGTAGGGAAGGATTTTTAATTTGTAGACTTGTTTGGGGTAAGTTCTTGGTCTGTAAAGTTAAAAGTTCTGTCACTTAAAAGGCAAGAGAGCATGAAGGAACACAGCTTACTGGATTAATCTGAACAAGGCTGAGCGGGCTGGAGAAAGCCTAATGAATTAAACAGGCTTTTGAAAAATCACTGGTATTTTAAATAGCAACTTTGGGCCAGGTCATTTGCTCCAGAGACTTTAAGTGGTGTGGTAGGCCACTGTTGGAGGCTGTAGTTGTTAAGAGTAAGGGTGAAATCCTGGTGCCATGGAAATGAACAGCAGAAGTCCCACAGATTTCAGAAAGTGGCCATGATTTAACCCAGCATCCAACTTTTCCCCCTTGCCAAAGAAGACACTGAAATGCAAAGCAATTTCAGGAGAGAGCAAAGGAGAGGAGAGAATTTTCCGTGCAAACAGGCATTAATCAAACAGGCCATTTTATAAAGGAAGACATAATAATGAGGGCTTACTCACAGTTAAGGGAATTTTTATGTCCCAGGGTTTTTCCAGTTTTGCCAGATGCTAAGTCAAAAACAAGGCAGGAGGAAGAAGAAGGCCGTAGAAAGAAATATTTTGGCTACTTGTACACTGCAGAGAATCAAGTTCTTGTGCTAGTTTTTAAGTATTTTATGTCCAGAGAGGAATAGCAGAAAGAAGCACAGAATTGTAATGAAAGTATAAGTAGACCCAGACCAACGGGAAGCTCCGTGTGATTCTGACAAGCTTTAATTTGCCAAAACCTTGCTTGTGCTGCAGTAGTTTCCCTGTATCCCCACAGTGCAGATGTCTTTAGGAGTAGGAGGCATGCTCCTCCCATTCCAGTTTCCTAGAAATGGATGAAAGCTTAAAGATTTCCACATGCAGAGGGTTATTTATTTATTTATTTATTTTCCTCCCACTAGCAGACCTATTTCTCAATCAGAAATTTTCATTTCTCTTTGCCAAAGTCTTTTACAGTTCCTTGCCGCTGGGGGCAATCCAACACAGGTATTGCCATGGCCAGCGCTCCTTGTGCTTTGCAACCACAGTCCTGGGGAGCTCGTGACAGTTCAACCAGCTAGCTTGAAGAAAGAAATGAACACAGCAAGGCCACACAAAAACATCTACTGTGTTTCACTCGAAAATGAGGAGATATTTATCTCTGAGTAAGAAGGAAAGATGATAGCAACTTTTAGATTTAAATTGATCCAAGTATATGATGCTAAAGATCCTAAATGGTTTCAAATTGCAGAAGATTATCTTGTAATTTGTATATATTGCTTCTGTAGGCTGCTGAGGAAGCTAATTGCTATACATCCTGTGGTTAAGTTACCATCTTTCTCAATGACTGAAGATCATAATTTTATCTTTAGGTGAGTTTATTGCTACCCGTCTGTTACATTCATTTGTATGCTGGTGCAGTGCTGACAAGCCTCCTGTTGTTCCCTGTACAATTTGTGTCAGCCAACCAGGTTAGTGAAAGAATCACCTCTATGAAACTACTGTATAGGAAACAAGGCCAGTCCCCAGAGAGAGCAGGTTTTCTTTTATTTTTCCTTTGGGCTGGGTTTGTATGCATTTCAACCAAACTGACTGCACATTCACAAACAATAAAGTGTGTGATATCAAAGCAGGTGCTTATTAACCGCACAGCTGCAAGTGGAGATGAGATATCCCCGTGGTGTTGGGAGAAGCTGTTGGATTTCTTGAGCAGCTTTCACCCTGATGCACAGTGTCTCCATGATAAGAGCAGCCTGCACAGGATGAGTGCTGAGAAGATGGGATTGCTGTTTGCCTCCATTTGCCCTCACCTCAGCCACAGGAGTGCTGGCACCTGGAGCAGTCACACACAACCAGCTTTGTTCAGTCTTACATTTTATTCTGTAATTGGTGTACTAAATACAGATCCGAGAGGCTGCCAAGGAAACTTGTGTTTCCTTAACCAGAAAGGTAAATGAAGCAATGGAAGGATTTATTAATTGCTAAATGAATTTATTCTTGTGATATACAGTTAGCATGAAAGACTATGCCAATTCTGCATATAGAGCACCCTGTTAAATGGTTGGGGACTGATGGTAGAGACAATAGGCTCTTTTGCTACCTTCTCTGCTCTTCTGTTTGAAATGTTCTCATAGTCTTCTTTTTCTAGCACAAATTTGGATCTCTTGCATATAAGACTCTTTTCTTAGCTTGCTGAAGGGAAAAGCATGTTAAGAATGACAAAGGAAGATGCACATAACTACAAAGAAAGAACAGGAACATATGAATGCCACTGTTAAAAAGACACATAGATTTACAAAAAAAACCCCCAAACCTAAACAGCAGACTACAATCAAACCCCAACACACAAAAAACGGTAAAGTAGATATGTGTGGTTGGCTTTTTGTATTTCTGACTGGTCCAAATAAGACAACAAGGCAATTCTGCAGAGAGTGCTCTGTAAGGAGTGAAATCTGAGGAAAAAATGCTAGAATAAAAAGAAAAACATATCTTAGCACTCTTGGGTGCAGAATCACTTTACACGGGAAGCGAAACCAAACCCCCGCATCTGAGTACAGCCTCCAGAAATGTTAAGGAGTATTTAGTTTGGGTTTAGGCCTAACTTCAGATTGGATGAAACTCCAGGTTTTCTCCCAAAGTTTGCCATTATTCACGACAATTAAAGGTAAATGTCAGGGCTTGTTGTTTGTATTCATCAAGAGAAGATGAAGTGAAGGAAACTGTTCTTGATGCTATCCTTAAAGTCAATAATGAGATCTAATGTCAACACACTCAAGCAAATGTTGCATTTAGAGACTAGGGCAGGAACATGGCTGGACATCGGGCTATGGGAATTAGGCTGGATAAGAGGCAGTTTCTAGTGAAGGTGGCCAGATGTTTGGGCTGCTGGTTGATGAGGTGTGGGCTGGAGATGGTTGTGGGATAAGAAGAGGGGAGGTGACTAAGAGGTGTTGTTTCTTGGCACAGATAGTGGCTGGGCATGGCACCACTGTTGGACAACTTGCTGATGGGAATCATGAGACATGTTGGGAGAAAAGATGTCAGATAAAGCAACTTCCCACATTTCTGAACCTCTGAATAGGTTTGGGAGTTTTATGAATGTTAATGAAGCCTTGGCTGTACAACAATTCTTGCTTTCGAAACATTGAAATGCAAGACTGTGTCACTTTCTGCTAATGCACTCCATTTTAAGTAACTTTTACAAATAAATAGGTATGCTAGTATGTGTGTGAATGGCAACTTCCCACACTGGCCAGCCCTCCAGGCAGGGAAAGGAAAGCATGGGAGAGACTAGCGGTCCTCACAGATGGGATTCAGTTAATGTGCATGGGTGACCCTGACAGACATACATTAGTTTGGCTAAAACTTTGGAAGCTGCCTCTGAAATCCAAGTGTCAAGGTTAATCCATTGAAATGTGAGGTATCTGAAAAAACAGAACTGAGCTATTTCTCAGCCAAGTTCTAGCAATGTTCACATTCTGGGCTGGATGGAATGGCTGCAGACAGATTTCTAACCAGTTGAAAAGGCTGGACAAGCTTGTGCATGCCAGCTCTGCTGTACAGCATTTTCCTACATGCACAGCATGGTAGCTGCTCCAAGGAGTAACTGGAGCAGCTCCTGTGTTGATTAAACAAAAGGGTCCAAGAGCTTGCATAGACTTAAGTGAAACCTCACTGTACAATGTATTGGGATGGCAAAAACTTGGAGCCTTTCAGCTTTGGAATGAAAATGCTTCTAATGTGGCTGTCTTGCTCATTGGCTGTAGCAAGGAGTGGGTTATTAGGTGCCCTCCTGCCTTTGTTCCTCTGTTTGGGTTGTGACACGCCTGGGCGTGGTTGGAGGGGAAGAAAGCCGAGTGCCCTGTCTCTGACTTTGCACCACATGTTTCAGAGCGCGGTCGTTCACTCTCACATTTTACAAAATCAATTTCCATTCTGTCATGGTATTTCACACATTTGCGTTCTGAATAAGTTAGAGAATATTCTACAACTTACAAAAATAACTTTAGTTTTAATTTTTCCTGTTACATGAAGAAACCTATCCATACTTTATCTGTTACAGATGGAAAAACTACATATGGAGAAGTCAGATCTATTAATTAGTTTATAGGCACGAAGTCCCCTAAAGAGTGCCATGAATCCATGTGTTATTCTTAAGAGCTGTCTGAAGTACTTGCACTGAATAATTTATTTCAATTTAGCCCTGTTTCTGCTGTTAATTATCCAAGATCAGATTTTGCTTTTTGGAATTTTATTGTTTTGGATTTTTTCATAACAATTTTTCCCATTTACCTAAATTCACTGAAACGCTCTCTGAATATATTTCAGCCTACTGAGGTATTCAAGCCATCAACACTCATTGAGTGTGTTCTGTTTTTTCTAATGCATGATAGGATGATTATTAACTTCTGTTGTTTTTAATCTTTCAGTCATTATTTAGATCCTAGGAGAATGAAGAAAGGGGGAGGAAAGTAGAAGAATCGGAAAATCAGCCACATGAGAACTCCAAACTCCATTACTGTTTATTTAATCTCTGGGGACTGTTTCAGGACCCTAGCTAAGAATGTGGCTGTGTTGTTCCAGGAAAAGAGGGCCAAACAGCATCTTCCCAGTGCTGTGTAGCTCATTGGTGTTGGAGAGAGTTAGAGTCAGTTAGGCAGGAACATGTAGTGGGACCATGGAGCACTTATTTCCATGCTCAGCCCTGATAACTTTTCCCTGAATTCAGCAACTTTAGACTCCACTGTGAGATCCTTTCAGCATGAGAGACAAGAAGGGCCAGGGCAATAGGTTGGGAAACAGTTGGGCAAACAAGAGTGAGGTAGAAGAGTGGTAGTAGTTTGAGGGTTGTGGTTTTCGTTGTAGATTATTTTACATGTGAGGTTTTAGTTGGCCTGTTTATAAAATAAAACCAGCAAAATGTATGATCAATTTAAACCTTCATACAACAACATAGCAGGGTAACGTAATCTGGACCCTCATTGAATTGCTGTTAATTTTACCTGCTAAATTAGAATTATTCACCCACTCTGTGCAAAAATGCTTTTTCAGCATTTTTGGTGCATCTGTGATTGGGCAGTGTATTTGTAGTAGTAGTTACAGAAAAGCTGTCCAGAAAAATTAAATTAAACTCTACTGAAATCTTTACCACTGTATCTTTTCTTTTTCTAACACGGCCCTGTGAAATGCCAGCAGCCCTGTATTGGGTAATGTACATGTTGGTGGGCACTCACCATCCCAGAGCACAAGGCTAGATCTGGTGAGGATCTGCAGGTGCTTGGTGACAGGATATATTTGCTGTTGTTCTCAAGGGCAAAGTGAAGTGACTGATGCGATTGGCAAGAATACTGGTTGCAGCTTTAGCAATCAGAATACCTTCTAAAACCTGTCCCTGATCCTAGGTAGACAAGAAAAGCAAAGAGGACTGGAGAAAAATGTCTGTAACTGTCTTTTCCATAGGATCTCAAAGGAGAAAGTAACTTTCCCAGAATTAGCAGAGAATCTGAAGCAGCATTGGACTTTGGACCCAGATCTTGCAGTACGTTGCCATAAACACAGAACACAGAAATGGTTTTGGACAGTGAATGGGGAAAAGGGTGGAAAATTCAAAGTAGTTCACAACTGTGTCTGAGAAAATATTTGCAGACACATCCTCTTACTCATTCCTCTCTGTCAGTTAGTAGTAAGTGTTGCATTTGGGACTCTGTAAGAGCTGAAAGATTTATTTGGCTGTATATGATTTATTTATTCAGGTAACTCCCTCTGGTACTATTTATGCAGTTGTGCATTTTCGTATTCCAGTAAGTTAGTGAAATGCAATGTGTTGACGCTCAACTGGAATGTTAAGCAAGTAAACAGTGTGTTGGGCCCCACTTTTGTTGATTAAGTCATGCTTTAATTAAGTTTTCTGTATGAATTCATATCTCTTGCTGGATATTAGGACAGGCAGCAGGCTCTTAAAGCTGCCACAATTTGGCACTGGGACTTCTGGGTTACCGCCAGTCCTTGTACACAAAGACTGTGTTGATAGAATTGCGATAAGGGCTCAGGGGGAGATAAGGGCTGTGTTTCAGCCCAATGGCTTGACCTTGCTCTTGTTGATCCAACAGCAAGAGTCCTATCAATTTCAGAGTGATTGGGACACATGAATACATTTTCATTCTGGAGAGCTGCATGCAGGCAGATGGGAGGAACTCCTGGTGCTGATGCTGAGTGCAGTTTGTTGATACACAGGTGCCTGTTCTTGCGCGAATCAGACCTTCCTTTGGCATGGCAGCTTTATGTATCCATGTTTTGTGTGTGAATGCAATGTTTGTCAGGCACTTGTTTGGCAGTCCTGGAGACAGAAGATCTCTGTGCGCTGGGTGTGTGCCTTGGTGGTGCTAATTCACAAGCTGTGTTGCGATGCTTGCCTGGGTATCAGAAGGCAGGTCCGAGACACTGGTGAGTGTTCACCAGGCCTATTAACCCCATCAGGCTGTAACCACACACTTGAGTTTGGTATTCTCATCACCTAAATTCCTAAATGTACTTCTAAGGCACACTCCCTTCTAACACAAGCTGCCCAAACATCTGTGGCGAGACTAAGGAAAACATGGAGAAAAAGACCCGAAGATGAATATTTCAGCAGAAACGTGGGAAGGAATGCAATGTAGCTCACGCAAAACCTTCTGTAGTGTATGCCATAAATTAACACAATATAAATTTATACATATTTACACCACATAGACTAAAATATATAAATCCTCAATACTCAGCCTTCTGTAGTAGGTGTAAGCAAGCAGTCCATATGTTTAGCTGATTTCTGAAGAGCTCTAGGGAACAAAATGTATCTTTGTGGAACTTGTGATATTAAGGAGATTATAAACTAGGGTAATCAGTGCAGTTCTCAAAAAGGGTTGGCTTTTCTGCAGGCTGAAAACAAGCAGCCATCTCCTGATTTGCTATCTGAGGCTTTACTTCAGCCAGGTGCTAAAACACACATGTAATATTTAAGTGCATGAATAGTCCTATTGATGTTGAAGGCCCAGAGATCAATCCTCACTCGCTGGATTTTCCTGGCTTTAGGCTGCATGAGTCCATTTTCCTCCTACATTTGTGTACTTTCATTGCAAGTACAAGCTTGTAGTATCTCATTAGCTACCAGGTGTTTCCCTTTCCACCATTTCATACGGACTATTCTAAGCCAGTAACGTATTAGCCCCCTTTTGTACAGCTGTGCGGCAGAGAATTGGATCTCTAGCATTTGTTCTGTCTCTTGGTTTTTTAAACAAGAAGAGAAAAAATTTTACTATGTTTAAGATATGATATCTGAAGTCAAAATGTCAGGATTTTCTTCCCAACTATACCTAGTTTCCAGGAATTAAGAGGAATCGTCATTCATGAGTAATCTTTTGTGATTTGTATGACTGAAATATTGGAAAACCCTCAATTTCACAGGGGTGCAAAGAGGAGGAGAATGGAGGAAAATGGGGAGGAGAAAATGGACAAATTGTTTGTAGGTTTTATGATAAACTGTCCTGCCACTTGTTCTTTAGCTCAGAGACAGGTTATTGGCAGCCTCTCACTTTGGCCACCTCCTCATACCAGTGCCCATGATAGCCTAGAAAGTCTCTGGAGATGGAAAGGAGCCCTTCCAAAGTACAGTTTTCTGGTGCTGCTGTACCAGCACACTCTCCACCTTACACTGAGGTTCTACTTCCCCATTAAAAAATGCCTCCAAAAGACCCAGCATCTCCAAGCCACACCACCAATGTGATGTTCTAGAAACACATGATAGTGTGCAAGGTATCAGCATAGAGGGGTGCAGCCAGGGCCTAGTGGGGACTAAGGTCTTCATGAATGTGTGATGACTGTGTCCTGCTTTGTGGCTCTGCTACTGGGAGAATCTCTTAGTAGAAATATGAGCAGGTACCAGCAAAACTAGAAGAGGCTGGGTTCATACCGGCTGCTGTATGATGCTAGTTTAAACTTGTAAAAATATCAAAAGCTGTGTACATTAAAGAAAGTCTCTGAACCTCACCTGCACTGGGCCATTTGAAAAGGCATGTCAGTGTTTCCTGCAGCTGTATACCCCCTTTGGCAGGGCTGCAAACAGCAAGCTTCTCATTACCTGTGACTCTCTGCTGTCAGGGATAAGGATCCAAGACCCAGATATCCTTCTCAGTCACTCAGAATAGAGGCAGGCAAGGACCAAATGGAGGGGATACTCTTCCTAGGTCAGAGCATCCTGCCCTGCCTTTCCTTCCAGGCTGTGGAGAAGCCATAAAATGTGTGAACAACAAAGACTGCCTTTCCATCATACCACTGGAGTGCAGCCCTGGTGAGTGTGCTAAGGTGCCATCTCTTCTTGATGAAAGGTAGGGTGACTGGAGTGAAGCAAAGGCAAGTGGACTTTGATGTGGATGATATTGTAAGGAATACTTGGCAGTCAGAAGTTAAACATCAATTAAATTTTGGGCCTTGAGGGAAAGAACTAGTCCCTATTTTATTGCAGAAGGTGAACCATGGCCAGTATGCTGAAGAGAGTCACAAGCCTTTTTTGTTTGCAAAGCACTAGGAACCAGTGTCACTCTACATTACAACAAGTCTAATTTTCTGTGTTGCTGATGGCTAGTCATAGGACATGTGATCGCAGCATTTGGCACTGCCCTGTCACCTCCCAAAATACCCTTTTTTTCCTTTCCTATTTGTCTATATGTAAGAACATACCCCTACCCTTTGACACATGTTCATGTACAGACCAGTTATTATGGTTGCACTGTCCACACAAACTGAGATGACAAAATGTACTCTTCTGACTTAGGGGACTCGGAGCTTGTTGGGACAAGGCTGGTGATGCAGCAGAAGTGAAAAACTCCTTTTGTGCAGACCTCTCTCCTCTTCCTTGCTTATACCCATTAACTCAGTAAAGTACAAAACGTTTCAACAGGACTGGGAGAAATAAGGTTTCTAGTTGCTCCCTCCCTTTGCTAGTGTTGAGGAAAAAACACAAGCCATTTGCTCTTTCGTAAATATCTGAGCACAAGACCTTTAACTGAACACTTTGGTTCTTCTGGCTCTTTATGTGGACATAAGTGCTTTGTTTTAACTGGGAAGGAATCAGCTAGAGGGGTGAGAAGACTGTTCAGTCATTTGTTTACTTTAGCTTAACCCATCTGCAAATTTATATTGGGCCAGCTTTGTGATATCTGAACATGCCTAGTCTGGTGTCATCAGCCTGTGACCTCTAGTGGAACTGCTAACAAAGATGGTCACAACTTGGAAATTATTGTGAGGCAGAGATTTTATCCCTGCCAACTGGACTAACAAACTTGCTTTATTGTCAGCACCTGAATGAGGCATGCCTGGAAACCTCTTTGGTGAGAGTCTGACCAACAGAGATCAATAAAGTATGCTTATTTACCCATTATCTTGTGAATTTGTGATAGGAGAGGATCTGTTTGATACTTCATGTCTAAGTGGATGCAACTTTCTTGAAGAAAAGCAAGCAGCACCCAATGAAAATGCAAAACAGAAGGCTAATGTATACATTTTAAGGGTATTAAGGGAAACTAGTTAACTCTTGTTTTTTCTTCCCCCCATGCCCCCCCATAAAAAATATATTTGCTGTCTTCCTGGGGGGTACCAATGGAGTTGCAGAGGAATGAATTTCAACCCTGCAGTCTCAGGATCTGGGCTTCCAGCTGGCTATATACAGATGTACTTATCTAAGTATTGTCCTTACTGGAACAAGCTCGCCTTGGAGTGATTCCCATTTAGTCCATAGGGAGAACCCAATGTCCAAGTGTGTTACCACAAATGACCCAACATTAAGTGTCAAGGGATAAGACCCAGCAGTGTTCAGAAACTCTCACCCACACACATTTCTCTTCTGCTGCCCATCCCTTGCCAAAACCCAAGTGCTTCAGTATGACTCTGTTGCCTATGTTTTGTTACGATTTGCTGTTCTATTCTGAGAGAGATTGGTAAGCAGCATGAATTTACATGGAAAAAATGGTTTTTGACTTTTTTTTCCTTTAGTAGCATTTCTCCCCTTTGTTTTGCTCTGTACAATTATTATGGTATTGTTTGATTACATTGCCCTTTTCTTATCCCTTTGTGCAGACCAAGCATGCTGAAAATGAAAGGCAGCATGTAACCTTCTGAAGTCACTAATTGTAGTACTGCAGGTGAGTTGAATAACAGACTATGGTAAATTTTGGTCTGAAGTTCTTTCCTGAAGTATAAATTGGACAACAGCAGGAGAGAGAACAAAAGCTATTTCCTACCTGATGTTCATGGAAACCTGTTCCCAGTTCTTCGTGGAGGACTGCTGCTGTACTTGAATATATTAAAATAGGGACACATGAATGACATTGATACTCTGCAATGGAAATAGCTGAGCCGTTTGTATTTTTACCATTGCATGAGACTTATGATAATCTGCTTCTTTCTCTAAATGGAAACCCTCCAGGGAAGTTTTGTGTACTCTAAATAGCATCTCTGTGTGATCAGAGTCTTGGCTTTGTGTGCATGTAATGCATAATAGATAAAGATACAACAATATAAATGCAGATTAGAGGTTATTCAGTCAAGCCAAGCATGTTTTGGGGGTGGGAGACAAATTATAAAAATGCCAAAGAATACAGTATTGCTGCTATCCTTTCTGGCAAATCTCCATATTTTGCCAAAACGTTGTTATAATTCTGAGCAGCAAACGGGACCTGTCTCATAAGTAGCTATGTCTAAACCATTTACTGTCCTTATATGTACATTCAGCAGATAATCACATTGACTTTTCTCTAGCCTTGTTGCATTGAATGTCAGTCATATCGCTATTTTCAAGTGATCTCAGTGCTGAAAATAGTCTGCCAACAGATATGGATATAAACTTTCATAGGAGTATTTACATCCTCAAAACAATGCATAAATATTAGTTGATCAAACCCATTAGAAGCACTGGGATATGAATAAGTAGCATAAATTTGTTTCCTGGACTCACACAGAGAAAAGGCCCCCAGATCTCTCAGCAGAAAGAGATGTGTCTCAGCTTTGACTTTAGCAGAGCCAATGGCTTCTTAGTTGGGTAAATAAACTCCATTTTCTGGTTGTTCAAGAAATGATCAGAGGACTTTCTTTGCTTTGGGATTGTCTACATAGTTCATGGTGCTCAGATGGAAACTGATAGCACATTAGGTATGTGGACTAATTATTTCTGTAAGTTCAGTGACAACTCCCTTTTTAGCGGTAAGATGGTGACCCCAAACTAATGCTCTTAGAGGAGCATCTCTGTCATCTTACTGCTATTTTTGTCTTTTCGTGAAGATGAATTTTCTTTTTATCTCTGTAAAATATATGATGGAAGAACCAATGATACACTTCATGTATGGTCATGAACTTACTGTAATGAGTATGGAGGAATAAAGGTAATTTCCTCTCCTTAGATGATAATTATGGTACAGTTATTGAAAAAAGAAAGGAGGGAGAGAAGCTTGCTTATTACTTTCCTTAAACACTTCCTTTTTAACCCAGTTGATGTTTCAGAGGGAATCAGCGGTTACAGCAAGAAACCACTTCCTATTTCTGGATGAGAGGCTCTGTAATAGGAAAATATGTTATTTTATGACCAATGGCAAGAGAACATACATCCATTCCTGCAGCCACAGCAGATGGACACGTTTTGCTTGACCCTAACTACATGATACAGATTCAGGCAAGTAGTGAACTTAACAATATTCTCTAGGGATACCTCACATTGAGCTCCCATTAGGAAATCCTAGGCCTGGAAAGGTGCAAGTCCCAGCATTAAGTGTAACCAAGGACCTGACTGTATGTGCACAGTGGACTGGTTATGGGGAGATAAATAGGTTGCTGTGAGTTTTCTCTGTTTAAAAAACTTTCATAGTTTGTAATATCAAAAAATACGCCTTCTTTTTTTTTCAGTTGAGATTCTTTTTGGCTTTGTTAGGGATCTTGCTGCAGGAGAAAACGTAGGCACATCAACGTCAAAGCTTTGTCCAAGTCAGAATCTCATCACAGACTGAATTTCAGATTTTTCTCCATTTTGTAAGAGGCTTTGAATTCTTAGCTTTTTCCCAATTCTACCATGCTATTAGACATTGCTAGATGAATTGGTACATTTGTTGTTTTTTACAAATTTACATAAACAACCTTTAGTGGAACAAGAACAGAACCTTAAATACACATCCTCTGACCACCGGCTAAGCTGTCATTCTCTGTGTGCCCTTTAGCCCAAGAAGCAGTTAAATGTTTATAAGCAGCTAAAACAAGAGGCTTCACTAGAGCTTTGGATTCTACTACTTAGAACAGAGGCAGAAAATTGAACTGGTGAGAGACTAAAGCAAGCTGATGGTTAGGGCTCTCCTCTGCTAGTGAATGTGTATTTGCACAATGTAAAGAGGGGAGTTCGAGGGTACACAGCACAGTGGCAACAGATGGTAGGTTAGTGGCAAAGGGATGCTCCTAAATAAGGAGTCTCCTGTTCTTAGGCAGAGAAATGAATTGTCCTAAATGCTTGGGTATTTTATACATGGGGTAAGTATAAGTAACAGTTTTGTTACTTCAGTTTACTGAAACAGGATACCATCGCTAGATGAAACTGCCTGGTGAGCTCAGCATACATTTGCATATACTTTGCAATAATCCAAGCTACACTCATTGGCTGAATTTGTTTCTTGCTGAATTTTGTACCTAATTCATGTTTCATCTCACTTTATGGTAATTTCATGCATGGTAATATTTTGCCCTTCTCTGTCAAAGTAGTTTAAAAATGAAAGCAGGAATCTAGAATGGCCTTTAAAGCCCTTCATACATTCATAGCCTAGTGCCAGTGCATGTGGGAGGCCAAGTTCTGCCTTCAACCACAGGTTTTATTCTGGCCTCTATAGGAGTCTAGGACTTGTATCTTGGAGAAGAATTTACCAGTGAATAACCACCTCGGTCATGCCCCCTGAGGTTGCAACAGGTGTAGTCACCACAAATTATGTCTTCACAGGAAACCAGGAACAGACAAATGAATGCAAGCCTGGAGGCCACTTACGGAGGCCAGACAAGAGTAGGGTGAGTTTGAGTTAAGAGGCTCTTAGCACCAGTGCAGCCTTGAATGATGAAAACAATTACAAAAGTGGGGTTTATTCATGCAGATGTAATTGCTGCGTGCTTAAATCAGTTTTGAAGGTGGAACTTTAGCTTCTAGGTCTTGTCAGAAATTTTCAAAAGAACCTACCTCTGTGAGCTACTGCCAGTTTCCTATTGTGTGCATATACAAAAATATCATTTTGAATCTTGATAAGCTCTTGGCTTTAATAATGTCTCAAGACTGCAAGTTTCCTAGCTTATTTATCATGCACTGAATAAAAAAAAATCCTTTGTTGTTGGTAAATTCACTGCCTTTCAGTTTCCTTGAGTATCAGCTTGCTTTGTATTGTCTGAGGAGATAAAGGGGAACACCCCACTTAACCTCTCAACATCATTCTCTGCTTCCTTTTCAAGTAATTTTTGTATGCCTGTAATACTGTATAACTTGTATAAATGCTACCTTTTAAGAGAAAATAATGAAATCTCTCAGTATCCATATAATGAACTCTCTCTGTTACATTCCACTGCCTAATAACATTGTGTTTTTTTCCATTGAGGGATGCCTTATTCGGTGGTTCTGACAAACTGCTGTTTTCTTGTAGCAAAATTGTTCAACATAGTGTTTTTACTGTTTTGTCAATAAGCAAAGGAAATAAAAACCTTATGGGATTTGAACAAGAACATTCACACTCCGTATGTGAGCTGCGTTTGAATTGGAGTATGGTGGGGAAGCAGAGCGTAGTATGCAACCTGTTTACTGAAGTACATGCCAGCAAGTGAGATTTCATTCCCGTTTGCTAGGATCTCACTTTAGACACATTTTCTCTCTCTTTTCCTTTGCACTGCTCCCTCAAAATATCTGATGCTAGCAGCTTTTTAAATTGCTAGTTTTGGATAAAATTATTTAATAATGCTTCTCTTTTTTTTTTTTTCTTTTTTTTTTTTTTTTTAAGTGCTCATCCTTACACTGGACTTTCAAGATCAAATTATGCAGTATCTGCTGTAACAAAATGATCTAGTAAGACCTGCTGTTCCTTGGGGCATTATCAGTCAATTGGGAGCTCAGCAGCATGAAAGAGGTGGATCTATCTCTGAGCTGAGTATTTGGACTCTCTCTGAATTTAGGCCATGTCTACGACTGAATTTCAGCTTTTTGACAATGAATTAACGAATAGTATAAAATTGTGAATTGGAACTATTTAATTTTTTCTAATCACATGAGGAAAAGATTTAATGCAGGAAACCTGAAGTTGATTCAAGTGACGCAGTGTTATATAATATGTATTAAGCCTGTGGAAAGCATTGCCATGAGCTATCCACAGATACTTCTGAGGATATAAAGATCTTCCAGAACTGCCTTAAAGTGTTTCAGGGGACTGTGAGTTCAAAATGGAATAAGCCTTTCATCGATTATCTGCTGTTCCTATGTTCCAATTATTCATTAACTGACCATGTCAGGTAATATTACTTGCTCGTTTCTGGCCACTCATTGGAAGCACATCAAATGGAATAGATTTTATGCCAGTTGTCTGCTCTGATGCTGCAGTTTCTGTGTTTGCTATCAATTGTGAGTTTAGACAGATTCAATTTATGTTAACTAGTCTATTTTGATGTCAGTGTTCCCTCTCTGTTGAGACTGACACAGCTCCACCCACCTATTAATGAATATGTTAATTAACTCATATTAGACACCTAAATATGGCTCTGGAGCCAGGGGAATAGTGACAGCTGATGGCCCTTTGGGGCATAAATGGTTTCTCACTACGATCAATGTTGTCCTCTGCTGAAAACGCTTCTTACATTTTTGGACTTCCACTCACTTAACTCTCCCTCTGGCAGTTGTTTACAATACTGAAGTGCAACCAAGAGTTCAAGTAGAGTAGCCTTAAAAGCTGCCTTAATGACATCTATAGAAAAATCATCCAACTTATCTTTCATCTTCAGACAGAAGGTCAGAGCTCACATATTTTATCATTAGGCAGCTTCCATTTGACCCCCTTTTCCCCTTCCTGTCCCATCTAGCCAGTGGGTTAAAAGGTTACTTAAAATACCCAGTTTATTTCTTGGTGCATCAGAAGTCCCAGATACTCTGGAGATCAAGAAACTACAAAAACAGTGTTCCAGTGTTCTCAGTTCCAGATGGACCTGTTTGCTAAAGCTGTTCGCTCATTTTCATGGGAGGAACAAGGCCTATTTGGAGCTGGTATTTATGCTTGGCTCAGAAAGGGACAGGCAGGGTTTGGGGTTAAAGTGGTTTCATCAAGAGATTTCTGGGTGGGCTCTGGATTAGAACACCACAGGCATGGGCACAGAAAGAAGGTGGGCTGTGCTTATGGCTGCCATCTCTCCAGGCATATGGTCCTGTTTCTGCTGGGTACAGCGGTATTCCCTCTGACTGAAAGAAACTTGGACACAGTGGTGAGGTGGCAGGAAAATAGGCCATAGCACACATTTTGCTCCCTTTCAACTGTATCACAAAAGTACAGGAAAGCAAAGATAGCCAGGGCAAGGTGGGCATCATTCTGGCCAGAAGCTGTGCATGGGAATTGTAGCTAATTTCATCTAACTCTGCTGATCTCATTGAAAAGTTTTCTGACATATTCACATGTCTTAGACTCAAGATTTTTTTTTTCAGAGATGCATTAGGCATGCTAGAGCTCAAGACCCACTGACAGAGAGATGTAGACTAAACTTTTATGCCTGTTATTATAACAGATCTGATTCCTCAAGAAGGCTGCACATGTGATACCTAGCTCCAGAAACTTTAGCTGTAAGGATCCCAATGTAAAAGCTATACACCATGTGCAGCTATAGCTCTCCCACTTCTGGGTCCCAGAGTCCTTCTCTCTGCTTCATGCTTCCTTTATGCAGTCAGTTCTTAGTATCTGTTAAGACTCTAAATCCAACTACCCTTCATGTAACTGTAAAAAAGTCTATGGAGCAACAGGACTCATTGGTGTATAAGTAGGATATTCTGGCACAATTGTGATACAAATACCATCTTGGAGGTATGTAGGAGATAAACAACAGTTTTCCTGCATGTTTCTGTATGGGAAAGTTATAGGACTGGCAGCACTGAAGTTATTTACTCATTACAAGCTACACTACTCAACTGTGTTTAGTGTAGCCTGAAGCAACCACTCTGTCATGGGAAAAGAGGTGTTAATTCCCTTTCTGTGCCACAGCAGTCCAGGCTGTGAACAAAGACACTGTGTACACTGAACTGTGGAAACTTACAGACTTGTAATCAGATGTTACACTATTAACAGTGATTTGGGGGAATGGGGAAGCAGGGGGAAGGGATTGTTATCTGGTTTGATGAGGCAAACTTGTAAATGTGAAAATTAATTGGTAACTGAGAAAAGGACCCAGATATATGAGTTTTTAAAGTCTGTCAGTGACCTTGATGGACACAGGAGTTTTGGTCATTTTGTGCGGAGCTGACCTTATGTCTGAACTGACAGCTAAAGTTGAAGGAGCTGCAGAACCATAAAATGTGAAATAAGAAAGATGATTCATTCAGGACACTTGGAAGTCAAGGAGTGCCAGTGAAAGGAGCCAGGCTTTCTTGGCTGATACAGGCGCATTAATTGAGGAAGATGTGTTTGCTTTAGGGCATGACCAGTCAGACATCAAGCAACATGTGATTTCTCATTTGGAGGAGGAAGGGATGGCATTAAATGTTCTTCACAGAGGACAATGGAAACCCTTGTTCTTGTGTCAGACCATGGCGGCATTGTTTAAAGCAGGGAAATGTAAAGACCTTGTTATATCTATATACTCTTGGCATTAAGCTCCAGGGCATTCTGTATGGGAGTTGCTTTTGGTGCCAAGGAGCAGGCAGTGATTTCAAGATTTTGGCTAAATAGACCTATCTGGGGAAAAGAGACAGCAAAAGGATGTAGGATGAGATGATTGCAATACTGGAGGAAGAGGGAGCCTGTGAGTCCTGTATGGATTACAGCGGAGGTAGGGCTTTCATAATCCAGTAAATATGTGGGCTGAGTATTTCTAGCAACAATTGTTTCTCCTTTGGTGCTTCCAGCAAAAATTTCAATACTTTGTGGTTAAAGCAGCAAAGCAGAATGGAAGAAACCTGTGTGCTGCTTTTTGGAGAAACTGAAGGCATGGCATTGTTTCTTTATGTACTGACCAGTTCCTGTTCAGGTTTTGGCTTAAAAATGCCAGCACTTAGAGCAAAAGGCATAGGTCGGGCTGCAGTATTAAGTCAAGAAAGATGCACCAGTCTGAATACCTGACCAAGGACACTAATGTTTGACCTTTCCTACAACAGAGGAAGTTAGTCAATATAGATTGGGTGGCCAAGCAGCACCCAAGCTTTGTCAGAGCCAAATTACACATAGTGAGGATCTACCTGATAGAGAAAGACTGTAGAGCACTATTTGTACACAGCAGAGAATCTCACAAAAGCAAGTATTAATTCACTTAGATTTTTTTTTTGTTGTTGTTGTTGTTGTTGGGTGGTTTTTTTTTTGTTTTTTTTGGGGTTTTTTTAATGACTAAGAAGTTCCAGACCAGCTGACAGCTTTGTTCAGAGAGTTTTACAATACCTCTGACCACATTTAAAGTTTTTGTAAAAGAATGCACATAAAATCCTGGAGACATATCCAGTCTCCATGTGGGGTATGTTGTAAAGCCAGAAGAGAGTGAAATTTTAAAGACATTTGAAAATAAATAAAGAGCCTAGATATAAAAATATTCTGAAAAAGGGTCTGCATTAACTTAGAATGTGAGAAGTTTCATTTCTGTCTATAAAGATGTGTGCATTATTCTTGATACCCAGTTCTGTGTGTCCTGTTGAATCAGCTGTGTAGGCAGTTATAACTTGGAGAAGTTCTTTGTAATGTGTTTCTCTTTACAGCCAATCCTATATCCTTAATGAAGGCATCTAAAAGGAAGGAGAATTTGTGATGAAGTCAAAAATCTGCTGAGACTGGAAAGATATAGCAGTCCTTTCTGTATAAGAACAAGTTTATAACATACTCTGTGTATATGGCTCATGCTGAAAAATAGAATGATTGCAAAAACTGTGTTTGAATCAGATAATCAGATAATCCATGTATTCTGAAAAGAGCTACTGTAAGATTTTTAACAGAGATGACTCTTGAAGAGAAAATTCAGGCAAAAGATCGTCAGATGCAGAGAACACTTGCATTGAAAGCAAAATCTGTGTTTTGTATCTCTCTGTTTTATATTTGACCAAAAGTTTGGATGCATGCAAAATTGAAGATTTTTTATAAGTTTATCATCTTGAGTCTTTCAGATTCTGTTCAATGAAAAGTCAGATATGTGCATAGAGGTAGATCAGAATCATTTTTCTGACTTCTTTTGAGTGTCTGGGAATGAGTGATGGGATTCTTCAAAGTGCTTAAAGAAGTATTTTATTAGTAAGGAAAGCAGCAATTCCAAACAGAATGAATTGTGCTCCATTTTTCTTTGTCTCCAGAAACCACTTCCTTTCCTGAAAGCATCAAAACAGCCAAAAGGCACTAGTGACCAAACAGCATAATTACAAGTAGAACTAATTGCACAAATTAATCTTTTGAGACCTACTGTAGACATGGGGAATACATATGAAGTTAAAGTTTGTATTCCCAAAGTTCGGATATGTTTGAGTCTCTGGCTTTGGCACAGGCCTGTCCTACCTCCAACTAACTAGTTTGCTCATGTTTTCTTTGGATATTTTTCCTAAGTGTGCTTTTTCACTGTGACTCATGCAGGATAAAGCAAACAAGGTTGGAGTGTGTGAAAGCAAGCTTCCGCAAGAGTACCAAGTCACACTATATAAATCCTACACATATGAAAAACCTGTTGTCTTTGCAAGCCCACAGAGACATTCTCTGGATGGAGCAATGCCTACAACTTACAATTGTTTTTGGTTTTTGGTTTTGGTTTTTTTTTTCTTTTGGGATCCCGTTAGACAGTGTATTGTGCATTGCAGAGAAGGGTGGCTTGGAAAAGAACTGAGATAAATACAGTTCAGTGGTTAAACACTAAATTAATCAGGAAGGTGGGAAAACTGGAAATTTTTAATAACCCTCTTGAAGCTATTATGGTTTTTTCTTTTTTTCAGCTAGTAGGGGAAATTTATGGTGGCATGCAAAATTAGCCCATAACTGAACATTTTAATGTGGGACAAAATGGAATTTCATTGCCTTTTGATTCCTTGTCTTGATTTTGTTATTCTAAATGGTGAATGCCATGTAAAATTTTTTTGGTATCTTTTAAGTGTTAGGTAGTGATCAGATGTTTCATCAAAAAAGTATTAGTGATATTTTAAATTTTCATTTACAACTTCAGTAGCTGTAATGCTCTAATCCTGCTATCAGTACCTCTTAAATTCACTAATGACATCTTAGAACTTGGTGTCAAATTACATTTAGGTAGTGGGGTTTGGGGGAGGAAAAATGTGTATATTTTTATTAAAAGTATAGTGATGTAGTGTTTGTAGCCAAGTAAAGGCTATAAAAAACATCGGTGATTTTATCCTGTTCTACTATACTAAACCCCCCAATGACACAGCCATTAGACTATGAAATTTTCCCCTTATTTTGAAAATATATCATGCCCCCCTCACTCTCTGTGGAATAATCAGGTGTTATGGCTTCTGCATTTGTTGGTATTCCTATAATTTTGGGAGTGTCCTCCCAGTTATTTGAATGCCTTCTAGCAGTACATGTCCAGTGGAAAAGGAAAACACATTTATTAGAAGCAATTCTTGGAGTCTTTGTTGCATGTTCCTTAAAGATTGTACCATCTGAGATTGTGGGCCCAAGGTAAAAAGCAATTAATTGAAATTTGGGGAGGGGAGGGAAGGCAATTTTTAGTCCCTGTGTTTCTGCTGTAAAAGCTCTGAAACTCTAATGCTTCAAAATGCAGGGGGCAAAAAACCAAGAACTCAAAAAAAGCTCCAAACTTCTTCTGATTTAAAACAGTCTCATTATTTGAGTCTCTGTGTAACTCATGCTTGTTTAGTGTTTCAGATTGCTGTTTCTGAGGTTTTCTAGGTTGTATTTTTTTGATTGTATTTATGCTATGAATTACTTTATAGCTTTTTGGGGGTTTTGGAGGTGGGAGGTTGTGTTGTTTACATTTGTGGATTGATTGCGAACAGTTTCCCAGAGAATATTCAATATCTGAAATTTCAGCTGGGTTGATTAGCTGTGAATGCTCACATATGTTGTGTGGCTTTGTTCCAGTTCCTGGATTCAATGAGCATAACAACTGTGGCAGTCTGGATTTTGAAAAGTACTGATGGTATCTGGAAGGCACCAGTTTTCTCCCTGTCCCATTGGCAAAGAAAGAGACAGGGATAGGTCCCATTCAGGGACCTGGATGAAACAGGACATAAGGACACTAATGACACTTCCCTATACTTTCTCAGGTAGCTGTGCATGCTCTCCCAAATACAGGTTCCTTTATGGCCTGAGGAATACCTTGAGCACAAAAGGGGTTGGTGCTGCCCCTTGTTGCTTTTTTCCAAGGCTTACTCAGCTGTGAAAGGTGAAGCTCCAAGACTGAATTTAAGCAGAAGCAACAGTGGTATGTGGTGGAACTAGGGAGAAACTCTGTCATGAACACAGATTTCTGCAGATAAAAATTATACTTCAAGCCCTTTAAGCACGTTATTCTTTGAACATAAAGGACTGCGTTTGTTAATTTTCTTTCTTTGGCATAATTGGCAGCCTGTCTGCTGAGACAAGACAGAATAACAGCCAGAGAGAGGTTTGGTGGGTCAGAAGAGTAGGCAAGTAAATCTGTCCAGCATATGGAAATCTGAATGTTGCAGCACACAGCCTGGGACAGGCACTGCTCTCTTAACTTCCTAGAAATCCAAAAATCAGTGCCATTCTTTCAGTCCAAAGGAAGAGACATTTGGCCTAAATGGGTGCAACCCAACAACTGTACTCAGACTATTTGTAGATGTATTTCCTTTTCTGGAGCTTACAAGCACATTTGTTGATAAAGGGTCTAAATGGTAAGTAAGTGTGTTCTAAGAGAGGGCAACCAAGAGCTTTGTATTAGAATCAGCAACGTTCTCCTTATTTCACTGCAGAGCTAGTTGCATTTCCTTTTGTTCTTTCAACAGGTTAGTAATTACTGTTGCAGTAATTAGGCTTGATGGAGAGTATATAAGACAATAAATGGTTATTCTGTGCAGTAGTGGGGGATATTTGGTGCCAAGCTTATTATTTTCAGTCAAAGCTAATTATCTCTATTATAATACATGACTCTCTCCCTTGAATTATGAGTGGGAAACTGCTGAATAGATTTTATTTTTTTAAAAAATGCCCTGAACCATGGAGAGAAATGAAAATTAAAAACAATGAAAAGCTTGTTAGACAATGAAACGACTCATCTATAAAGCTATTTCTGATAGATTTTTTTTTTCCCTCCTCTCTCATCTGCAGTTATATAAATATCAAATGCTTATCAGGAAATAAATTGTTGCATTACACATGGTATGGGTATGAAAGTTTAGTTCAGAGATGAGAGAAACCACTGTGGATTCAGTGGATGGCAAGCGGTGGATGGTGGCCAGTCGGGAGCGCTGGCTCTGGCGGAGGGGAGCAGTGAGGTCGCCCCTGGACCCAGCTGTGCTGCCCTCAGCCCGGCCGGCCTCCGTGAGCAAGGGATTTGCAGATGTTGCTGTCAAGCGCCTTTGAAAAAGACTGGCTGCCCAGAACTGGCACCTGTTTTGCTTGTGTTTAGAGTCTGCCCTGGAAATCCGAGCAGGGAAGCAATGTCAGAAGGGATTATACCCTCTGGCTGGCTTACCTCGAGCGATAAGGCTAGCAGAGAGAGCGTGACTTTGACTGGTAGGGTTTGTCTGCTCGGCAGATGCTACCCTGTCATTGATTAATAATGCAGCCGTCCCTGCTCCCCTTACATCATGGTTTCAATTTGTAGCGGTGACAAGGCTGATCACCTTTCCAGTCTTAGCCGGCTTACAACATAGCCTGGGTCTGCTTTGCCCCACGCATCTGAATCATGCTGTAACCTGACCTCCTGACTGGTGAAACCCGTAGTAGCGCTGCAGCTCACTGCCAGCGCCGGCGGCCGCGGCTCAGCCGGCTCCCGGCACCCTCGCTCCCATCTCTTCCGACCGCCTGCCCGAATCGCCTTCCCGGGGGAACTGGGGAGCGAGGCTGAGTGGGAGGAGGTGGTACACAACCACGCTTTTTCTGAATGCGCTGACAGCCACTGATAGCGTGGACGGCTGGACCCAAGAGTTGGGAAGCGCTCCTGGGTCCTGTGTTCGCAAAGCAGTCATTGAAATACCCTCGTCAGGCTCTGGGTGGGTGATTGATGGGGCAGTGGGAAAGGCAGCTGGTTGCTGTTGCTGTTTGGTGTTGAATGTAAATACTCCTGTGTTAAGAGGGCATGGGGCAGGGAAGTGTGTGTATGCGTGTGTGTGCAAAGCTTCCTCCGTTTCCTGCTTTCCACACAGACTTCTCCTAATTTTTAAAAATTTTGGTTTTAGTTGAATTCCCTACAGGAGAGAATCAGTAAAGCTTTCCTGTGATTTTAAAAGGCAGCTTTCCTTAGCAATTCTGTAGTATGCATGTGCTACACAACAGATGTTTGAAGCTGATCGGTGTCATGTGTTGCATTTTGCGGTACTTTAATACATGCGTTTGAGAGATAAGCAGTACAAAGAGGAACTGAGACTCCAAGATGGATATAATTTTCACAGTGCTCTCTTTGGTTACTCCCAGTAAAACCACATCAAACTATCACTGTGCTGCTCATCTGCAGTCTAGGTTAAAAGCTGCTTGACTCCTGCCAGGAATTTCATCCTTTACCTGCACATTAATTTTTCCAGCAATCCCTTGCACCACACAAAAGTTGTGTTAATTGACTTTATAGATTTTCATGCTTCTCATAAAACTGCAAATCAGACTTTCTCAGTTTTATTTGGTAGTGCCATTGTTAAACAGAGGTGGTGTCACTGGATTGCTGTTTTGATGATGTAGGTTTTATTTATTTAAATTTATGGTGCAATACAAATTGTCTTTCTCAAATTAAACGTGATCTTGTGACCTCTCTGCTGGGAACTTATGCAGAAGATTACTGTGTCTGATGTTCAGCGTTGTTCTATCCCAAATCTTCAGGTTCAGGTCAGTGACTGTGTTTTGAGAGCTGCCTTTTAGGAGCAGCTAAGCTGAGTCATAGCAGATACCTTACTAATTCGCTTTCTTGGAGTCACTGAATGTCCAGTTTGATGAAAATGAAAGGTGGTTACCGCCAAACTGTTTGTAGATTCTTAAGGCTGTAGCCATATATTCAATCGGAGAGGCAGAGAATTAAAAAATAATAATGAGAGCAGGGGCTATTCAAAGGTGGTGTTTCAGATTTTTTTCATAATGCCCCTATCAATTAAGGTAGTCAGTGAGTGAGGAAGAATTCCCATGTATTAGCATTCAATAATGGTTATTTACATGAAAGAGGGTTTTAAGATAGGGCCCTGGAGTGGCTAAAGGCTAACAGAAGCTGTGTCAGAGCTACTAAGAAAGCATTAGTATGTAAAGTTAAGACACCACAGTCAGCTATACTTTAAATTGCATCTAAATGGGGATATAAAATATTTATCTGAGACGCAGGAGACGCGTAAGCCTCTTGACTTTCACAAGACAAGTATATCTATAGCACAAACAGATGAAAATAGAGACAGTTTTCACATAATCAAATGTGTAACACTCACTCCTTCATTCCTTGGCCTGAGAATCCAAAATTTAGTAGCTAACGAGTAAATATTGTAAAACATAGTATTAGCTGATTAGATCTGGCAAGAAACAAAACTCCAGACTAGGAACCTGCAGTACCAGAGAGGAGTAAAATCCATTAAACATATACAACAGAAAGTCATAATGATAATCTTGTAAAGATGTGTCTGCGAACTGTAACTCAGAAAACCAAACTAACCCATTTATGACTTCCGACATCTCAGCAGAATACCTTTAGATGCTATTAGCCTATTTTTGTTTTATGTCTCTTTTGTAGTGGCAACTTAACTGTTTTAAAGTGTATCTCTGTGGGAATTGATGGGTTTTATTATGTATGTTTTTGTACTATAAGCAGAACGATCGATTTTGTTTATGCTTATGCTGGTTGTTGTTGTTTGGCTGTGAGACAAGGTTGCTATCAACAGAAGGGATGAAGCATGAGGTAATGACTACAACTTAAATGAGAACACTTGTCATACCTGCTTTTTGCTTGGACTGATCATCAGGGCATAGTCAAATGCCATGTGTGTTTTCTTTCATGTTTACAAACTGGCAAGCTTAATGGAAGGTAAACTTTGACATTTCTTAACAGTTTCCTTTGCCCTTGAAATCCAAGCTACTTGTACTCTGCTAAACTATTTAGGATCTACTGAGAGTCAGGGGAACACTTTATATGTCCCGTTTACTTAAGTATTCCCTGACCTGATTCTCCTCTGCCAAGGGTGTATTTTGCTTGTTCCAGCCTCTCTCCACGGTCTCTAGAACCTGGGATTCCTGAAGGCCAGTCCTGCTACAAGATTAAGGCAATGTTCAGTACTTTGGCCTTTTCCATATCCTGTGTCACCAGGCCCCCAGCCTTGCTGAATAATAGCCTCACATTTTCCCTAGCCTTCCTTTTGTCACACATGCACTTATAGAAGCCCTTCTTCTTGTCTTTGATATCCTTCACCAGATTCATTTACATTTGGGCTTTGGTGTAACTTTGTCCTTGGATGCTCACACAATGTCTCCATATTCCTCCCAGGTTATCCTCCACCCTCCGTATGCTTCATTTTTGTGCTTGAGTTTGTCTAGGAGTTATTCTTTCATCCATGCAGGCCTCCTGATACTTTTTGAAATTGTTGGGATGGACCTCTTTTGATCTTGGAGGAGATGATCCTTTAATATTATCCAGCTTTCTTAGGCCTCTCTTCCCTCCAGTGCCTTATCTCATGGGACTCTTCTGAGCAGGTCTTCGAAAAGGCCAAAGTCTGCTCTCCTGAAGTGTCCTGTATTTTCAGCTTGATTTTCACCTTCCTCTCTGCCCTCAGGATCCTGAACTCCCCCATCTCATGATCTCATCAGCCAAGGCTGACCTTGACCTTCACATTCCCAATGAATCTCTCCTTGTTGGTGGGTATGAGGTCCAGCAGAACATTTCTCCTCATTGGCTCTTATAATTCATGCTCTCTAGAAACCTTCTGGATTGCATATTGTCCTGCTGTGTTGTCCCTCCAGCAGATATTGGGGTGGTAGAAGTTCCTCAGGAGGTCCAGGCCTGCAAATGTGATGATAAAGTTGCTTAAACTGTTAGGGCAATCCAGTGAGGAAATGGAAAGAACAATACTGATGATAGAGAATATTTACGTTAGTGCAGAACTATGGAAATACATTCTGTCTTGCATACTGCCCTGCCAGCTGAAAAGGTTACTACAAATATCCTTGTCCATACTGGAGACTTACTACCCACACTAGAGGTTACTGTCACCTCTGACCTGTGGCTCAGCATCATGGGGACCACTTAAACCTGTTCACGTCAGAAAAAACCCTGAGTGAACAAAGACTAAATATTTAAACATTTTCAGCCGATTTCACTCATTTTGTCTGAAGCACACTCGCTCCCTGGCAGGTCAGCTTGCTGTAACCTCTGGCAAGGGTTAGAGGCAGCTGGGAAGATCATCATCTTCAGCTGGCATAGCTAGGTCTGTAAAAGGACTTCTATCTTTGGCTTTTCTCCACTCTGGACATACTCTGCATATGACTAATTTGTTTTTTAAAAGAAACCCACAGAACGCTTACCCAAAGAATTCTGCTGCCACAGCATTCCTGCTGAGAGGAAGACTGAGCTATGGTCTTGTCTTGGTCTGGGAGGTGAGAAATCTGATGGTTTGCAATTATTGGTGTAACCTGGAGCGGAATGGCCAGTCAAGAATTATACAAAGAATGAGAGAAATGCTGCTTCGAAATGAGACCTTCAACATTTACTTATATCCCTGAACGTGCCTGAGTGTTGAGCAGTGGAATCATGAGGAATAGACACCATCTGAAGAAGACAGAAAATAGAGGAAATACTGAATAAACTGGAGTCTGTCAAATGCAAACGTGAGAAGACAAATGCTCTGCAAAAGGGTCTTAAACTTTTGCTCTTTTCTTTGGCTGACAAGAAGTGCCCCCATGACCTAAAAACTTTATTCCTGGACCCATGTGGACCAAAAGTTCTAGTTTCTTCTTATTTCTTGGCTAGCTGCAATTTGCTGAGTTTTGCCTAAAGTTCTTATAATTTATATAAATTTTAATTTAGGAAAGAGTTGGACTCCATTGGTGGGACCACATCACAAGAAGGATTGATAAAAATAGACTCAACTACAGAACTCCTTCTCATGTTAAGGCAACACCTGGCGTTGCTACACCAATGGCTGGGTGGACAGGGACTTCCTGATTCTTTGCAAAATCTAGTGCAAAGAGCTCAACTCCTCTGGCAGAGATCCATGACAAATTGCCAGAGAAGAGAAGAGAACCACCCAGGTATGTTCAAGCTCTGCACTCCAGGCAACTGAGTACTGAGGGCTCTGGCTTCCAAAATGGCCTGTTGAAGAGGAAAAAAATCCTTCAGCCTCCAATATATGTGACAAACTGGGCACATTCTGACATCCAAGCAGCCATACTCACCCCTCTTTGCTCTACTGCTTCACTTTTTGTGGATTGTCAATGCCACAGGCCTCAGAAGTTCACTTGCAGGTTTCCCATTGTTCTCCCACCACTGTCACCCCTACATCTCACAAGGCTGAGTGTTTTTTCAAGATTTCCTGAACTTCTGTATTGTAAGCCAGAGCATGGTATGCTTTTTTTCATAATCCAGCAACTGGGTCTTAATTCCACACTGTAAGTCAAACACACAGAATAGTAACAGCAGGTGAGGAGGTGCCTTTGCACACCCATTAGATGCAGAAATCAGATTATTTCAGATTTGGAAGTTGCTTTTTAATAGATTCATGTGGTAGTACTAATGACGGATGTTGTTGCAGTTATTAAATACACATTCTGTTATAATGGAAAATAAGCATAAGCGGGGTCTCATGTGAACCCAAGAGCCAATGTCATTGTAAGAGTGAGAAATAAAGGGAGAAGCAATAAGTATTAAGAACTCGTAATAACTCAGGCAACTGAGTTGTGCATTTCTGGATGTGTTGGAGATTTTCCACAGATATTTCCTATGGAAAGAATTTATGAATCAAAGCATAAGAGTTGTCCAGGGAAGATTGATCCCACATGGATACTGTTGCTGTTTTAACTCATCCAAATCTTCAAAACTATGCACTATGAACAGATTGTATTCATAAGTACAGGAAGCATTTGCATTTAGCATAGCTAAATTAGCTGAAGCAGAAATGAACACACTCCATGTAATGTTTAACCAGAAAATAGAACAGTTGTATGGTCAGAGTGAGACATTTAGAGGGGGAAGATAGGGCAAGCCAAATTTTGCTCCTGATTGGGGTTATCATCTGAGTGCAGCAACATTGTTCATAGCAAAACATGGCTGGATTAATTTGCTCTCTACTTGCATTTGCATTCTTGTCAGTTATTATTTCCCACTTACACAGAAGGGAGAGCTGAAAAGTCCAGTTTTAGCATCATGGAAAATGGCTAAGACTATTTACTCTGAAGGGACCTATCTAGTATACATTTGAGGAAGAAGATAAACTATTTATCGTATTTTATTTTAAATAATGCTACTTGGGTATCAGTATATTTCCCTTCTCTCTCTTCTCTTCAAAAGCTCCGAAGCAATACCATTCTTAGAAAAACTTTTGGCTCAAGACTGTAAGGTTACAAATCACCTCAACTCTTGTAGAAGTAAGTAGGGTTAGAAAGGTTTGTGGGTACCTTTGCATTCTCAGACACAGTTAACAATTCACATCACTGAAACTTCAGTTTTAAAAAAAAGGACCTGGAGTTCTCTTTTAATTATCTTTCCTGGAATAAAAGTTTTGCAAGCAGCTTATCTGTATTAGAAAGGTTGTACATCTTTAAGTTTATTAGATAACACACCTACACTTACAAGAAGATTAAGGATGGGCAGAACTATTACCAAAGTTTCATAATGCTTGTGTAAATACTTTTCAACCAGAAATATCCTGAGTACTAGGATCCCTCTTGCTTCCCAGCTTCATCCTGGACAAATTCAGTGAAACATATCATATTTATCACCAAACCTTGGGAAATGCAAATATACCTCAGCTTAGAATTTTAGGAGTTAAATTAAACTTGTTTAGTTTGTTTGAACCAGTATTCCCATCATTGCAAAGTTTACTGTTTGTTGTCAAGGGATGTAGAGAATTGTGCTGAAAGGTTCAAGGTTGAAGTCTTCCTGGAGTAGAAGCAAATGTGGTTCTCTGATGCTGTCTAGCTCTGGTGGGTGGTTCAGTTACATTTTTAATACACCATTTGTCCAACACTGCGCATTTTCACTCAGTACTGAACATGCCACAGATTTTTGCTGTCCAGGTCACCTTGAACCCTCTGGAGCTAAACAGATCCCAGCATATGCTGACGTCACATTAAGAGGAGTCAGGGAGGTATATCCCTGCCCTGGTTTTTCCCTTCCTACAGGCCCTCTTGCACTTTGATTTTTATGCCCACCACGTGAGCTAGAAGAGAGTGGCAGTGCCCAGTTTCCCTTGATGTGGAAAACAAAGTGACTGGGACTGAAAGGAGCACTGCAGCGTGTTCTCCCACTGTCCATCACCTCGTTCAGTGTGGCTTTTCACAGTGAGGCTCTTGCATGCTGACGCAGCATCATGAAGTGTTTACTGCTGTTGCAATATGTTCTCTAAGACACAGGATATCATCCAGTTCCTCAGGTTTCTCACTCCAGCATCTCTCCAAGAGGAAAAAGTGAAAGCCTGATATGTCAGTATTCAATTATTCTTACTGTACGAGGTACAAGCAAAACATCTACCGTTAATCGTGGATGTTTTAAATCCATAAACTCGTTGTCCATATTCTTTAACAGTTGGGGAAGAAAGGTGATCTTTCCTGAAAATATTGAAGCAGATGGGAGTGGTGTGAATGCCAGAATAACCCTACAAATTCTACTAACATGAAACAGTTTTGGACAGTTCAGGACATCTGGAGTGAATATGGGAGAGGGAAATGAAAAATTTCTTGAATGTACTTAAAGGCTGAAATAGAATTACAGTGGCACAGACATGCAGAAACTGAATGAAATACACACATGGATATGGCAGAAGGCTTAAAAGGAAGTCAGCCTGCTAGGAGAAGAACTATTTTTAGTCTCCTAATGAAGAAAGCAGCTGTATTTGAGAAAGCCAGTCACTCATTGCTTGGAAAATCAGCTCAAACTCTTTCTGGGTCCTGGTGTTCTGGTTGTGAGAGGAAAATCTTATGTGTAAGCTCTTTCAGCCCTAGAGAACCTTAAATGGCAGTCATCTTGGCTTTTGAAGCACAGTTGGGTGCTTCTTGGGAACAGATTCACAGACTTCTTTCGGAGCCCATGGTCACTTTGTGGTGTTCAACCATTCTTGGAATGAGCGTTTCTTCAGGAGACAGCAAGGATCTGGCAAAGTCCTCCAAGATGTGCATTGAATATAACATTGAATTCTGCCTCTTTTTTTTTTGTTCTGTGCTGTACAGCTTATTATACAAAGTTTATTTCCATTCCTAATTTCCCCAAAGCTTTGTTGGGGTGCAGCAGGCTATCCAGTTGTAAAAGCCCTGTTTTCTTGTCTATGTAGTGCTTGTGTTAGGTATGGGAATGGAAGAGAGCCACTTTATTTTACTGCTCTAATGAAACTTGAATTGTGAAAAATTGTGTCGCTGATCTTAATGTACCATCTTCTTTGTATAGAATAAACCCTTTTTTAAGGTTTCTTCGGTATAAAAGAGAGAGATGTCTTTATCTGTCATATTGCTGAATTAAACAATCCAAGTGAGTTATATGTGTCCTGGCTGTGACAAGAATGGGCAATAGTTATCACCGTGTCAAAACCATTGAACGTGCTTGCTGGAAGTAAAAGAGACAGCTTGATTTTTCTGCTGGCTTGAGGAACCATTTCTGAACTAGTTAAAGCAGGTGCATCACAAAGAAATGAATTGAGAGAAAAGGGATTTTAGCTTCAAGCCAGTGTCAGGGAAGCCTGACCACAGCTATCTGCCTGAGATGTCCCGGCATTTTTCAATGAGAGGATGAGATTAGTGAGGAGAGCAGCTTGGGTTTGGAAACCCACTCCTGCAAGTGATCAATCAGTTTCAGTCAGTGGTCACCTGCCCAAATCATCAGGAATGGAACAAGATCTTAAAGGTAGGAAGAAGGCAGGGTATGGAAGTAGAAATGCCATGGAGAGGGAGCTGGGACTTGGACTTCATGGGTATCCCTGCCCAAACTGGGCAGGTTTGCCAGGCTTCTTCAGTCACTTCCAGCTCCCAACCCTTCATTTGGTCTCTGTAGAAATATGGTTTTTTTCTTGTCTGTTACAGGCTTTAATACATGAAGTATATTAAAGTGGAGAACCATCTTGTATGTAGGTACTTGAATCCTCAACAACTGGGAGGAGGGGAAGGGGTTGTATGCACCTGATCTCCTTTTATAGTAAGACTATGGCCTGGGGGAGAAGTTGATGCTCTCAGCCTCTTCCCATTTGCTTGTCACCTGCCATGTGTTTGCAGAAGACTATCCCTCTTTGATTTCTTGGCGCAGTTTCTTGTCCCTAAATATGTTTCTGCTTGAGCAATATAGTTTTAAAAAATAACCTCAAAGTATTGAAAAGCAGGAAGATCATTGACTGAATTGTATAAAGGGCAATTACATGAGTATTTATTCTGGCATCAGGCAGCCTGGGGACAGTGACCAGCAACCAGAGAGGGAGCAGGAGCCTCCTTGCCCAACTCAAGAGCAGTCAGTGCAGCAGGTCTGACCACAGCCTTTGCTTTCTGACACAAATACCTGAAGTTCTTAGATGGTTTCAGTAAAGCCTGTTTTGCATAAACCATTCCTATTTTCCCATTACTCATATGTCCCTTTGTTAATAACATAATGTAAATAATTCTGTGCTGGATTTGGCATTCATTTAAACAGGTGTAACACTAAAGCAGTCGTAATTGGTTTCGGTGTTCCCAGCCTTCTCTCCGGCTGCAGTTTCCAAAGGAGTTTACTTGTTTTTGCTTTTGAAGGTTCTTTATTACCATAATTCACTCATCAGTCTGCTGCTTTTCATGTTAATTCACTTTTATAACCTGGTAGGAGGCAAGATGAAATGTTTTAGGCTGCATCCTAAGGTTATTCTTTGAGTGGCCGGTGTTTTAAATGGATGGGATGGGTATTGGCAATAAGAGATTTGTGATATTTATAGTCTTCAGGAATCTGTGTAAAAGTAAAAAAATGCTTATCCTGATTCTGTATAAATACCATATCCAAAGCACACCTGTCTTCTGCCATGTGGGCCATCTAATTGGTTTTTGATCTATTTTTACTGTTCTTTGCTGAAAGGCAATTTTTTTGTTAAGTTTCACAGAAAGCTCTAGAGCTGTTTTAGGGGTTTATTGTTGTGAAAAATAGCCATGGTTCTGTTTTTTTAAAAAGCATTCTCAAGGAATAATTACAATGATTGAGAATGCTCCTTAAAAAAAACCAGAAGCATGTACATTTTTCATAGCTACACCTCTCTAAAATGTCTTTGTGGGTTTCTTCGCATATTCAGGAAACTTTTAAAAATAAAAAGGAGCAAATCTATCTCTGAGCTTGGCAACAGCTGAAGTTTATATTTCACAAGTATCTGAAAATGGGTTCCTCCCCATTTGCAGACACAGATGCCAAAGTTTTAAACTGACAGTGCAAAGTTTATATTGCAAGCTTTGTAAAGGCACAAAGCAGCATTTTTCTGCTCTGTGCCAGTCCTGCACTTATGCATGGCTGGGATGAGGCCTTGTTGGACAGTTATTATTATTATTGTTTATGAATTCCTAGCCTTGCGGTTGTACAGAACAGCAAGTCAGCATTGTTGAATTGAGAACTGTAGACATGAAAATAGCAGAAAGGTTGTCCCTGCTGCTAAACTTTTGGCAGTATTTTGTATTCCATTCTTGTCTGTATTAAAACACAGAATGTAGTGAATGGGCCAAACCCTGACATCCTTATTTGGTTATTATGAACAGAGAATGAAAAGGCTGTGATTCATTAGGAGAGAGATGAATAAGAGTCTGCAGAGAAGGTCTGTGCAAGGTAGCTCAGAAGCTTCGTTTCCCTTGTGTTATAACCCAGCAAAACAAGGGTTGTCTGAGCACAGCAAATGGTGACTCTATCAGAAGTAATGCTTTAAATAGTCCTCATGCTGGGACAAACAGAGGAGTGATGTCAGGAGATGCCTGCTGCTTATGTGATATGTCTAAGCATGTGTGTACAGGATCAGTTGGAAATGCTGGGTAAATGCATGCCCCCGCAAAGATGTCTTGGGTGGAAATCACTGAATGGGATGCTCCTGAAACCAACTATTTCAAAAGATTAATTCAGAGATTTTTAAAATTTTTTTATTTGTTTGTTTGGTTTGGTTTGTTTTGTTACGGGGAGCACAAAATACCTGGGGTTACCTATTATCTTAGACAAGAGGTGTACAGGAGAGGGAATAAATGCTGTTGTTCCAGCAGCAGAGCAGTTACTAAGTGGCAGGTCACTAATCCCACTTCAGTATATTGCTGGGAGCAGCAGGAGTTACAGATGTTTGATTGCATCATCACAGTATAGTCTCTGATGATGGTGGTTTGGGTTGTTGTAATCCCACAGAAATTATGCTTTGGCTTCAATGCTTTGGCCTGTCTAAGCATGACTGATTGTTATCTGCTCTTCAAGATTAGCTGAAAGTGCCTAGCTAAACACTCTGAACTTTGTGGCAGAAGAGGATGAATTTGGGGGCCAGGTCTGTGAAAACGTTGCACAAAAAAAGGCTGCTGTGTTTACTCCCTTGTGCTCCCCAGCATAAGGGGAAAAAGGAGAGCAGTGCAGAGCTCAACCTGTCTGCTTGGGATACATTCAGCTACTTAACTCATGGCACAGGCCGCTACAACCATGGTCGACTGCATTTCAGCAAAGGCCAGAGGGTGTTGAAAATAATACTGGGATGCGAGTTTTTGTTCCCTTCTCCCCACTTTTTACGTCAGATGCTGAATGAGTTGCACGTGCAAGTTTGTGAGGGGGGTTGTTCAACTGCTCTGCCTCATGCTCCCCAGCCCTCCTTGATTTGGGTCCCAGAGAATCTCAAGGATAATTTTTGTAAAAGGCTGTTCTGGGTGCCCTTTGGCTCATCTATTTACAAAGTCACAAAGTCTCTTCTCATTATATTTAGGGGATCAGAGGGGACAAAAGTTTAAATATTAGCTCAGTTATTTCAACCCTGTGGCAATGCCAGTCTGCTTGGCACATAGTGTTGAATCTAGTGATAAGATATTCAGTCGACTGATGACCCTCACAGCGTTGTAAGAAATATGCTGATTAATTCTCTGCGAGGGATAGGAGGAACAAAGTGTCTTCTATGTTTTATGACAATTGCTAATCAAAAAATCTGCCAAAAACCTGGGCTTAGAGATCTATTCTGTTGCCCTCCAGCAAACCCTGATTTCCCAGTCTTCTAGAGTATTCTTAGATAAGCAGTACTGCAGATGAATAACGAAATACAAAAAGAGTTCTCCAGTAAAAGCTTTGTGCCTGAAAATATCTTCTGGTATATAATTACATTTTTGTCCACTAGATGGCTTTTCTCCCCCTGCCTGTGACTCGATAGAGCAATTGGAATTAACTAAGTGTAACCTATCTAAAATGATATTACTTACAGATGAATTCAGGTATTTATAGCACTTTGATCAAAATTTTCCATTTACATAGGGCAGGACATATATATCCTGTGATGTAAATTTTCATATGTGGAATAAATCTTCTGTATGTTGGCGCAGAGAAAAATGCAAGTTAAGATGTTTTACCAATTTGTTTGCCAACAAAAAATGTTTGCTTTTATATGAAATTATTAAAAAGCACGGGGCACATTCTCTGGTTATTAAGTCTCTAGAAGTGACACTGAAAAAAATAATGTAAAATTTTCCAGACCTTGTTTTTGTTTGATTGAGGGTTTTTAGGAATCAGAAACAGACGAGTTCCTCCCCTTACCCACCCAGTCTGTAGTATAATATTAATTAAGGATGTTTAGAAGCAAATTTAGGTCCCGCAGTCATTATAATTAAGTAGGACAGATGGACAGGACTCTGCTTTATGTGGCTTAAGCCAAATCAAATGTCTTGCCAAAAGAAATTGTGCTGTTTACATTGAGAAAAGTCTCGGTTTTAGTGATTGTGTGAGTCCCTCTGACCACTGATGAGATTCTAGCAGGGATATGCCTTTCCTGTTGACTTTACCACATGGATAAGACAGTGGTCAAGAGAAGAGTACCCTGAATTAGTAGAATATGTGGTATTCAGGTTATGATAACAAAAATATAATAACACATCCCAACAAGCATTTTATTATTATTTTATAATATTTACTCTCTTAAAAAACATAGCATGGCAAAATTAAAAGTAATCACCAGGCTGATGTTCACCATTTCACTGAAGAAAATAAAAGTGAATTGGTACAATTTTATATAAAAAAATTGTTTTCAAGACTTACACCAACAAGCCTGTTGTGGGTTAACACACTAGATGAAGATGAGTGAACCAGCACTTGGGATTTGGGGGATTTTTGCAAGGAAGTTACTTCAGGAGCCTGCTTGGAGATGCAGTTCTTCCTTTACAGCTTGTAAGTATTTGTTCAGTGGGAAAGTCTCATTTTTAGCTGTTGAACCAAAGCAGCTCCTTTTTTTTCCTGTCAACTTCCCGATAGTCACGGGAGGAAAAAAGAAGTAGTGTTCTCATTTCAGCATCCCTCGCCCTCCTCCTTGCTTCTCTAGAAGATGAAGCAAGCAAGCTATTTCTGTTACTTATCTTTTCCTTCAGCATCCTTCCTTCAGGATCTTTCTCTCTTGTGATTCATTCCAGTGCCCATTCCTGTCCCTAGTTCTAGCTTTTTTAAGCTTCAGCTTAGGGGGTTGTTGGGTTTTCCCTGCACAGCATGGGGCCCCCGTGGAGAACAGGCTGGGGTCTTGGTAATCTCTGTCAGTAGGTGCTGGCGGGTAGCACTGGGATAGAGGAGCAGAACAGCCACCGAAGTTGTTTCTCTGTGATTCAGGAAGCTAATGTTACTACAGTTTGCACTCAGTTTAAGCTTGGAAAACCAGTTTTTGCTGTCATGAAGTTTGGTTTTTATATCTCTTTTTCTTAACAAAAGCTTAGATACTGTGAGAATCCATGGCTGAGACCAGTGTACACACTTGCAAGGGAAATCTTGCAACTGTGAAGCATATGAGTGGATTTTTAAGCCCCGTTTGACTAATACCAGAAGGATTAGTGTGCTATTTTGTTTGATGCCAACACAAGAAAAACGTCATGTGCTTTAAACTGAAGGGTTACATTTACTTGGGTGGTGCTAAGCTGAGGTGATGCAAGTCACTGTGTTAAAAGCCCTGGTATGCTCATGGCCCTGGGTCATGGAGATCTTCAGGCTGAGCCAGCTATTGTGCTACCTGTCATGAATGAATGGAGTGGAGGAGCAGCTCTTTCGGCTGATGAGAGAGCTGACATTGTGAGTGCAGGAAGTGTGCAACACTTGCTAATCCAGTGGCGGTCAGCTAAGCACTTTGGTCAGGAGCGGTCGGGGTAACACACAAGCTTAGATCTTTGAGCCTCTAAACTGCCTTCTGCTTTCAGTTACAGCAGTACAAATCCATTGACTTCCCTAGCATTCCTGCACCAGGCTTATTCCAGTGTTCCCAACAGCAGAGTTGAGGAAACACAAGGGAGGAGAAAGAGGAGGAACAGAACAAAATTGTACTCTGCAATTTTACTATGCACACTTTCAACCATTTGGCTTAGTAGGTGATGTTCTTTCTGGCCATCAAGAGCTGTGAGGCCACAGTGAACGTCAGCAACACTTCTGCAGGCACATCAGTGCTGACATGGAAACCCTTCCCTAGTGTGTATGTGCTTGCTACGGAACATGCAATAGTAACAATCCCATTTCTTAGCTCCACCCTACTCCAGTCTAGCTATCTGCTGGTCATAGCCAGAAAAGACCATGTGAAATCCTCCAAGCCTAACAAGAGCATTCCAGAAACCATATTAAAAATAATTAAACAGGAGAAAAGCTTTAGCTCAGTTTAAAAATTGTCTGGGAGGTGATGTGTGGAGTTCCTGTCCCTGACGCAGTGGGTATCTGGAACGCTGTGAGGCCACAGCTTTTGCCAAGTGCAAAGGTAATTGGGAAGAGCCAGGTCATGCTAGTGTTTAAACTTACTGCAGCAGCAGATTCAAAAGGCAATAAATAATAGCTTAGCACTCAGTCTTACCTGTGCTGATCTTAGGGAACTTGGGATAAGGAAGCAAAGGTTGACCAAAGTCACCTTTAATCTACCTTCAATCTTAGCATTGGCCAAAGATCTCCTTTAACCAGCACCAGTTTATTAGAGTTCTGCAGCACTTGTTCCAAAAAAAATCCCAAACTCGGTCACAGCAAGTGCTCAGCTGGAGGCAGGCAGGTCGTGTACAAACCAGCTAGGTTACCTCACAGTGCTTCTGTGCCACTCTGCACCTTTATAAAGACCATGCTGAGGTCCTTTCAATTTCTTCACTGGGCATTTGATCTCTGCCAGCTTTGTGCATTCCTCTCTCCATGTCAAAGAAAAATGGTTTTTACCACCAAGGAAATCTGTAAAAGAGCTGTTACTAACTCAAACACCTCCACTTTGTGAAGGAAATGTAGATTCGATTCCTTTTGTGCATCTGAAATGCTGCTGCCAAACCTGTGCTATGAAAGGTGAGGGAAAACACAGAAAGCTAATAAAAAATATTGGTGACACCAGAGCAAGAAGATGTGCCTGTCACAGATAATAAATTTATCTCTGTACTGAACATAAAAGGGTTTGCCAAAGTTTTTGTCTGTCTTTTCAATTGAGACAGAGGTTTACGATATTGCAAGTAGCCATCCAGGTTTGATCTCAGGTTGGCCCAAACCTGGAATGACTCTGCTGACCTGTCCAAGCACAGGAGCTTGGCCAGGCCTCAGAACTGTTTTTTCTCTTGAGTAACCCCAGAGACCACCCTGCCTTGACACAAAGATTTCAGACACACAGGACTTGCTGTGGCTGCCCTGCAGTATCAGATCAGCTTCACCAACACAGCTTTATCACCTTGCTGTTGTTTCCTTTTAACCCTGCAGAAAGATTACAGTGTTTGTTCTCTGGGTTTGATGTGATCTGGTTTTGTTTACACCCTAATGATCAACCATGAAAAAACTGAGTGACATATACTTGTTATGAATTAGTATATGCTGTTAGTTAAGCTTTTGAATGTGTGTTTAATTTTCAGGTGGATGCGTAATTACTCTGTGACCTGTTTAGCATTTGAGACTCATTCCTTTCAAAGACTGGAGAAAAAAAGAGGTTACATCCAAGCTAAAATGAAAAGCACAATGGATTTTTTTTTTTTTCTGTATCACTTTAAAAAGATTTCTGAACAAATTTGTTTTTCAAAGTAGTTTGCTTTCAGTGCTAAGATGACAACTGCCAGCAGCTGGCTGGGAAAAAGCAAAAGTTAGCCTCAAAAGTAATAAAACTCACATGACTTGAAATTGTACAATACTGAGACCATTTGTAACCACAGCTAGAGTTATTTGTCGTTCTGGAAAAAATAGTGAAGTGTCTGGGGGCTTCCTTTGTTACAATTTTTCTTAAAAGGGGTTTTCTTTTCCAGAGGCAGCAGCAGAAGGGATTTTTGTTGGTTACTTTTTTTTCAAGGCTTAGTGATAATGAACAAGCAATGTGATTTTGGCAGGAAAGTATCACATCCTGTGTTAGAGAATAAATTGTTCCCTTGATGATGTACTGAGTGATAACCCTTCTTGAATTTATGGATTTTTCTGTATATTTGCATAGAAAATCATTACAGCACCCTTTTAGCTGATAACAGCAGCATATCGTGGCATGTTTTTGCATGTCTTACAACTCCCTGGACAAGCTATTGATCCAGTAGGTCACTTCCAGTGGAGCAGGCAGTCATTCTATGCACTCTTTCTTGGATGGGAGATAAGCCTTTTTGCTAGTCTTCAAAGACCTGTCTCCCCTCTCTCTTTGCGTAGAGTATGATAACTTCAGAAATCTCTTGCTCCTTTTTGTTTAAGACTTCTAGTCTGACACACCACAGGCAAAGAAAGAAAAGAAGGAAAAAACACAGCTTTTTAAATGGAGGAAAGTCAGTCCTCTTACTTGCCAGATTCAAAAAAAGCAATGTGTGTCCAGCTCTGCTGTTTCAGTGTTGATTTCAGTACTAAAAATGATGCATGCCTGTTATATGGGAGCAGATTTCTCCAGAGAGCATATTTTCATTCAGATTCATATAACTATTGACCAGGAGCAAGGTTAAATTGAGCCTGTTTAAAAATTAACCCGTAAAAAAA
>VZTJ01000890.1:279791-306790 GCA_013397795.1 Orthonyx spaldingii
AGAATTACATAACGCAGTGGCACTATTCAGGCAATCCTTTAGCTTTCTAGCATCAAGTAATCTCTGATGGTGTGCAGGCTGCGTTTAAAGGCAACGCGTTCCCAGCACTTCCTATGCCTGGGAAGTTCGGTGCTGTTGCTTGAAACTGGTAATTCTTTGATGGTCTTTTATTGTTATAGTGTGGAAACGAATATGCACACTCATTTCTGCATTTATTTTCCTGGACACAATTTTCCAAAAATATACCTTTAAATGTGCCCATTCTTAATTCCATGCCCTGAAAACATCTCAAGCAAGAGATACAGGAAAATGCAGGATACTCTAAGTGCTTTAGGAATGCTCTCTGTCAACACAGCTACCTTCAAGGCTGTGTTTTGACTGTCAGAGCAGGGGCAGGTGACGGAAGCACGTTAGGAAACAGTAATCCAAAGCTCGTAGTAAATTTAAATCCCATGGTTCAGAATTAGCTGTGATTCCTGCTGTCAGGAAAACAGCTCAGTAAAGGTTAGATCTCTTCTCCTACTTCATTCAGGTTAATGTTTAAGCCGTGCCGGTGGCTGTGTCCAGGAGAACAGTGGGTGCTTGTACAGCTATAAATGGCGAGAGGCTGGGTGTGTGTGAGCCCGCCCGTCAGCTGTCTGAGCCCGGCGAGCACCTTTGCTGCAGCTGGCCCCGGCGCCCTGCGAGCGCTCGGCTCCCCGCTTGCACCAGCTTGCTCATTGGTCGCAGCTATCGCCCTCCTCGCAGCCACTGCTGCTGACAGGGTATCTCTCCTCGGCTGAGATTACTGCGTATGACCTACTTTGAAAATGGTGTGAACCAAGGTTCACAAATTGTCTTGGAAGGGTGCCACGAGGTTGGTGTGCAAACATGCGTGGTCTGGGAGGCTTCTGGCGGAGCAGAACTGGTTGTCTCCGTGTCCTTCCAGATGCAGCACGCGTTCCTTTGCCAGCCCCGGCTTCACAATCCATCTTTGTGCTCTTGAGTGCTGCATATTGATTTCCCAGGCAGGCCTGCTAGGTTAGAGCCTCTGGCCAATAAGTCGTCCATGCCTTTTTGCTCTCGAAACAGCTGAAGTAGTAATAAAGATGAATAAAGGGTTTCAGGCTGAGCTGTCAGCTGAAGCCTAGCAGTAGTAGTAGTAGTTGTAGTAAAAGCAGTAGTAGTGGTATCAGAATACAAGTCACAAAGGAGAGCTAAGCAGTGACATTTTATTTATACAGTTCATCTGTTTACTCTAATCCGATTGTTTATAGTGTAATGTAAACTTACAATTACCAAATCTGCTTTCCCTGCCAGATGAACAGTTTAACCTGTATGCCATTCCAAAATACTGATAGAGGAGAAAATTCCACAGAAAGGAACAGCGTGGAGAACTGCAGTCTGAAAGCTGTACAGGTCTGGGATTTTTAAAATTTTTTTTTTCTTCATTGTCTTCCTTATATAAGTTCTGTGCTGCAGAGGAAAGTTTCCACAGACTCAGAAAGATCATATACAGTTTCAAATCTACTTGAAAGATAAGGATTTTTTTTTTGTCCCCTCCCCAAGGCTAATATATTACATACCTACTCAGCTGCCTGTTATCTGATAAGATAATTAGCATCAGACATGAGAAGAAGCATATGTACTTTTAAAAGGAGCATTACGGAACATTCACAGAGAGTTAAAGAGCATGCTTATCAGAGCTTTTCCATGCAGAAGGCTTGTGCTAGTATTTGACTTTGGGTCAAGAAGTCCTTTAATAAATTAGCAATGCAAATGTGTTTTACTTTATACATGTGGAATTTAAGTATTTGGGACAGCCACAATAGAGCACTTTGGGGCTTTTTACAGATTTAACGTGGGCCAAGAGTTCTAACTCAGACTCTGACTATTTTTTTGTTTGTTTTATCCTCTGTAAAGACATCTGTTCTACATGGCTCTCCACCTTGGCTGCAGTTCAATTTTCACTGACTTCCATGAACTCCGTTATGAAACCCAAGTGCAGTCCTCTCTTTGCACCAGGATCAGCCTGTGACTCCTGAACACAGACTTGCAGCTTACAGATGCCCTCAGCCACCTCTCCCAAAGCACATGGCTATGGTGAGCAGCCACCACCTTGAGGAAAGTACACCTCATCCTCCAGCTTGCTCCTCCCATGCTGGTTGAGTCAAAAGCCCTTGAAGCCATGCTTTAGTACTTTAAAAATGGAGAAAGCCCTATCAACTCTAAAAGCTGAACAACCACTGATGTCTACCCAACGTGAGGTGGTCTTTGCCAGTTGCTAAACAGCTAAAATGATCCATTGATCCATGGTGATTGAAAGGGAAGAGGCAGGACCAGAAATGAGAACTTGACATCTGACATTTGTGGGTCCTGTTTTTGAAGCAGCTGGCCCAAAGGCAGGAGCTCCTGTCTGAGCATGCCTGATGAATCTGCTGCAGCAAACCCTTCTGGCCTGACAGTTGTAATAATAAATCCCATAAATGAGCTGACATTTTGGCCTGGCAGGGCCTTTCGTAAGCCTCAGCTGGGAGCAATTATTTAATGAAAAATTTTAGTAGATTAATAGTTTGCCCATGAGTTGTTATTTGTAGCATAGAAGGCACTGGGTTGTTTTTAGTGGTGGTTGTTTTCTTTTAATAGCATATGTGGAGCTTTCTGGGGGATGTGACAGTGTTCCTCACCTCAAAAGCAGGGATGGGACTCTGAAAAATGTGTGGTGTCCTTGTCACTTTCATCATTTGGTGTGACTGTGCAAGGTGTGATGGCAACCAGGGGAAATTGCAGCCAAAGCAGGGGTTCAGTTCTGGTCCCTGTAACAGGGCTGCAGGCGAAGGAGAAGCATTTTCAGCCTGCCCCAAAGGGGGCATAGGTAGTAGCAGGTAGGAGCATCAGCTGCATGGGAAATACTTCTCCTCAGACTGTTTTTGCAATGAATTTCAAAGGAAGAAATGGTCACTGATGCAGGGAGGAGGAAAATCCTTCCCACCTGATAAGTTTCGTTGGTCTGACAGAAATATCTGATGCATCAGCTCATTCTGCTTTGCTGTCTAAGCAATCAACCATTCTGTTGAAGGAGCAGATTGTAAAAAGCATGTGGTTGGAGTGGTACAAAGCAGGCCAACCCAACATTTCTTTTGTGTTGCCTATGGTTTTAGAAAACTTTTTGGAGTAACAGAACAGATCAGGGAGACAGAAATGCAGCTGCTGCCAAGCGTACTCAGTGTTCAGCTCCTGCTCTTCTGTCTCCTCCCAGTTCCCTCCCAGAAATGAGGGAAAGCTTGAGAAGAAGACCTGAAAGACAGTCAGTGAGTAGCAGTGTCAGAAATACTGCCTGACACAGACGTGGACGCAAAGTACTGCAATGTACCTTGCCACTGCCAGATGCCTACTCATCTGATGTTGCAGAAGGCGCTTAATGTTGCTTTATGTACCTCAGCTGACACTCCTCACCTTGTCACATCTTTTGTATGAAGTGTTTTGTTTTGCAGCTTCTGCTGTAACATCCCAGGCACTCAAGCTAAATTAGGAGAAGAAACTTAACATGGTCTTTCCATATTTGAGCAAATGGACATGGAAGTGGGGTATTTGGGGCTTCAGTAAATGGAGGTTGTGATCTCCCCCTTTGACTTGAATTTTCCATCTAATCTTCCAGCTAATATGTGGTGTGGTAAGATTCATTAATGGATTAGTCTTTCAAAGAGTGAGATCCTACAACTACCGCCCAAACTTCAGCTTCTGCTAAAGATTAGTCTTCTGCTAATCAAGTTGACAAAAATTAATCTCTAACATCAACTGTGAGGCAGTCAGTAACTTGATTCCCATTACTGAAGTTTCAGGGTAGCACAGGGTACTGAGAGTGCCCTTGTAACTTTTGCCAGTGAAAAATGGTAGTGCATAATTTTTTGTTGGATCACTCTTGATATTTGATACTGTAGATCATCAAATGCTGCTAACATGTATGGAGGAACTGTGCATATCAATGGAAGCTCCTGGAAAGCATTCTGTTCCTTCTCCTAAGGTGGAGCCAGAGGAGTCACAAGGAGTAGTTGTTTTCGTGTTTCCAAACTCCTCACCTCTGGAAGCTGACAAGGCTTCTTCCACATGCATGTGAAACCATTGGAGAGCTGGGGAGATCACATGGTGAACTATAGTGCCTGCTTTTCTGTAGATGTTATCTAAGTTTCCATATTCATTATTGCAAGCATAATTACTGCCTTCCCCTAATTATATCAGTGGCTACCTGAAGCTGACATTGCACTGCAGAGCAAGTGGCCAGAAGTGAACCAGACAAGTCAAAGATATCAGTTGTGTTAAACAGCTGTATCAGTCTTGCTTAAAAATCACATGTAAACCAAATTAACTATGCTAGCTAAAGACCATCTTATTCGCAAATACAAAATCAATTCCTAAAAGATTTAAGCTTAAATCAAACCAGACATGGTTTAGTACTGAAATATGAGAATGCCCATGTCTTCTACACTGGTTTAACCAAAACAGATTTAAAATTATGCCTTTAGAAAAACCAGGATAGTTTTTCCTAGCAGTTTAGACCTAGATGATGTCTGTTGAAGCAGAGGAATGCTTTGAAATTCTTCCTTATTCTTCATTTCATAACTATTCCAGGTGCTGAGAGCCTTTGTTTAAATTTGTTGCACCTCTGTGAACTTTTGGGCTTTAGTATTTGCCTTCAGAATGTGCACAGAAATAGGAAAACTCCATCTCCATTTCACAAGGACCAGACTGTTGTCTTTGCTCTGATGGGTGCAGTACAGCTGCGATGATCCACATAAAATGATAACTGCATTTGCAATCACATGCTTGGAAAACTGGAACAAATGGGAGCAGGCTGTCAGTTTACCATGCACACATTGCCATGGGTCTGTTCATAAACATCTCCCCATTTTTTTTGCTCCCTGCTATGCATGGAGGTTCTGCTTCAGTGCATGGAGTCCTGGGTAGGTTTTCAAATTTGATCCTGGAAGGCTTCCAAGGAAATGGCCTTCATTGTTTCGGAGATTGGGCTGCCCTTTATGATCATGATAGCACATGAGTGCATTTCACAGAAGCAATGAAACTGTCAAGCAAAAGAAGGAAGCTTCTGGACACAGGACTTTCCCAGAAGTTTTATCTAGACTGAAGAATTTCTGCAATGAATAAGATGTCTGTAGACATCATTGCTTTCTGAAAATGTCAAACTTCCTCTCTAAGTTATAGAAACACACAAGTGCAAGTGTAACCCCTACAGATTTAATCAAGCTCTTTCTCCTATGGGGTGCTAAGGAAGGAAAAGTGGGAGAAATTATTGTTGCTATTTTTACGTGCTTGGGAGCTGCTAAGCGATTATAATAATGGGAGTCATAAATTACTTCACCAATGCATTTGGAGATGAGACAGTGAACTGACTCCTTGGAGGAATACAGGATATGTAATCTGAATGGCAGATGCTGCAAAGGAGAGGGCTCAGGCACTGAGAAAGGAAAGCTACGGGTGGAACTGGATTTCTGTTCTGTTCCCCTGCTTTAATTTGTTTGTGTTGCAAGCAAAGCAGGCACAGCACTTGCAATCTGCAAGTTTAGTGAAAGCCTTTGCACCTGCTACCTGAAGGATGGTTCAGCAAAAGAACTTCAAAAGTTTATTCAGTGGATTCTTTTTTCCTTATGCTGTTCCCAAGAAAGAAGCTCATTCGTATGCACTTGACAGTGAGAGGTAAATTTTCTGTGCAGCACAAGGTGACTTAACCACATGATTCTCAGGAACAGTAGTGGGAATGCTGCAGCAAAATCCTCATGTCAAGGCATGTGAAAACATCTGTAGACGAATCCACTGCCCTGTGGCAATGAGAATCCTGGTCAATGAATTTTATTCTGAGTGCTGAAACAAATAAAATCCACGACACAAATCTCCTGTCTGCAGCACTGTGATTCTCTGTCTTTGAGATTCTGTGCAGACTTCTTCCTGGTGCATTACATTAATATTAAATTAACAACACGCTACTCACATGGAACTTACATTCTAAAAAAAGCTCACATTATGCTGTAAGCCTTTATTACAAAATAATAGCAGTCGTGAGGTTAAAGTTTGTTCATACAGTTTTCTATAGAACATCTGTACATTTTTTATGGAGGATAAAAGCTACGTTCCACGTGTAGCTTAGTCATATGAATATAGATAATGAGTAGTTTATTGAGTTTCCTTTTAGATTTTACCATTCACTTATATTCATATAAAGCATGCAAAACATAGCAGATTTTTGTAAGTGGTACTTGCTTTTCAGAAACTCGAATTTCTCTGTCAGTGTTCTGCAGAGGATGTGACCTGATATGAAAAGGACCTATTCCTCTAGGATTTAGCTTGTAGCTAGAGGCATAAATCAGAGATTCTCTGAAGTGGATTGTAATCCACACTGGAGAGAATAAAGAGAAATCACTAGGTCCATATGGAGCAGGACCTTGAAAAGCTTTATGAGGACCACATTCACTGGAACAGTTACCCAGCATCCAAACCATGGAAGCCCACACAGACTTCAAAACCAAAATATTTCAGGGCTTTTGTGGCCTTCCATGATGCAGAAGCTGGACAGGATTTTTATTGAATCTGGCCTTAAATAAGCAAAAGAATTTTGTAATCAGTGCATGGTTTAACAGGAAGCCAGAAAAATTCTTTTAATATTGGAATGATATGGTGGGAAAGCTTAGCCCTAGATACAGTCCTGACTGCTGAGCTCAAAAAAAATTTGCCTGCAAGCAAAACTAGCTGGAAGTACAGCAAACTCCTAATTAACCTGAATTGGGAAAGGTATGTACTGCAATCTTTGGTTTTTACTCATGTGTATATAAACCATAACTTACTTTTCAAATGCTGAGCCCTCACCTCACAAAAATGTTTTCAAGACCTTAAAAAGACCTGATCCTTGAACCCTGATCCCCCTTCTCTTTTTCCCATATTGTCAAAGCACTTTCAATTATTGGTAGAGAACTCTGGATACAGTGCCAGAGCTCCTTAATGCCACTCCAGGTGTCAAACAGCAGGGACTATTAGAAAGCAATATGTAGCAATCCTCAGCCCGGATGGTGTTTCAGCATTAAGCCTCAATCCTGAAGCAGTTGCTTGCTGCATTGCCAAAAGTCTTAGAGTTTTGGTAGAATGCATGTGGAGCAGCAAATAAGTGACCACTGCATGATGGTGTAGATTCGAAAGGGATTACTGCATTATGCTGTGCTGTGAACATGAAATCATCCCAGTCCTCCCCAGTGAGATGTGTGCCATGGTGGAGCCAGCAGGAGGGACAGATATTCTAACTGCAATTGTTTTTTCTCACCTTCAAGTTCTATTTTCATGTTATAGGTGTGGAGATTTGGGTGGCTTTCAAAAATGTCCAAAGGGACATTAACCAACATCTGAGAGCATTGTGGAGACTCAGATAAGTGGACAGGGCTCATTTAGGGTCTAAATGAGTGGTTCTGAGCTCATTCCTTTAGCTTCAGAGTATACCTGTAAGTGATGATGATTTCACCCTGAGCAGCGTGTAAGCATTTCCATAAACAGGGTGTGCATTGTGTAGCAAAATCAAAGCTGTGCAGTAATAACTACCCTGCAGCTAAATGGATGCTTTTTCCACAGCTGAATCCTTAGAGGGATGATGTAGTTTTTAGTCATTCATTGCCATGTGACTTATTAAAACAATTAACAGGCAAAAAAAAGTGGTTCTTTTGAGTGGTTTGGCAAAGGCTATGCAGTATGAAGTTCAAGCAGAGTGAGTTTCTACCTCTGTTGGTAGCAGTGTGTGAAGTGGCCAGGGCTGTGGTTCTCTTCTTAGCTCCCCCTCTAACTCACTGTTTGACCTTGGAAAAGTCTCCCGGCCACTTTGAGTTTTCAAGTCATTATGAACTCGAAACTTGTATCAGCTTCTCTACAAGATTTGAGGGCTCTCCGGGCAAACCTGGGTCCAGCTCTGGGGTTGGGCCTGATGGATTTATAATTTGAGCCCTGTGTACACAAGGTTTGAGGTTTTGACATGTAACCAGATGAAACATAATGGTTTCAGCTGAGTTTGGCTTTGAATTCTTGGATTCAGCTGCACTCCTCACTTAAAAAGAAGGCCCGAAGGTGGCAGAGCTAAGTGAAGAAACTTCCCACTGAGGGTTTCTAGGAGAAAATCAGATAGTTTCACTTAGTCTGATCTAAAATTAAAGCTCTAGGTGTATAGTTAACTGTGGTTTTATATCCAGTGCAATTGCCTGTAACCTGTTCCAGGAGGAGATTATGAGACACAGGTGCATAACGTTTAAAACCTGCACAATGAAAGAACTCTGCAGACAAACCTGGAAACCTTGTGAGTGACAACACAGATTTCCCCTTTTTGAATTGCCTTGCCTTGCCTTCATTTCTTCCCTCCCAACCATCTGAACAGTACTGTGCAAATGTAACTTGTGATTTTAACAGTGAGCTACCACTCCAGGACTTGCAGGATGAGTCTTTTTGATTTCCTGCACGGTGCTATATAGATCCTTTGCTAGTCTGGTCACAGCTTCACTCAAAATGCACCTCAAGTCCATTGCCAAAGTTGCTGTGTTTGGGTCCTATTTTGCTAGACCTATTCTGGCCTTGTAGCTGGACCTGCTGATGTTTTTGAGGTCTGTGAAGCCAGTGGAGCCTGACATCAGCTCTAGTTTGTCTGTGATTTAAACTCATTTCCGTGCTGTAGTGCTGTGGACACTCCAGCTTATAGCCCACGCCTTGGCACACAGTTAATGTAGATAGCTAAATAACGCAGGCTTAGCGGAAGAGCTTTCCGCAAACAATTGTTATTTTCTTAGGCAACATATTTCAAGGACATGAAGGCTGGGTGAGTTCTGGGTCACAATTTGCTCAGGCTGTATTTGCACCACAAGCATGGAAGCAATTGCCAGTGCTAGATTTAGCTGGCCACACCATGGGCTGTGTCCCAGCTTGGAGGAAACCTGGATACTTCCCCCAGGCTCCTGTGCTGGAGGGACCCTCAGGGGCTGGGCTGGCTCAGGCCAGTGTCACAGCCCTGATTTGCACAGCCACTGTGCAGGGGAAAGGAGCACAGGACCTTCAGGGTCAGCCAGCTTGTGGGGATGTAGCTGCTCCCCAGCACTCAGGGGGAAACTTCAGAGGGCAGAGTCTGGCACTGCATTGTGTAATTTTATTTTAAAGAACTAACTGTGATTTTTATATGGAGCATTTGTGTGCCAAAAATGCAGCTCTTTTTATTTAGTGAAATATCCTTTGGAAAACTGTAAAATCATGACAGGTTTTTGTATTTATTTTACATTCAGTTCAGGATTATACACGATCAGCTTTAGGGCCTTGTAGGAGCCAAGAGAATATAAAGGTTGTCAGAAAATTGGAGGCTTTATACCAGGCTGTTCTGATTTAACTGGCAGACCATTTAAAGTTACTGAGATTTGGAGAGAAGCAGAGCTTTTCAGAAATGTCAGTCTTCTGAGTGCTGCAATTTCTGACTGGCACCCACTCTCCAAAGTACTGACCTCAGCACTGACAGGAGAACGGCATCAGCATCTTTAAGCTGTATTTTGTTATTATTGTTCAGAAGTTTTGCCATTTCTGAGTAGATAAGTTTCCCCTGGAGATGTAGGAGCATCTGGGCTTTCTTGCAGCTGAGTTTAAAGCTGCCTGGTTCCCTGAAATGAAGTGACAGCTTTTAGTCTTCCACAGGAACATGTGAATGTATTTGGGTTCATTTATAACACACAGGGAAGAAAATTGATATTAGGGGGAAAAAAAAAAAAAAAAAAAAAAGAGAGAGGAAAGAAAAAATCTTTGAGGGCTTCATCTGCCCAGGGAGGTAGTATAATGCATCCACATACTTCAGTCCACGTGAGCAGAGTAGTAATGGGATACACACGCACACACGCACACACACACGCACACAAGCTGGGATCCTTTTCAGTCAGTCAAATTATTCTTTTGGTCAAAGGTATTTTTCTTAGTTCTAATAATAAACACTGAAATCTTGGGTTAGTGCAACATACAAAGATAGACTTTAATATACACAATGTGGGTTACGTCGAACAGTTTCCAGTACACAATGGCACATTGTTTCTCTTTTTTTTTTTTTGTTTCCACAGAAGTATAAAAGAGCATCATGCTACAGACAGCACATTTTAGTCTGAAGTGGAACTGGCAGAGGATTTCAATGGAAAGTTGATTTATTTCAAGGGATTATGGGAGTCCAGGGATAAAGCTGGCACCCGGCCACAGGGAGAGCCCTTGACCTAGAAGCAGGAACAGTTTTCAAAGCTGTACATGTACATAACTGAGCAGAACACTTTAATTTAGTGCAGAGCATAACCTGAATTCCTTCTCTAAGGGAAGATGAAAGAAAGAAATTTTACTTCTTAGTAGGACGTTGGAAGCTGTATCCAAAGCTCTTTGCCTATTTTACATCTTATTCTGCAGCATTGCAGGAAGCAATTGTTTGTGACAAAAGGCCACTTTCTTCCCTGGTTAACTGGGAAAGCAAATTGAGCTGCCACTCATAAAACCAACTGGATACAGAATTAATTTGCTTTTCCTGATAGATGAAACAAGTTAACAGACCACTACAGGTTCCTCTCTAAATCAACATATGAAACATAATTTCATTGTCTTTCCTCCCCCCTCCCCCTTCCTCTAGGCCTTCAGCGGTAATTATAAAGACTTTAAATCTCCCTAGTGACATCAGCTGGTTAAAAAAATTTGGATCACAGGAATAATGTAACCCAGAGCCTGCTTTCAGCAGCGTTGTTCACACTCCAGAGAAGGCAATTCGATACAGAATACTCTTCCATAACTATGCTCTATTAATTTTAGTGGTAGTTTTCAGTAAGCTTCACATTGGGATCCACATCATCAGGCCTATTCCTTAGTCAGAAGGTACAAAGCATAACAGCAACAAGATGTGTCTTTAAAATGCTATTTTGGAGCATTTGGTGAAGACCATGCATTATATCAAACATGCCATAGTAATTACATTTACTAAAACTTCCTAAGCGATAATAGGCTTCTAGCTCGGCTGCCCTTAGAATCTGTCATAAACTTCAGCCACCTAATTAAGTGCTTTGTTCTGCAGCTTCCAGTCTGGCCAAACGACCGCAGGCATCTGTAGGTATCTGACCTGAATCAAGGACTCTGGGTTTGAGCCCTGTGTTTCCAGACAGTGCGTCTGACTGATACTGCAAAACCACAAAATGCCAGATGGTTTCAACATATTACACAGCTCCCTGTATGGGCATCCAGTGACAGTGTGTGCCTTCCTGCAAAATTTCACATGCTGAAACAACTTCTTGCAGTGTGGAGACAACACTGCGCCTGAAAACAAAGATTTAATGACATTGGCATTGCTCAGCCTCTTGTCAACTTCTGGTCTGGGAAAAACTGTCAGCTGTTCTAAAGTTAGAAGATAATGTAACATTGGCTAGAATAGGGCATAGTCTGGGTAGGCTTCTTCATTATCAGCTTCCTTGTTGAACTTTAATCCTTATTTTATGACTCTTCTGCTTGTTTGGGTATAGCTTGCATCATGGACACAAACTGCCCATCACGGCATATTTGCACAGTGAGTTTGTTGTGTACATTAAAATGAGACTGCTCAGCTATAACAAGTGGGGACTGAGAGGGCTTTCTCACTATCCAAACTGTGGCTGGATTGGATCCCACATTAGGAGGTCCTTTTGTTGTTTTATCTAAAGCAATCTTCACTGAGACCACCAAGTCCCCCTGCACACTGACTAGTCTGCTGGTTTCCTCCTAACTTGCATACAAATACCCTGGATCTCTAGAGAGGTGTGAAAGAACCATGGAGCCAGCTCTGTGCAACAGAGGGAACCTCCTTCCTCAGTACGTGCATACACCCTTTTGTCAGGCTCTGGAGGGCAGGCCCCAACCCTTTGCATTTCCTGAGCGAAGTCTTTTAATGCTGTGAGGCTCTTTAAGCACCCAAAATATGCCTCTGGATGTACTCTGAGCTGGCATCTGCAAAACTGATGGGGTTGGTTCTTGCTTCACTACTTAATCTGGGAAGGAGAAAGAGGGCAAATTTGGCTCTCGGAGGAGAGAGAGAGACATTCAGCTAGTCCTGCTTCTTTAACACTGTTAATGCTGTCAAGCCATAGATAAGGTACCCACATGTACCTAGGTCCAGGTATCACAGGAGATGCAAATGCATGAGGTGAAACCAGGCTGAATTTGTCATTCTGCAGAGTTTGAGACTCCCATCCAGGAGCCCCATGAAATGCAAGGGTATTAAATCCTGCCTACAGAGAGCTGCCAGGGTCTTTTCTTGGCCATACCTGTTTCTTCTAAAGCCATAAGAATTGGGCCTTGCAAGCCTCATCCTGAACTGAGTGACACAAAAATGTCTCCTGGTGCATGCTGAAGGAAACAATGAACTGCTAGCTCATTTTACCCTTCATTAGGTCATGGGCAGTTGCATGCATTTGGGAAGGCCAGCTTTGTGCTCACCATCCCTGCCATCGTGTTCAGGAATTCCTGAGAGGCTGCCACTATGGGGCAGGAACCACTGTGCTATGTAACAGAGTGCCCGTGCCTCTACCCAAGCTTCCTCCAAGTTCTCAATGTTCTTTCTGAAGAAGTTTTAGATTTGAGATGTCACAAGTACTTCAGATGTAGCTGCAGACCTTGTCATCTAGGGTATTATCCCTGAGCACATCCTTCTGGAGAACTTGGCACTGGGATTTCATGAAGAGATGGGGAGGCAAAAAGGAATGCTTTATTTTTAAAAAGTTTTTTTAAAAATTATCTTTGTGCATTGAATGCTTTTTGCAGCCAGGTTACCCGGGACCTTCTGTGAAGAAAGCTGTGCTTGAAATCCTTTTCAGCTTATGTTGTAACACCCCTCCTTGTCATTAGTACCAGTAAGTTTATAATCAAATACATGGCGTCTGCACCACTGGGCCATTAAGGTCACTTTTAATTCACAGTCCCGTCTGTAGTTTGGTGGAGAAAAAATAATTATGAAATCCCTTGGGAAAGGGCTGTCTTGATGTGGCCAGGCACATACCAGTAGTAAACATTTATAAAACATCTTTTCTACTGATAGAAATTAATAAAAAGGAAGAACAGAAACATTTTATGTAGCTTTTCCATAGCAAGAAAACATGTAACTGATTTTACTGTGCATTGCTTATAATTACTCTCTTTCGTATCTACCAATTATGACAAGGAACAGGAGAACTCTAATGACAATAATGCTAACTGAATAAAATTTTAGTTACTTTAGCTTTAGTGAATAATTTGTCTTCCTCAACCTGATTTACTAATATCTTAGTTGACAAGACTCCCCATTCTGTGTATTCATTTTGTAGTTAGAGAGGGATTGTTTATAATTTACAGCTTAAGTCTGAGTGCTGTTATTTTGCACTGTCAAAGAGCATCTGTTACAGTAGATAGCTCTTCATATGTTACTGCCACAAAAAATAATGTGTACCGGCCATGTTAGCAGCCAGTTTATGAGCATCCAGTAATGTTCAGCTATGTAAAGGGAAATTTCTTTTGAAAGGGCAGAAAATAGAATTGCAGAAGTGAATTCTGTGCAGTCATCCACAGTGGGATGAGCTTGTGTAGGACTCATTCACACCAGCGGTGTGATCCAGGTTCAACACTCTGGTTCTCTGCGTGGGGTAAAATCCAGGCTAAAATTTGTTTGTAGGCATTTGATTGTTACTTGATCATCCCTACAGGCTTCCCAGGGTTTTAAGCACAAGTTTTCCAGAAGATAGCCTACGTACTTCCTGATTCTGTAAGTAGAATGTATCTAGAAGATCTGATTTAGCTATAACCATACACAGGCTAATTCTAGCATACTTTTCAAGGTTGGTTTTGTCAGTACAGACAGGACGAAGTAATTTCATAACACATTGGAATTAATGCTGTTTGCCTCATGATGAAACCCCAAACCTCTTCAATGAACCCTAGCAAGAGACTTGTATTTAGGGCTAGTTATGAAGCTTTACTTCTTTTAAACTTTATTATATGACTTTATTTCTGTCTGTTTGTTTGCCTGCAGAGAATAGTAAAAGCCATAGTTTATGAGGCTTCTCTTCACTGTACCTTTGTGAAGGCAAGCAAGGGTTCTTAACAGTGCAGCTGGCACTAAGCAGCTCTCATGTCATTTGCCCAAATGGTATTGTATAAGGTTTTACCACTTCTGATAAGATCCTAACCCTTGTTCAGTCATGCTTTGAACTCATAGATCATACCATCACCACAAGTATTATCCCTCCCCGTACAGAAATATTAGCTGTGACTTCATAGATCATACCAAACCATATACTGATTATAAGTGCATAACTGTATTCACTATAGGCTTCCTGTGCACCTTGAATTGTAGCCTAGCCAGCTTTAATGGAGCTCTTTATTTCAGAGTAAAGTTGACCATCTAAAGCCCAAAATACAAGTAGCCCAACTTGATCTTGGCTGTGGTTGTGAATCCTCACAATTTTTATGAAATCAGGCCTCATGTTACCTGTTAGAGACCACACAGCCAGTCAGTGACACATGTAGTACTTTTCCCAGCTACTCATAGACTCACGAAAGTATGAGGTTTAAAAGAACATGAAAAAATGTCTTCAAATGTAATAAAGTTTAAATAACAGAGTTGCACATTGGTAGTTACATCAAGCACTTATTGTTCCACTCTACCTCATGTTTCCTTTTATCTGTTTTAAAGTCATTGCAAACTTTGTTAAAATCCAAATTCCACAATCTTTCCCTCTGCCCCCCAAAGTGTCCTTTTGCCTTGGACTCATATTTTGAGAAGCCTGCTTCTTTTTGTTACTAAAATGCCAAGATTTTAATGGAATGCTTTATTAGGTTTCCAAATGCTTCTGGCCAATAACAAGCAAAGTTCAGCTCAGTAGTTTTAATCTCACAAACATCAAATCTGTTTTCCCTGCATGTGAGAAGAGCCATGCAGCTCTTAAGAAGATTAAAGCTATAAATTCTAACATTACAAGGGCCAATACTTTTACGGTCCAGATCAGGATGGGTTATTTTACACAAGTTTGTCCTCATGTGAATTTCTAGTACTATTCCTTGAGTTTTGACTGGGCTTCCTCCTTCTCTTATCCTGCTGTGTACTAAGGTATGCTATTTGTAGAAGGTGAATATATTGTTTTTTCTTTTATTCTGCCTCTCTACTTTATTTTAATGTTAAGAGGCAAATTATATCATTTTCATTATCAGTGCAGCTCAGAAAACCACCTGTTGCTCAAAGACATCAGGATCAGCAGTCAGCCACCCTCAAAGTAAGCAGCTGTAAATCTAGAGTGACTATACTTTCTAAATGCAGAGAGGCTTTTACATTAATCTCCTGGACTTGCTCAGTAGCTGGTACAGTGCCCAAACGCAAGTAAACTCAATTAGTAAAAATAGATGTGATGTGGCACTTCAATATAGGGTGTTTAAGCATGTGTGCTACAAAGCAGAAGTGCTCGGTTCAAGTCTCAGATACTCTGTTGTTCTGTTTTGCACACATGATTCAGTTACTTTCCTGGTTGCCAAATACCTTGTAAAAAGCAATAGCAGCATTCTGTTTTCACAAAGATGCAGTACTGCTGTCATTTACACAGGTGTAGACCTGGAGAAACTCGGGCAGCTTGTTAGGACTCTGGATGGTCAGCAACTCTGAAAAATTACATTTTACAACTGTCACTGGAAAGCTACTGTGAAAACCAGCTTTTATGTTCATATGTTTTATATGTGTAGAATTACATGAAACATACTATTACAAGCAGATAAGAAACGTTTACAAGAAACATTTTTTGGAGCTTTACTCTGCATAACAGGGTGGGTCTGGGTACATTAATTTGCAGTTTAAGACTATGGGCAAGTTTCCTTCTTTACCTCCGTTAGCAATATAGCAGGCTACACCTCTTTTTTTATGGCAAGCTGATCAAAGTCAATTTATTCAAGTGCAAGTTCTGTAAGATCCCTGTGCTCCACTGTGTAACAGAAGGGCTTAGGTCTGGGTGTGGTGTTCTTGACCTTCTAGTCTTTTGTCTTTCCAGCCTGTTTTGCTTCCTCTGTCTGCCCAGTTTTAGCCAGGAGAGTGATCTAAAGAGACCCTGTTTGTTTTCCGTGCACATTATGATAGGCTGCCATTGTGTAACGACATACAGTATGCAGGATAAAACACTGCTTATTATAGTGTAGTTAAAAGGCCTGTCACTATTTCCATTTCAAATTCCTATTTTCAGGAGTTTACTACTGAGCCGTAACAAATTGCAGGCAGGAAACTTGGCAGTCACATTCCCAGCCTAAGAGCAAATTCTTTTACCAAGTTTAAATAAATAAATTAATTAATATTAATGGCATGTGCTTCCAGCATGCAAAATAAAGGAGGTTTTGTTATTGTTTTGTTTGTTTTATCCTTGAAACAAAAGATGACGATTAAGGAGACTATTTACATACCAACCACCCTTATACAAGAATTATACACCAGACCAGGAGCAGTGTTACCAAGTGACGGAGATGATTATCTGGTGGTCATTCCTAACTCTCCTAAAAGGATATCAATAAAGAAGGGCTATTAATCAATGCATAAAAGGTAATAATTCCTAAAAGCTGGGAAGAGCAGAAGAGAGTTGTGTATCATAAATACTTACAATGCTAACAAACCACAGCTTGAAAACCATGGTGGGTGAGAGTGAAATTCTTTGGGGTTAGCTTAAAAGGAGCAAACATCAAAGAAAACAAAATAGTAACACCACAGAGTTGAAGAGTTTGAAGTAGAATAACTAACAGGTGAAACATTTTAAGGGTAAATGTATTTTCACTGTATTTTAACAATCCAGATTTTAACTATACAGCCAGATATTCAGACTTTGAAGTCTTGAAATGACTAAAAAACAATTTTTGGTCTGTTGTCCAGATAGCAGGGATTCAGGCTGGCAAATTCTTCACACTTATCTTTCTGTTCATTGAAGATTTGAGCACTAGAAGGAATCTAGGAACTGGTGACCATAAGCTACACTAATTCAATGTACTACTAAGGGAAAGTGCCATTACAAGAGTAACGGCTTCAGAGGAAGCAATATACTGGAACTCATCCATTTAACATTTTGGCTAGTAAGAAGTATTAAAAATGTGAACATGTCAAAGGCAAATCCTCAGAAAGCAAAATAAATAGGAAGTAGCAGGTTCTTCAAGAGTTAAAGGGGCTTGATGGTTGTTGGAATTTTTTCTTTCTTTTTGTTTTCGGGAAATTATAATTTTTGTAGGTTGAAATAAGAAAACACTGTTACTTCACCTTTGAAGAAATCTATCTTTTTGCCTCACTGATTGTTTGCCATTTCTGAAAAATCAACTGGCCTCAAAACCGCAGTCTTTTCTCAGGAGGTAACTGTTCTGAGAGGTACGTCACATAATGGAGTATTTCACTGCATCATTTACTGCAGACAGCATAACCTGTATGTCTATGCTGTAAACTGCCTGGGGAGGAAACTTGGCCTTATACAACTGACTTGAGCATCTAGTTTGAACAGGAAAGGGATGCTGATCCTCATTTAGGGATCTGAGGGATTATTAGATTATAAAATAAAAAAGATTTTAGAAAATCACCAAAGGAAAAATTTTTATTTCCAGTTACAAGGAAATTTTGTGATCTCACTGGAGAGACCTTAAATGTGTGCAAGGTTGAGATAAATGTGTCTTGGTTCGGATAAATGTTTTTGGAGGCCAGACAATGACTCTTGTACAAGTTGAGCCTTTTAGGGACAGTTGTAGAGCCTGCAAACTCCTCTTCTGCAATTTTCAGGATGATTGCTACAAGGGACTCGAAGAAACTTTTCAACTTGGCAGTGACTCATGCTGAGCTAAAAGCTTCTGGGAATGTTCCTGGGAACCTCTGATACTTTGAAGAGACTCTAGCGAGAGACAACACTGGTGCTGGGATGCTTGCCCAGATGATAAACTATGCAGGAATTTCTGTACAGCTGATAAACTTTGCTCAGGACCCTATAAAGCATATACATTGTGTAGCAATACCTGCAGGCTCTCAGAAATACCCTTGGGGCAGCAGCCACTGGTATTCAGTACTTGCAACGTCTGCCTCCTCTGCTCCCTCCTCCCAAAGTGGGTGCCTGGTTTGACTCAGAATTGTCTGAGGAATTGCTTGCCCTTTCCCACCCTCCCTGCTCCCCCCTGTGCATTTTTAACCAGCAGGGGGAAACAGGAGGGCTCAAGAATTAGAGGGCTTATATATATGTGATACATGATGAAGACTCTGCAAAGACTATATCCTATCATAGAAACATGAAAAAAGAAAAGGCTGAAGTTATAATGCAACAGGGGTGGCAAGGTCTCTTAACTATGACTTCAGCTTGCAAGATTTTGGGGTGTATTAAGAAAAAGTATGTTTTGAGCTGTGTCTGGAGATGGATCACTTTGGAGATGAGGGAGGTGGTGATGCTTCTATATGCAAGTATGATGTTTACTTCAAAAGGAGCAGCATTCAGGGAATAGCAGGAAAAGCAATCGTAGGGAGCAGAGGTGATCTTGGCCGAGTCTCCCTCTGGGCTAACTTGCTTTGCATTTACCAGCATGCAAAGGGTGTTCATCTGTGCAATTATTGCAGAGTAGCTGGTATCCTGTAAATCCACACCCTTGAATGCCTCACTATAACATGTTCATGAGGCCATACCCTCAAGCACAAAGCTCACTTTAAATGTATGATTCAGAACCATTAAGACAACAGGACAACTTGTACACCTTAAATTAGACACCAAGTTTACACACCTAGCTGAAGATGGGCCAAGGAACGGAGAGAAATTACTTTATATTTCCTAAAAAATGAGATATATCATGGAAAGGGGAGAGATAGATAAAATGGCAGGAAAACCATCTGGCACTCCCACTTTTGTAGCATGTCATACTTTTCAGACCTGTTACGCATATAAGTGCGTGAAATAACCTGAGATTGGTGGGAGATGTCCCATCAGTCCTGTTTTTTACACTGGAATGGTCTAGTTGACAGAGGTAGTTTGTGAAATGGGAAGGATTTTACTCAGTCTGTGTTGCTAACCAAGTATGAAAAAAATGTAGATAGAACCAAGGGTTTATTTTTGTTTACATTAATACTGTTTTCTCTTGTCCTTGATATGTGGAATTGTTGCTTTTCTGAGTCCTTGGCTAAGCCTTGGGAAAAGAGAGCATTCTGTATTGCTTTTATAGTAATAACACTTGTACTTCACTGTGTCACCACTGTTTTGTGGAATAAAAGGACAATTTTTACTATTGCTTTTCTACAGGCAGAAGAACAGAGGGAGTGAAGATGTCTCAGGACTAAGACCAAGACAGAGGGACTCAAAACCAGGTAAGAATTGCAGCAGAAGCAGTGAAGACTTTAACAGATTGGTTTTGGTTAGAAGCTTTCCAGCTTGGAGGAAGGGGGAATATGATATATGGCTGCAAAGATCTGTGTAGCGTTGAGAGTATGGGTAGGGACTGGCCATTCTCTGTCTCAGTGCAAGAGCTAGGAACACTGAATGAAGCAGGCAGAATGAGGGGGTTCTTCTTGCATCGGGGACTCAACTTGTGCAATGTGACATAGCACATATCTACATTTTACAGATGCTGATGAAGAAGACTGTACAAGTCTTGGGAGATAAATCCATTGAGGGTCACTAAAACGGGCAGAAACCACACCCTGCTCAGGAAGTCCCGTAAGCTGAAAATAGTGGGAGACTGGAAAGTACGTGGAGAAAGTAACGTATAATTCCCATGTCTCCTTAAGTATCTGCTTATGACCACTGTCATCCTATGGCCACTGTGTGGCCATTCTTATGTTCTCTTGCACAAAGAAAATGAGAGGACTCCCAAGACAAGAGGAAATGGCCTCAACTTGCACCAGGGGAGGTTAGAATTGGATATTAGGAAAGATTTTATTACTGAAGGGGTTGAAAATAATTGGAACAGATTGCCAAGGGAAGTGGTGCAATCACTGTTCCTGGAAAGTGTTCAAAAACTGTATGGTTATGGTATTGAGGACATGGTTTAGTGGTGAACATGGTGGTGGTGCTGGGCTGATGATTTGGACTTGATGATCTTAAAAGTCTTTTCCAACCTTAATGATTCTATGATTCTGTGAGAGTATAAGCTGTGACAACTCTATAGTGATAAATGTTTCAGAACTAGGATCTCTTGAGTAGGAAAGCTGGTCATGAGTTGGTCCTGCCCCTAGGTGTCCACTCCACTCTCTTGGCTATACTTGACATGACAAAACAATCCATGCATGAGCAAATCTAACCATGATAGAACCATGTAGTGATAGAACCTACAGTTCACAAGAGTTTGAATTTTATGACATTTGAAGAGGCCCTAAGGCAAAAACCCACCCACTTTAGGAGAAGAGTAGAGATGGGCTTTCAGCAGGCAGGTGTTTCTGGTCTACATGGTTGCCCAGGGAAGTTCCTTTTGATAAAACTTCTTTCAGACTGTTTTGTTTTGCTTGTAATTGCTATGTCTCAGGACTTCTAGAGCTTTGAATGGGTATCTTTCATTACCTTAAATATAAATAAATTGATAATACGATATGAGGATGATGTGAGAGCAGACCAAGGACAGATCAAGCAGAGTAAGACAGGCATAAATGGGAGCTCGTCTGTGGAAAAAATGGGTAGGGTGAAAGAGAGACATGATATGGCATCTCAGTCAATATGAGAACTTTTGTTGCCGTTATTAGAAAGGCCTCTGCTGAAGGGTAAAGAGAGAACATGAGGATTGGGCAGATCTCTGAGGAAAAGATGCTGCCTCTGTGCAGTAAGAAAGTGATGCCAGTCTGGTTATAAAATGGTCTGCACAAGCTGAAATAACTCTGATTTAAAGTAATATCCTTCCTCAGGTCTCCTCTCACTTTTCCCAGGACATTTTTTTTTAACTATGGAGTTTTAGGGTTCTGTGGACATATACCTGTCACCTTGCAGAAGAAACATGAAAAATACCCTCTTATCTTGTAATTGGATAAATTGAAGGTAAATGTTTACCATGCTCACCTTGGTTGTTGGTCAAAACCTTGCAGGCTGAGGACTTCCTACCCTCCAGGCAACACACTGTCATGCCTGTTGTCCATCTCTGCCTGGTGATTTTCCAACTATGAGTCAAATACAAGGGGATATAGCAACTATTTCATACTAAAATTATCCCATTTAAATTTTTGTTTGACCATTCAAAGTCTTCATTCCTGTGCATCAGGTGACTGCAGTTTTTTGCTATATGATACCTTTTGAAAACAAAGAAATACAGCTCTTTCCTGTGTAAGTGATGCCTATATTTCAGAACCATTACTGTCTTTCTGGTTAATACTGTATTAGTTATTAGTTTTCTTTTTGAAGAAAATATAGATGCAAAATAACTTTGGTCTTGAACATTAAGCAGCTTGCACTTCTCACTGTCTTGACACCAAGACATGAGCCTGAACTTACTGATATTGGATAAATTTGGTAAACCAGACTTCTGAATTTGCATGACAGCTTTGGGGCCAAGGTCCCTGTGTATCATATTTTGTGAAGAGGTAGAGACAGTGAGAGTAGAAAATAGGCGTCATTCATAAGTTGTGCATTTTCTCAACAAAACATAATGATTTTTAGCAAGTGAACAAAAGGACCAGGCTTGGCAGCAGGATAGAGCACAGTGGCTCTGGAGGTCTGGTAGGTCAATGATCCATGAGGTAGGAAGGATTTGTTCAATAGACCAGAACAGCTCAGTTGGGACCATTAAAGGATTTAGGAGTCAAAAATCCATGTTTTCAATTCCTATGCCTGTTCAGACAGGTAACCAGTCCATTCTAGTCCATTCTCCTCCTCCCATAAAAACTCATTGCACTTATCAAAACTTGTATAGCATTGATCAGAGAGACCAACAGGTTTTGGAAACCACACTGCCTTATATGTGGGTAAGACGTTTTAAGGAAGGTCAAGAGATATTTCCCAAGCCTAAGTGTTTACAGAGTAGATGTTAATCTAACCTGTCTAGACCATAACGCCCTTAAGAGACAGAAAAAAACCTGGTAAGTGAACTCCCAGATAAGTCTCTGTACCAAGTATGATTTAAAGGGACGAAACAACATGTGGTTCTTACAGGGGCACGTGGTCTCTGGCTGCTCCCTGCTAGCAGCAAATTCTCCTGAGGTTGGTTGAATGTTAATCCTTGTTAACAGCACTGCCTTGACATCCCTGGAAACAAAGCATTTCTGCAGAGTAGAGCTTTCCTTCTGTGCCCTGCTGGTGTACTTTAACCCCAAGATGAAATGATCACTTCTAGGAATAAGACAGAGTTTAGTTTCCATTTGTGCTTGGCCCTTCTGCTCACACAGCCATATGGGTAGCTGCAGTGTCAGGGGAGATACATGGAGGCCAAGACACAGACTGAGACCTCAGACAGCTGAAGAGCACTGGCCATAAAGCACCTAACAGGTCATAACAGTTTTTACTTGATAGGTGCCTAGACCAGCACCGCTAGAGAAGGACTGAGCACTTTTATTATCCACTCGTTGCAACAGCTTATGGGGCTAACAGTGGCTGTGGTCCATCCTGGTGTGGTCACTGGTAGGTTAACTGGTCTTCCCCTCCAGTGCAGTGACCTGTAACCGACTGACCTTTTATTCAAAAGACTAAATCAGACTCGATTTTAAGACTCTACAAGAGTCCTCAGTTTTCTTAATTCCCTGATGAATTGCTTTGCCCAGTTTTATAAAAGCAACAACAAAAAGACAGCATCTCATTTCAGATCTCCATCTAAGGACCTATTGTTACTTTAAAGCCATTGAAGCTATTGTTATTTAGAGAGAACTTGATTGCTTCTTTTAAAAAGTCAAGACAATGATAAGGTAAACTTTTTTTAACCTAAATATCCCATTACCTACACTGTAAGGCATGACAAATAATGATTTCCTCATCACCCTACAACCCCTACCTAGGCACAATGTGATAAAATAAAAAATTTAACGGCAGCCTTTCCTTTGGATTCACTTGCAAAGGACCACCATTTTAGAGGATAAGATTTTTCTCTTTGAGTCACAGTGTAGTACTACATACTTGCTTAGTTTTCATGAATGCTTTGCTCTCCTTTCACTAAAAGTTAATTTGCATTATATACTTGTGGCTTTAAAGAGACAGCACTGGCTCTCATCAATCTAATTTCCTTGCATCTGAAAACAATCACAGAGTTCTGGAGAACATCATCAACAGCTCTGTTTTGACTGGGGATACACTCATTTCTAAGTGAATACACAAAAATTAAAGATATTAGTCATATTTTGTTACATTCACACAAGTGGTACTTAAAGAGTATAGTCCAAACACATTATTGTTTGGATCATGTACATTTTAAACTTTCCTGAGGAAAGCATACCTTAATTAGATAGCTGTAATCCAAATTATAGTTCTTCATTTGTTAAAGCTGTTAAAATACCTTAAATCAGCTGCATATGTCTGAAATAATATTGAAAATAACTCCATTAGCAAAATTATCTGAATGTGAGAGGCTATAAATAGATAGGAGGTGAAATTGGACAGTCGGCGGATTCTGAGTTGGATTAAAAACACTGTACTTAAGCCAAAAACATGGCAACCAATATTTTCTGTCATAAAAACATTTGAGAGTAATTTAGTTTTATGAAAGCTGTCAGAAGCTAAAATGAATAGCAGAAGTTCTCTGTTTATTTACAAGCCAATGCTAATACCTGAAGAGTAAAGCGAGGCACCTTACGAGCAGTGACAGCAAACCTTTGATTGTATTCAAAAATCCTTTTTGCTGGGGGATAAGAATGACCTGTATGTTCATGTTCTCTTGAAATAGCCTCTGCCTTGATAACGCTTGTCATTTGAGCAAATGGTATGACAGGTCTGTGAGGTGGATTACTACTGTCCACTAGAGGCTGTAATGAGACCAACAATGTCATTTTATGACAGATTGAAGACTTGAACTGTAACGATCAATAATTGTGAGATTACTTTTCACACTCAATACACTGACAATCACTGCATTTACCTGAATGCTTGTGTTTCACAAAAAAAAAAAAAATCCAACTTATTATGCCTCTTATTCTCCCATTTTGTGTAAGTACTATTAATTGTCTAAAACATACTGTGTAGATAGCACATTACAACTAGTGAATTGACAAACAGTTTCTTCTAGACAATGTGCATCTTGCATGTCAAATTGTTTAGTATCTCTTGGTCAGTACTATATTCTCCTGGGAGTCCTATCAGTTTCAGCACATCACCAGAAGTAAATAAAAACACTTGAGTCTATGTGGGTTCTTGTGTCCCACTCACTTGCCTTCATCAGCACCTCGACGTTTTGTGGAATTCTTTGTGGAGGGAATATATTGAGGCTCAGTGTAGGCCCTTGGCAGGGGCGCTGCAGAGGCACAAGAACGTCTTATGCCATGGTTTTATATCCCATGTGTTAGGCCATGTTAGTAGAAGCACAGTCCCTTCATCCCTTGTCTGTTAATGCAACCAAAATGTATCAAGTCAAAACAGAAGTGAGAGTGGCTTATGAACCTGATGTGGCTGGTGGCGGTTGTGGCACTTCCTAGAGCCATGGGTTAAGTGCCTGCTGGCTCAGGAAAGCACTCTTGCTTTAACTTACAATGGACTTACATTTCTTTTCTACTCTGAAGCAGAAATACAGACAAAGATGTAAAAGCCTAGAGCATGGAATGTGGCAAAAAATGAGGGTCCTGAGGCAAACACCATAGCCACAGAGTAGAGGAACACACAAGCCTCTTACATGAGCCTGCTGCAGAAGGGAAAGTTGCCCAAAGCTTGCTTCAGCATGAATGTGGCTTCTCTTTCTCTGCGTGTGCCACACCTCTTGGCAAGGTGAATGTTTGAGAAGGAAAGATTCCTTTCTCCTGAGGTAACACTCTGTACTACTGGAATAAAAAAGGTGGCAGACAGAATGCCTTGTACTCGGAATTGAACCTTGATGATGGGTTTTCAGTTTCTCCAGGGCTTTCACTTGATTTTCAGTAATCTCCAGTCTTTGTCTCTTTCCCTTGGTTCCTTTTATTAAATCAATGAACCTTACATTAGCTGGGTGAATATAATTTTGCTGTCTGCTTTGCTGCTGTAGATTCACTCTCTCGTAGTACTGAGCGGCATGTTTGTCCAGATATCTTGGCCTGTTGCTTCTTCTGTCTCCAGATCACTGCTAGAACAGAAAATCATGTTGATTTTCACAGTGAACCCAAACTAAAAATACAGAAGGTGCTGTGGTAAAAGATCCTTATGTTTCATAAAGCTAGTCTGTATTACAGTATCAACTCTAAATCCAGAATGCTGCAGCTTTCAATGTTATTATTACGTTCTTTAGCAATTACAGTGAGCTAGTACAGTCCTTTGTAAAAGGACTACTTTGCTGATCTGCATAATGGCAGGCCGAGTCCTCGGGTACTTTGCATCTAGACTCTGATGCTAGATTTATTTTGCAGCTAAAACCTAATGCTAATATATAATTGATACATAAGAGGTATGTCTGCTAGAAACCTGGTACCTTGGAGCTTATGGCAAATTGGTACAAGCTGCAATAAACAGCTTGATCTGGATGGCCATGATATGTACACTGCACATCTCAGGCCTTTGTGAGGCCTGTGGCTCCTTGGAGCTGGCATGTAACAGCCTTTGGTATTTATGCAACATTTTTTTGCAATGTCCTTGGGGTGGGGAGAGGCATTCTCTGTGCTCTACTTCTCTTCCTGATGCCAAAGCAGAGAGTGAATGGCTTCTTATGGACCTCTGTCTTGTTGCATGCAAGCATAGCATCCCATTATCCTTTGGCTGCATTCATCCCATTCATTGCTTTCATAATTTGTTTTATTTCTCTAAGTTGTATCTGGCTTGATAAGTTGATTTTTGGAGGTGAGGGATTGGTTTGTTTGTTTGTTTTGGTTTTTAAATTTTTTTAACGTGAAGACCAGACTGAGACAGTCCAGAAGGAGTACATTTTTTTCTGGTCTCTGTTTTGCATCTGTTCTTCTTACTTGGCCATCACTGCAGTTTATGGCACTTGCAGACACCTGCCTTGAGGGTAACACACTGACGCTGGAATGCCAGGGAAGTGGAAGTTGTCGTAGTTGGCGGGGAGTGGAGGGGGGAGGGGGGGGACGTTCGGGAGAAGCTCACAGTGGTCTGCAACTGGGAGAGATGCAAAGGGATCTTTGATGAAACCAGTGCTGAGGAATCCAGAGGGAGTTAGTACCCAAACATGCGTGGTTCAGCCCTGCCTGTCTTGTAGTTCAGTGACGGTATGAGTCAGAGCCTCTTTGGTCTGAATGAAGTGGAAGGTACTTTCTACAAAGCAACTCAAGCATATGCCAAGGATCCGGATAAATAAAACTAATTCAGAAAAAGGGAGTGGGATGCAGGCTCTTGCTCTAAATCACTTCACAGTTCTCCACAGTGAAATGCAATATGGCATCTTAAATAAAATCACCCTCTTATGACTCTCGCAGAGGCTGCTTCAGAGCATTCCCTGGTTTCCAGCACAGTTTTATTTCCTCCCTTAGAAAGACAGACCAGCCTTGACTGAGCAACCGATTTTCATGCATCCTTTAAACCAGCATTCCCTGCCATTTCTGAAGGACAGCACGCGTCGCTAGCTGTTTTTTCCCCCTTAAACAATATAGGTTTGGGGTTGGGTTGGTTTTTTTTTTTTTTTTTTTTTTTTTTTTTTTTTTTCTTCCCCCCTCCCTCTTTTTTTTTTCACTTNTTTTTTTCATTTTCCCCTCCCCATCTCATTTCTTTCCGCCTGCAAAGTGATTTGAGAGCCCCGCGACGCAGCCTGCTACAGGAGCGGGGACTTCTCTGGAACATTGGCGTGCACAGGGATTAATCCCACTGTAGAGAGCCAGCCTGGCCTTTGAAGTGTTACAAGGGGAAGGAGGAGGTAAGTGTCGAGGCGAGCCCCTAGCCCCCCTCCCCGCCCCCGGACAGCGTGAGGCGGCCCGCAAAGGGTTAAAGGCC
>VZTJ01000892.1:0-89100 GCA_013397795.1 Orthonyx spaldingii
CCTTTCTACCCTTTTAAAAGCTGGGGACAGTGTTTCCCCCTTTTCCAGTCACCTGGGACTTCACCTGACTGCCATGAGTTTTCAAATATCATGGAGAGTGGCTTGACAACTCCATCAGCCAATTCTCTCAGGGCTCTGAGATGCATCTCATCAGGTCCTATAGACCTAAGTACATTCAGGTACCTCAGGTGATCACGAACATGATCTTTACTTACAGTGGGAGGGACTTGGCTCCCCCAGTCCTCATCCTGCTGTTCATCCACTCAAGAGGTGTGGAAAGAGAGTTTGCCATTGAATACTGAGGCAAAAAAGCTGTTGGGTACCTCAGCCTCCTCATTCATTGTTACTGGTTTTCCAGCATTGTTGACTGGGGGCTAACACCTTCGACTTTTTTCTTCTGGTTAATGGGCCTGTAGAAGCCCTTCCTTTTACGCTTTGCCTACCTTGCCAGGTTCAGTTCCAGCTCCACCTTGGCCATCCCTACACAACTGAACTTCATCTCTGTACCCTTCCTGGGTGACCTGCCTTAGTTTCAACTGTCTATGCATTTGCTTCTTTCCCTTTAGTTTGACCAGGAGTTCCCTACTCAGATATGCTGGTCTCTTGCCTGATTTCTTGCTCCTGGGATTGCTAGCTCTTGTGGTCTATAGAAGGCTTTCTTAAACATCTGCTGAACTCTGTTCTTCTCCCTTGTCCCCAAGGGCAGTCTCCTAGGCGATCCCACTGGCTGTCTTTCTGAAGAGTTGGAAGTCTTCTTTCCTAACCTTCAGGGGCCTAACTTTACTCTTACCTGACCCATATTCCTCAGGACTGCCAGTTCCACCAATGCATGGTCACTGCAGTCCAGGCTGCCTCTGGCCTTGATGTTCCTGATCAGCTGCCTTGCGTTAGTGACCAACAGATCCAGTAATGCATCCTCTTTGGTAGGGCTGTTCATTACCTGGGTCAAGAAGTTATCCTCCATGCATTCCAGGAGTCTCCTGGATTGCCTACAGCTCACTGTGCTGCTTTCCCAGCAGATGTCAGGACAGTTGAAGTCCCCCATCAGGACAGGAGCCTGCGAGCACAGTGCCTCCTGTAGCTGGAGCAGAAAGGCTTCATCAACAGGCTCCCCTTGATCAGGCTAACTGTAGGAGACTGCAGCTATGAAGTTCCCTTTGTTGCCTTGGTCACTCATTTTTACCCAGAGACTTTCTATCTGATTTTTACCCACAGGGCTGTTCTTCAGAGACAACTCTTCACACTCAATCCACCTCTTGACATAGAGAGCAACCCCTCCACCACTCCTTCCTCGCCTGTTCCTTCCTCACAGCTTGTAGCCATCAACAGCTGTACTCCAGTCATGGGTTCCCATGCGTGTCCCACCAAGTTTCAATAACAGCACAAGGTTATAGCTTTCTAGTAGCACAGTGGCTTCCAGGTCCTCCTGTTTGTCGGTCGTGCTCTGTGCATTGGTGTAAAACACCTCAGCTGGGCTGTTGGCTGTGGTGCCTTCCTAGAGAAACACTCATCATTCCTTTGAGATAATTTTATGCTGTTTTCCTTTTGTCTTTTATTACCATAGGAGTCCCTGGCTTGTCTCTGTAAGTGTACAAGTGTGTTCCAGTGAGACTGACACACTTCAGAGTCAGCGGGGTATAGATGCACTTCAGATGGACTTTGATTTCACCCCCAACTCTGGCATGCCAGCCCTAGGCTCATGTCTGCCAAGCCTGTTCTTATCCCCTTCCACCTTCAGACCTAGTCTAAAGCCTTCTCAATCAGCCCTGCCAACTCAAAAGCTAGAATCCTGAGCTTCGTGATGTTAAAGGCACAAAGACTGACGTAAAGAATGTAGAATGGGGAAGAAATGTGCAAATCTGATCTTTCCAGCTGTCCACTGTTTTCATCTCTGTGCTTCCTGTATTTCCTGTTATGCTGCTGCTTATTTGCACTTCAGGAGTTCACAGCTGTTAGTCCTTTGACTGTGGTGTTTAGTAATGCTTATAAAATAATGACTGGAGGAATTGTGGGCTCTTGTGTCAGCTTTCCTTCCTTGTGTTGCAGGGATCCAAGGAATCGTGGATGCCTACCGCCAGATTCTGCCTCAGATCCAGCTCTACGGGCCAACCAACTTTTCTCCTATTATAAACCATGTGGCAAGGTTTGCAGCACACTCACTGCAACAAGGAACTGCTGCAGTGAGTGCAAGGCTTTTCCTGTGGATCTGCTTTGGGTTGATATCTCTGTTTTCCATGTTTATGATTGAATAGAATGGAATAGTAAATTGACTATAAAAATAGTAATTTATCTTCCTTCCTTAGAATCCCAAGTTTGGTTATCTGTTGTCAGCCTCAGAGAACATGTCTGTGCTCTCTTGGTACATCCTGATATGAACCTACACTGAGCAGACATTCACATTAGTTTCATTGCTCAAGTGATATTTATTTCTCTCCCAGTTTGCTGGCACTGCACTTGCTGTTGCATTGTACAGGGGTGCTGTGTTGGCTGCTGGACCAGTTGGACTGTGGCAGCAGTTTCCTCACTCTAATCTCTCTTGCCAAACTCTGTCACCTGTAGGGCATGCACAGAGAATGTATTTTTGTGCCAAACAATTTTGCTCTCAAGAATGTTGAGAAAAAGCCTCTAAGAAACTACCAGAGGGCTTGACTATCCGTCCCACCATAATGGCATGGAGTCTGAGAACTGTTCAAGCAGTGTGCTGATTGCAGAGCACCTATGTTCCTCTATGCTCATGGGCTTGTTTTTGTGGCCATGGTTGCTGTTAAAATTTGACTTCATTTCTTTAAACTTCATTTGTTTTGCTTAAGGATGAAGGACTTGGATTTCCTGATAGATATTAGCTGATTTCATTTTGACAGACTGATCAGAAAGAATTTTGACACATACTGTGCTACTTGTTTTATCACCTAGCTGTGTCAGTATTTTTGGTGCTACTTATGTTTGTGTCTGTATCAAATACATTTCCCACGCTGTGAGGCACTTGGACCAAGGAGATCCATTTCTTACATTTTTGAGCATTTTTTTTAACCTTGCCAGCACTTTGTGGAAATCTTCCTAGTTCTTGTAATGTGTTAAATATCTCTACTTTTTGTTTCAGATTTAAAGCTAACTATTTAAGTAAAGAATCTGTCAGTGTTTGAGTACAGGAATAGTAACTCTTGTGTTAACTGTGCTTTGGAATTGGAAATTCAGTTTTCTTTTATTTTCCTTGTGTTTGCCTCATTTTAAGTCTGTAAATAGCTGCTATAAAATAGCAGCTGCTCATTTCAGAAGCAGGTATTAAAATTTAGTTTCTGGAAAATAATGGAAATTTTAAACACTTTAGCACGCTAAGGCATTGGTTAGAGGTACTCCTTCCTTTCTGGAAAAGCTCCTGTGTTCTTCCCTTCTTGTTATCTCTAGAATGTCTCATGTTATTTGTCACTACCATGTTTTGAGATTTCTAATACTTCTAATGCTTTGAATTTAAATTATTGATAACAAAAAACCCAAGGCTTTTTGAGTTACATTGCAGAAATATTAAATATCTCTAGCCTTTCTGAAGCCACTAGACTTCAATAGAAGTGAAGGAAATCATTAGGCATAGGAAACATATGAATGAACATAAGTTTCTTTAATGTTCTGGTTTTGTCTCATCCACAGCAACATCTGATTTCTTTCTTAGCATAACGGAGTGCTTTATCTGCCTTCAGTTACGTAGGCTCTGGTGTTGAAATACCTAACTGGATGCCTTCTTATGTTTTTCAGCAATACTTTATCTTGCTGATCATCACAGATGGAGAGATCACTGATCTAGACCAAACTAGGCAAGCTATTGTTAATGCCTCTAAGCTGCCCATGTCCATCATCATTGTTGGTGTTGGTGAAGCCGATTTTAAAGCAATGGAATTCCTTGATGGAGATAACGGTGTTCTGAAGTCTGTGACAGGAGAGCCAGCTGCACGGGACATCGTCCAGTTTGTGCCTTTCCGACAGTTCAGAAATGTAGGTTGTTTTTAAATTCAGAAGAGTCCCAGTGCCAGGGTGTACGCATCCTAAAAATGACCATGGTCTTGACAAAGTAGCAGCTGCATGCTCACAGGGCATGTCTCTGCTGTTTGTTCCCAGAGAGAATTGAGGTGTTGGCTTCTCTGTTCAAAGCTGTGTCTTGCTGTCGTGCAGTTCTTGAGCGCCCTCACTGTACAATTGATTTCGCATACTGTCACTTGCTATTGCGGAGTTAAAGGGGATGTTCTCTGTCCTGGGATGTGAACACTTAGGGAAGGAACTGCGATCTCTGATGTTGAGTCCCATGAGTGATTGAAGTTGAGATCTCTTCCCTGCCGTTGAAAGCAGTCCAGTCACTGCCCAGCTCCCCCCAACTTCCACCGTTGGCATTGGTGCTCAAGCACTTTGCATGGTCAGTTGGGTTGAGAGATTCAAATGAAAACCCAAAATAAGAGACATTGCTAGTGGCTGGGCGTTTTGCACTCAGATGAGGGTCATACAAAGGCTATGTGAGTCTGAAGTTGAGGTGAGAAAAGTGGTGCTCACTGAGACTGACTGGAAGTGCTCCTAAAACTGTAGCAAGCAATTCTTAAAACAGAATGAGCGTGTCATGTGTTCCAAATTCTCTAAGAGAGTTTTTCACTAGGCTAACAAATCTGTTCTCTGTGGCATTTCTGATTTATTCTCCCCATTCTCTTTTCAGGCTCCCCGGGAAGCACTTTCCCAGATGGTTCTGGCTGAAGTGCCTAAGCAGCTGGTGTCATACTATAAATGGCAGGGGTGGCCCCCCCTGAAAGTACCAGAAATCAAGGCCAAGTAGATTCAGGCTGGTCCTGGCCACCTGCAGCACTGGGGTAAAGAAGAGCTGCCTGCAGCCACGCTCTCCCCTGCACACTTTGGGAGCTCAGTGCCTTGAGATTGCACCAGTCACGCCACTTCTTTCACCTGCTTGCACTCTTGAATCTTTGCTCTTTCCTTTTTCTATCAGAAGAAATGTGCGTACAGAAAAACCCCCAAATGCTGCAAATTTTTTTCACAGAAAAATCGACCTTGTTAGTTTTCTACCTTGCAACAGTGACACTTTGTGACACATGACACCACAGATTGTTGCTTGACACAGCCCATCTGCTACTCACTATCAGGATGGGCCTCTGCACTGAGCTGCTCCAGTGCTGAGCCTGTGGGAGAAGTGTTGCACCCATGTTTGCTGTAATGACACTTTCCATGTGCTCCTTGATAGGTGTCTTTCTTCTACCAAGCTGCCTTTGAACTGGGGACCCTTCTGTTCTGGATGTGACCAAAGACTGTTGGTAGTTCCTGTTGTACCTTCATAAAGTGCCAGTATATTTTTTTATATTTCAGTGATCATACATTTCTGTGTTCTTTTTAATCACATTTTTCTATTAGCAAAATTTCTTTCTGTGATGAACTCCTGCTTGGAGCCATTGTTATAGTTTAAGAACACTGCACTTTGCTTATTTAGGGGGGGATAAATGATAATCATTAATTAATGGTATTGGGGTGAGATTAATGAGTCACATTAATGTGACTTTAAAAATCCAGCAGTTGGAAACACTGAAATGAAGATGCTTTGAGTGAATTCTTTATATCATGCAAGTTACAAAATGAAGAAGTAACTTATCTGTGGAAGTCCAAGGAAGTGCTTTCTTATCCTCAGTAATGTAAAGTGTTCGTTACATGGTCTTGGGGACTGTAGAACAGGCACAGGATAGGAAAGCGCCAATGTTTTGAGGGAGATGGTTCATTTCCAAGTAGAGATAAAGAAACTTGGGCTTGTCATTGTACTACAAGTGTCATTGCTTTCAATTACATAAATAAATATTCTACTTTGACTTAGATAACATGTCTGGACTCTTACTTCCTTCCTGGACTATTCCCTTTGTTTTCCAGCAGTGTGGATGGTGGTATTTCAGTATCTGAGTGAGCCTAGGTTCAGTGTGATTCAAAAAAAAGCAGAGCCAATTGTCTATCATTGTTAATTTTGTTCCCTTTAATCACTAAAACTGCTGAATCCCACAGCCCTTTCCTGCAGCAAGATGAGATGTTCCTTTACTGTGAAGTTACAAATGAATTTGTCTGTTCTGCCAGATAAGTTAGAAAATGGTGAAAATACATTGGCAGATTACATCTGTGGTCCAGGCCCTGAAGCTGGTTAAGTTACAAGCTTGAGTGAAGGCAAACGTGGGGTTGAACTCACATCCTCAGCTAGACTAATTGTTCTGGCTGGACTCTGCCGCCAAACTACCATTACATGGCTTGTGCTTGAAGGGCTGTGGGGTCAGGACTACTGCTCAGCCAAGATGAATCTGTTCTAGTTTTTTATTAAAACCTATTTTGACCATTATATGTTCTCTCAGGTTACATAAACAGCAGCCAGCTTTCTCTAGAGAAAGCTGGACTGTCTTTCCTGACACTTAGCCTGCAGCACCTCATTTTCTTGCACTTCTTGCACTTTCTAAGTCTTGCACTTCAAGACTTAGTCTTGAAGGAAACCAAGCAACCTCTCGAGTGGCTGTCTAAACTGAAATGTGTTACCGGTGTGGGAGAGAGGGAGGAAGACTGCCAAGTCATGTCTGAGAAACTGCTCTTGTGGTTGAGAACATCCTTCACTTGTGTTTTCAGCTGCTTACAGCCTGTAGACAGAGCTCTCCTTCTCTGTGCTATGCACACAAGAAACCTAAGGCTGGTTTCTGTGTGTGTGTGTGTATTTTGAAGCCTATTTTGCCTCTCCCTTTTAAACCTCTGCCAGCTCCCACACAAAAGGGAGTGAATCCTCTGTGTCTGCCCTGCAAGGAGTGGAGTCACTGTTCTGCAGCTAGCTGAGTTATCTCCAGGTGCAGGACTCATTGATGGTAGAAGAGACCTTTCCTATTTTGGGGAGGAAGAGACCAAGAAGCAGTAGAGGCAGGTCTGAGGAAGTTCTTCCCCGTATAAGAGCAGACCAGAATTTGAAGGAGATGCTCTTTACTCACAGATAAGTGGCTGAAATGTGAGCAAGAAAAGGGCACAAGTCCTGTAGTTGTCACTTAGAAACAAGAGCTGCATGGGTGTTGGCCCAGGCTAAAAGCCATGGGAAGCTAATGGAAGCTACTGACCTGAGATGGCAGAACTTTGCCTGTTTTCTGCCTTTTACTCCCCCCAGGACACCAGGTTTTAGAGGAAGTGCACTGGGCACTTCGGTGGAAGACTGGCAGGTCTGGTTCCTGCCACTGTGCTGCCCTGGGTGTAGCTGGAATGCAGACTGCAGGCTGTCAGTTAGAGGAGAGGTCAGGTTATTGTCCTCAGGACAATGTGTTGTGCACCTCTCTGTGTCCCTCAACCATTGGCTTGATTTATCTTCACGGTGAGCACTGGGAACACCTCACAAGTCTTTTTACCCTCACCAAGATTGAACAAGCACCTTTGTACTTGTGATCCCCAAAGGTATTTCAGCCTCAGGGCTTTGAAAAAATCAAAAGCTGTTGCATGTGGGAGCCCAGTGGGGAGGGTGCCTCTTGCTTCCTGGACATGTGGCAGTAAATATTGGTGACATTTCATGCCAGGCTATGCCACACTACCTGAGAGGTAGTGGGAGATAATGCCTTTTTTTGCCTGGATAACTGGTTGGGTTAATGGCCCTCCTTGAGGTCTAAATCACACAGTGACTGTTTTGCTTAAAATGAGGCATTGTCTTCAGGTGGCTGCAGTGATGAGACTGCTCCAGGTGTTTGAGGGAGTCACACAAACTCCACAGGGAGGTGTTGTCTTTTGGCCAGCTTTGAGCGAGTACTGGATCCACTCAGCAGCAGCATACTTTGGTGGTCTGGATGCCTCATTAAACTGCCTAAGTTGTACTCCTCGCTCCACTCTACCCATGACTGGGTGTGGGGTCAGCGCACTGAGCATTTTGCACTGTTCTAAACTGATGGGCTTACTTATTTGGGTTCACACAAGTGGTGCAAAATGCTGTCAGTCTGCTATGGTTTTTTTGCATGGTTGTGCTGGTTTGAAAGTAAACTGGTGGGATAAATAAACCCCACTCCACAACTTTAAACGAGATTACAGGTAAGAGTTACAATTTATTAAAGAGATTACGATAAATAAAATAATACAGAGAAAACTGGTTTTAACCCACAAAGACTGAATACAACCTGGCACCCTGTTGGTCAGGGCAATGGTACCAGTCCTGTCAAAGTTCTGGTCCTCCTCCAAATCCATTGAGTGGTGGTGCATGAAGTCCCCATGCCCAAAGATTATATATACTCAGGTTTGTTAGGAAAATTAATCCAAAACGCCTGAGGTTTATGTCCAAAAAGGAAACAGAGGAGTCCCGTAGCTGTATTCGTGAATAAAGGGAGTGGCTATGGGGCATTTCCCATGGGGTTTCTCAAATTGCTAGAGGACAAAGCCTCCTTTTTATCCGAAGTTCCCAGACGCATCTCCCTCTCTCTTTCCCCGTTGGCTGAGGTACTTGAGAGGTACAGACTCCCCGAATCGCCTAATACAGACCCCCTTCTAATGTGCACACCCCCCACCCCCGCACCCGTTTTTCCTTTGTCTCTATTCTTTTTTCCTAAGTCCAAGAACTTAGCACAGCCTTGAGTGAGCAACAGTCCGCCCATTGGTGGAATTCCTCTGGAATTTATTGTTCCTCCCATTGCTTTTTTCACCTGTCAGTATCTGGCTTTATCTACGAACAGGCCCACAGTTTGTGAAGGCACATCCGTCTCATTCCGCTCGGGTTCAGGTGGGAATGCTCAGTACCCTCAGGGCGGGGAGTTTCGCAATTCATGAGGTAACACTGTGAGTCGTGGGATATTTTGATCATCAGCTGCCCGTTCTGTGGTCCCGTTGAGTGCTTAGTGGCCCATTAGCAGAGACGACCCCTCAGGCTGGGTGGGACCGTGCTGATGGTTCCCCGGAGGGAGTTCTCACAGCTGAGTCATGGGTGTGAAGAAAAAGAAACATTGCCCTGCCTCTCTGGGTTTGCCTCTCCTTCCTTATCTCATTTAACACCCAGCTATAGCCTGAGGGGTCAGGTGTGCACTGGGCAGCTCCTGCAAACGACCCATCATCAACAGCTCATCAGAAATGATGCAGAGGAGGGCAGAACACTCAGGTCGCTAGGACAATGGTGAAGCTGCACCCTCCCACCGCAGCATGCTTCCACCGCCCCCAGCACTGCTTTCCAGGAAGTGCTTGTACAAGAGAGGAATAAAAGGAATAATCGCAGGGCTTGCTTCGAAGCAACTGGCATTACACAGGTATGATTCACTCCTTAGTGTTTGTGGAGCTGAATAAGCCACCCTGGCCCGCTGCCAGGCACCCTGTACAGCACGTGTGGACACAGGTGTACGGAAAATCACGCTGTGAAAAGCCAGTGTCCACAAAGGAGACAGAGGAGTCCTGCAACTTTATTTGAATAAAGGGAGAGAGTCCACTGGGACATGTGACCACAGGGTTTTCTTTCTCAAGGTTTCGGAGGGTGCAGTCTCCTTTTACCCTAAACTCCCAGTCACGCTGTGCTCTTCCTTTCCCCACTGGCTGAGGTACTAGGAAGGTGCAGCTTTTCCGAACTGCCTGCCACATATCCCTCCTCGAACCTGTCATTTTATCCTAAAGTTCAGAAGTTCTTATGGAGACCCACTTGTCTGTTTCAGGAGTCAAACTGTCCGAGCTCTGCAACAAACCTGCTGCCCGAAATTAGTAGAGATATTAAGGCCCATTTCAAAGACGTTAATATCCATCCTTTCATCCATCAAATTGTTTGTAGAGACATTAGCACCCATCTTTCCTATCACAGGTGTTTGGTGCTGGGTGCTGAGAGGGACAACCCATCCCCCAGGAAAAAGAAATGTTCTCCAAAGTTTGCTCAACTCATGATTGTTCGATTGCTTTAATCTGACCTGAATTTGTGCTTTGGAAGAGCTCTGGCATCTCTGTCAGCTCTCGTGTAGATGGGATGAGCTGGATTAGGCCCGGGGGCTGCAGCAGGGAGCACAGCTGGCTTCTGGCACCATGTGCCCCAGGTCCCCCTCCTCACCCTCCTTGTGAGGTTGCCACACCCTGTGGAGCAGCTGAAGCTCCTGCCCCTCTGCCTGTGGATTTTGATGCTTGTCTCTGCTCTGCTGAGATCTGCCAGTTGGGCTGTAGCCGCTGTCCCGGAGTGCTCTGGCATCGCACCTCCACTGCGTATCCCCCCAGGTCCCTGCTCAGGGGGCTACTGAGCACGTGCTGTTTCCCCATGTCAGGAGAGCCCAACTCGCACAATAGTAGGGCTGTGGTGAGCTGCCCTTTCCCACCCTGCTTTGTTTTGGAGGGTTTTAGCTACAGGATCTGTGATTTTGTGCTGGGCTGGGGTGACTGAAAGCAGAGCCAGGCTCTGTATTTGCAGCCGGTGTCTCAGTTCTGAATTCAGTAGCCAAGCGTCAGCTGAAGCGTGGCCGTGTGATGGGTTCACTTCTCCTGCCGTGTCCCGCAGTACTCCCGGGGGTCCCCATGGCCCAGGGCTCCCTCAGGTGACACAGGCCCCTGGGTTGAGGGAGGCAGCACAGCCAGGGCTTCCCCCTCCTCCCCATGTCCCTCAGCAGGGGCTGCCCATCCTTGGGACACTGGGGTGTGGAGTGTCCGGCCGGACCGGCTGGGCGAGTCGGGGCTGAGTCACTCAGGGCGGTGCAGGCGGCGCGAGGGCAGCGGGGCCTGCTCCGGGCCTGCCGCGGCTCCATGGCGCTCAGCGTCGGCGTCCGGCGCCTCTCCCAGCTGCCCGGCCATGGCGAGCGGCAGGTCCAGCTCAGCTTCCGAGGTGGGCTCCGGCTGGCGGGAGGGCATTGAGGGCTGGGGGCTGCCTTCCCCTGCCAGCACCTTACGCCTCCTCTCTCCTTCTCAAGGCTTCACCCAGAAGACAAGGAAGGTCTCCTGTGGTCCAGAGGCTGTCTTCGAGGAGGTGAGGGAACTGGGATCATGGGGAACATATGGGGCAGGGATGGGACAGGTCAGTGTCTTGGTCATAAAATCATAGATTGGTTTGCATTGGAAGGGACCTTGAAGATCATCTAGTTCCAACCCCCACATCATGGGCAGGGACACCTTCCACTAGACTGTTTTCTGGGAATTTCTCTATCTCCTTCTGCTTTGCTCAGAGGGGCAGATGAGTCCCTCACACTGTGTCTGTGACCTGCATGTGCAAGCTGCAGGAGCTGAAATTCAACCGAGTGACGCTGCCTGGAAGCCTGGGCACATCAAAGCTGAAGGCAAAGCTCACCCTGCCCTCCGAAGGCCAGATTGTCACTGCAATCGATGCCCTGTGGGGCAGGAGTGGGACTTGTGTGTTTGAGTGCACGTGTGTGTGCACGTCAGTGTGTGCAGGGGCAGGGATGGGGTGGCCTGGGAAGCCTCTCCAGTGCCGTCCTCACTGTGACAGCCCCCCTGTGCTGTGCCAGTGGTGCTTCCCACTGTCCCTTACTCAGGTCCCAGTGCCAATGTGCTGTCTGGGGAAAGGCAGAGAGAGAGGGGGATGCAGGAGGAACAGCCACCATTTTGGGTGTGTGGTGAGTTGAAGCCTCAGGGTGCAGCTTTTCTATGAGGCAGATGACTCCTTCCCTGCCTGGGTGATGTCTTCTCCCCACGTGCCTTGGTATGTTCCCACGTTCTGTCTCACTCCACAACCTGCCAGCTCAGGGACCCCAGCAGGCACAAGCATCCGTTTTCCAGAGCGGTGCTGCTCTGACTTCTTTAGCAGCTGAGCTGTGGCGCTGTGCTGCTGGAGGGGCTCTATGATCTGCCTGGCCAGCAGGAAAGTAACTTCCCACCACAGCTTTTTGTCATGCTCGTGGACTTGGTCACCTCACAGGGGAACCAACCAGCCACGAGACATGGGCAAGTGTGGCTGAGAATGAGTTTTCATCCCTTCCTGCTCCATTTCTTTGCAGCTCTTTCGTTGGCCTCACTATGGGAAGCTTGTCATGGGTGAAATGCTGTCCATTAAGGTTTACAACTGCAGCAAGGTTTTCAGTGACAGGTGGGTGCTTTGATAGTTGGGGTGACCCGTAGAGGTGGGGGAGGAGACATACTGGTCTTTACATTGTCTGCTGGGAATAGAAAATGTTTATTGACAATTTGATGGAAGAAAGATGAGTAGGATGCAGGTTACAGAGGAATTATGGAGCTGGTGGTTCTAATGGGGCAGCAGTGCTGTATATGTAAAGTTAAATAGGGGGAATGATTTAGTTGTGCCAGCAGTAACAGGGACTGCATAAGGATCCAGATCAGACCCGCAGCTGGGACAAAGGTTAAACAAGGCCCTAAAAAATAGCTACAAGGGCAGGTCTTGCTGCAGACCAGGGACCTGCTCACACCCTGATCATCTTTGTGGTGACCGTGACCATGCTGCACCCAGATTAAACGTATCTGTTGATGCAGAAAAGCCCTGAACCCATCGTGTTATGGTTTAACCTTTAATAAGACAACAATTTCAATTTAAAAGATCAGCCAGAATTTAAAATGCTTCTAGGTGGCACAGACACAACATTGTGAACTCAGTGACTATTCCAACAGTTGTAAAACACTGCAGGGAAACCCAAGAATAGAGATGACAGATTGAGTAGTGATGGTGCAGCAAGAAAGGCAGCAGAGGCATGTCCTTCAGGACATGTGAAACATGAGGATGCAGGGAGAGGTGCCAGCTCTGATAAACAAATTGTAAGAACTGAAGGAAAATGCACCAGCTAATAATGCAAACCTAATAAGTTTGCATCCAACTAATAATGCACATCTTTTCAAAGATGCCAGGGAGGGCATAGATGAAACAGATGAGCATAATACATGAGACACAGATAAAGACAGAGCAGAAGGTGTGGCAGAATGTTGTGTCACTGTTTTCTGGATGCTATTCTTATGGGAGCTGGATCGGAGGAATTGCCTCTGACTGAAATGTCAATAGAAACTGCTACAGGACAAAGAGATAACACAAACAATAACAAAACAGTAGGACCTGACAACCTGGAGCAAAGGAGTCCAGTGGGAAATTAGTGGACTGACACTATGTCCACACACCTCCACTGCTGGGGAGCAGGGTAATGGCAGGTGACAGACAGTACAGTTCAAAAGGAGTTGGTCTCTGCACTGGGATGGTCAAAATTAAATAGAAAGAGAGTGTGGAAGGACAGAAGGGAAACATTTGTTACATTGCTGTATCTGTTTGTGGTCTCTGGACTTCTGTGTGTGCATCCTTTCTGTGGCAGCAGCACCAAGCTGGCAAAGCTGGAAAGGAGGGGATGAGCAGAGAGACTCCTTCCTTGGGGGTAGGAAGTTGGACAGGCTCTGTGTCTCAGAGAAAAGGGAGGTGAGAAGGAATACAGGAGATCAACAGCTCACAGCTGAAACTGAGATGTGTGGGGAGCAATTCCTTTTGTCTGAGTCCTGGGTGGGCAGTGAACCCTTCCAATGGTGGTTCCAGCTGGCATTGGGAAGCTCTGCTTCCTGCAGGGTTTAGCTCGACTGCCAGCAGAGATGCCATGAGGAGATGGAGGCCGATGTACACATGGGTGCAGACAGCATCACACAAACTGGGGTTAGGAGTGGCAAATGCCATCCTGCGAGCCTTACTGTCACTTACAGGGAGCCAGATGACCCTTCTCCAAGAAGAAGCCCCTTTGGAGTAGGTAAATTTTGTCCTGCAGACGTTCCTGTGGTCACAGCTTTATGTCCTATTTCTGTATTTCCGTGTGTAAAGCCTCTGTTTCCCAGTTTTATCTGGGAAGAGTTGCCCCAGCTGTGCTGGATGCCCAGACGCAGACCGACTCCTGTGATGCCCAGCTCTGCTGAAGGGGAGATCTCCTTCACCCTTCGTGAGTCTGGATCTGCACAAGCCTTTAACCATCAATGGCAGCTCAGGTGCAAGCAGCTGCCTGGGCATGACTGGGGTGGAGGCAGAGCCTGCTGCTGAGGCAGTCTCAGGTGTTCAGCTGCCAGACTCCCTATGGAAAACACTTCAGGGCAGCTTGGAGGGGCTGTGAGCGGGAGAGTGGAGATCCCAGTGCTCTCTGGGATGTAGGCACTGATGCTATCTATGTACAGTGTTGTTGTACAGTGTTGTTGCAGTCTCTTTCTTTGTTCCAGGCTGCTCGGTACCCTTGTCCTCAGCCTTCAGCACCTGATGACTTGCGGAAGGCTGGTTCTGCGGGAGGCCCTTGTGGACAAGAACAGCAGGGTCACTGGTGTAAGTCCTCTACGGACAGCCTGGCTATCATCAGTCAGTAAGGTTTTGTGAAAAACCTCATGTGGTACTCCCCACTTGTGGACTGGGGTCTGAGGAGGAATCCAAAGTGCTTTGAGTGGGAAATGTTTTGGAGTGTTTGAGCTGGGAAGCACAGTGGCATTTGTGCTGTCTCTGCACAGGGATGCAGACACTTCACATCCACCAAGAGGTTTCTAGGAGCATCTACAAATGCATAGGGTGAGCTGGGGGTCCTGGAGACCTGCCAAGGGCCTGAACAAGAAGGGGGTGGCTTTGTAAAACCTTCTCAAGTGTGAGCAATGGATGTGAGAAGTGGCATCTCATCTGCTTCATGCACCACGCAGTGCATGTGTACGGGCTGCTGCAGTGACAGAGTGAGGTGGAAGGTAGCAGGGTGCCTTGGGACCCCCAGCAAGCTTTTGGGTTAAATACTAGCACAAATTGGATGGCTTAATGAGTATCTGGGACAGCATGAGTGGCTCTGACTTCTGACTGTCCCTCTGCTCTGCTCGGCTCTGTGGGTCCTGCTCTCCTCCTGCCCTGGCATTGGGGCTCAGTGGGTCCTTTGTGCTAGTAGAAGATGAACACCACCTTAAAATGAGCTGTTTCCTGCCAGCTGGGTGTGCAGACACAGCTCAGTGAGTTCCAGACTGCCAGGACTGTGTGCCAGGGCAGCTGACAGGGCAGGAACAGCAGAGACAGAGGCAGCAGTGCTGCAAGGTGCTGCACCTCTGCTTGCTCTTCTCACAGGCAGGATGACTAAACCATATGGTGACACATGGAATGCAGCTCTGTGGCCACCAGATCACCAGTCTGAGTGGCACAGGCACAGCTTTCTTGTGTTGCTGGACTCTTGGGTCATGGAGCAGGTCCAGGTGGAAATTGAGCATTTCCAGGATGATTTTTCGCCCATGCAGCTCGCTGGATAAATGTCCATGCCAGCAAGGAGAGAGGAATTAGATTCACCCCTTGGTGCTGGTGATGGTTTGAAGGGACCCCACTGAGTAAGGTCAGAGCTACCATGTGGCCCAGCCCTTTTCCCCTGAGTGCCTCTTCCCTTGTGCCAACAGCAGCACTCGCGCTGATGAGCTGCTCCAACCAAAACCCAACCCCCTTCAGTTTTGCCAGGTTAGTTCTGGATTTTGCAACACTGGCTGTACAACAGATGCAGGGGACAGAAATAGGGCAAGCAAGATTGCCCATCCAAAAGTAACCTGGGACCCTCTCAGCTCAGCTTGGAAGAGACATGACCCCAAGGGAGGAGTTGCTCCTTTAGCAAAGTGGGAATAAAGACTTCCTGCTAGTCCAAGTCCTGTTCTTCTCTGGGATTGGAGTTATTTGCACCCCTTTTACTCCTGGTGGTTTGAGGGAGTGTTTTTAAAGCCTTAGCTTTTTATCCAGCTTTGTCTCAGACTTCTGCACCATCCAGCCTTTGCTGCTGCCTTTCCTGATCACTGTACTGCTGCTTTCTTGGGCTGCATTTCTTTTCCCAGAAATGTGTGTATTCCAGGGACTGAACCCAGAGCTCTGAACCCAGCTTGTACATCCCCTTCAGCCTACTACAGAGTGATCTCCTCCATGCTAGTGATTTTGGCCTCTGCTGGGAAATTCTTTGTGTTTGTGCTGGTTTGAGATCAGGCTGGCCACCTGCAGACCAAGTGTGTTCAGACCTGTGCTGGCTGTGCTGATACCCAGCACTTCTCTGGCTCTTCCATGGCTCTTGTGATGCAGACCCTCAGTGTGCTGATGGCTTCTCCAACATCTTAATCCAAGCTCTCCTGCCTGGGGGTGCTCTGCCAGCTGTCTTGTGCCTCCCCCAGAGAGACTGCTCCAAATCCTGCATGTCAGTCTGCAGGGCTCTCCCCAGTTCCCTTGTCAAAAATGCCTCGAGGCAACCCTTGGGGCCCCTTTATGGTAGATTTATAAACTTGAGTCAGCTTTTATTCAATGAATCCTGGAGTCTGGGAAGCTGTGAAGGAGGGAATTTGTTGTCTAGCTTGTTGTTGGAGGGAGACAAGGGGAGTCCGGTATAAATAGGCTTCTTGTGGGGATGTGACCACCTTTCTTCTGCTTCTTTCCACCAGCTTCTCACTTCTTTTTTTCTTCCCTGCCCCCCTTTCTCTTTTTTGTGACATTTCTGCCATTTTTTTGTGGCTCTCAGGCCATTTCACTTTCTGCCTGTAGATCTACATTGAGTTGGATTTGCGCTTCCAGCCTCCAAATGGCTCAGCGGGGAGCTGGGTTGAAGAGGATTTTGTCTATCATATGAAAGACAGGTATGGAAATCCTAGAAAGAGCAAATTTCCAGGCAGTTTGTACAGCTGCCTTTTCCAGTGGCAGCCTTTGGGATGCAATCCAGCCTCATTTACTCTCCACCTCTGCCAGGCTGATGTAGCTCAGCTCTACAAAAGCAAAAAGGATGCAGGGCTCCTGGATAAAAACACCTGGTCATCATAACGAGCCTTTGACTGCCATGATCCACTGTAGGTCCTGGGAGTCCTGGGACTCCCTGGGAGATCCTTGAGAGCATTTCTGCAGCCTTCCTGGCTTGTAGTTGCAAAGTTGCAGAGAGCATGGCTTTGGCCTCCAGCAACTCCATGCACTCTGCAGGCTGGTGGTGCCCACAGCCAGGCGAGCTGTGGGTTTCTGGGCAGACAGGATGACAGGCAGCAGCAAGGCCTGCAGAGTGTCACTTGTGGAACACCAGAGGGAAAACAGCAGACACATGGGGTGGACAGTGGATAAGCTTAGGAGAAAGATGCTGGTGTCCCTGCCAAGAAAGAAGCAGGAGCGTGGCTGGGGCACTGTTGCTTAAATGCATCAGGGAACATCGCAGTGCACTGGTCTTTGCAGCAAAACATCTTTTGTTTTTCCAGTTCAGAGTTAATCATCCGCAATCCTGGATTTCAGCAGCTGGAGTAAGTAGCCCTGCTGGAATGTCTTGGCTCACCCTCCTGGGTGGAGGGCAGGGCACAGCCCACTTGTCAGGGCTGAGGTGTGGCTCACGGCATGGAGGGGCTTGCAGGACTGCCGAGGGGCTGAGAGCAAAGGAACTGGACAAGAAGGCTGCTGCACTAGGCAGAAAGCTGGCAAAGGGTCTGGAGACTGATGAAGAAGAGGAAGAGGAGGAAGATTTCTATGATACCTCTGAGATTGAGGCCTCGGGCATCATCTTCAGCCCTGTGAAGAGGTATCCATGGCATGCTCTGCTCTCCTCCCCCTGCTTGGGTCATGGGGTAGAAAGTGCCAAATCCTGGGGAATTCCTGCAGCTCATGGCAGTCTGCTTTGACAAAATGTCAGAAAACTTCCATTTCTAATGGACCTAGACAGGGTGTGTTGGGGATCTGCTCATTTCCAGGACAAGGGGCCATTATTTGCCAGTTTTTCTGTTGCTTCCCTTGGTGGGGACTTACTCAGGTCCATGTTGACAAAAACACCTGCTCACCTGGGCTTTTTTTTCTGTGCAGCCGCTCCAGACTCTGCTCTGCACGGGACCTCTTTGCCATCCCAACCCCGCAGAGCTTCCAGGTACTGCAGCATTGGGTGCATGTCCCTGTAGCTGCCTCTGGCCCCGCAGCCAGTCCCTCACTGCCTTGCTGTGGGCTGGGCTTCTCCAATTGCCACATACCCCATCAAGACCTCTACCATGAAGACCATCACGCTTTGTGTGACTTCCCTGGGCAAGATGTAAGATTTCCTGAATGGGCTGCATCCATGAGTGCCAGCCCCAGTATCAGTGAGCCCATATAGGTAGATATGTGTATAGAGAAGGGAATCAGCTACCTGTGCCATTGCAAAACACTGCCTGAGCAGAGCTGCAGGGAGTACCCAGGCAGGGCTGGTACCTGCCAGCTTTCCCAGAGCCGTGTCCGTCTTCCTTAGGGACAGCTGTGGGACATGGCCAGGGCTTTGCGGGGGCTTGCTTGGACACACCGGGAGGCTGGCAGGAAGCTGCGGCTCTGGCTGGTTATCTGACATTAGGCTAAATTGATTTCAGGGCAGGTCCCCCAGCCTGGCTATGGATTTAAATCCTCTCCTGGTTCTAAGTAAATGTGGACTCACATTTGGTCCTATCAACTAAGCAGGAAGCTTTTGTAAGGGTTGAATGCTCTACCACGGTTGTCTTGAAACAATTATTCTGTACTTTAACAGTGGCTTAGTTACTCGTACTGAGAGCAAATGTGAGAACATTTCTTGCATAACTTAGACTTGTAAGCAGTTGCAGTAAATGAGACAGCGGCATTCCAGTCTTTCCAATGGTGTCCCTCTCAGTAGGATTCAAAGAGGAGTATTAACAGAAGATACAAAGAGCATCTTCTCCAAGATGCTCTGTGGACCCTGCCATATGGGAGCAGTGGGTTTGCAACCACTTGGGATCAGGAACTAAGAGTACAAGTGCTGGTAGGAAGGTCTGCTCTTGTCAAAAGTACTGGGGCTCTAACACTTCATTTCCTTTCTTGTCTGAAAGAAACAAGTGCCTCAAAAAGCACTCTGGTCTGTCCTGGCTGTAGCAGATTTCAGCAGCCACGCTTGTGCCTGCGCTAGGCGTCCACCCCTGCGTTGAGAGTGCCCTGTACATGTGCATACTGGTATTGTTGAAACAGTCTCAGGATGGAGATGTAAATAAGGAGACTGCTGATTCAAATAAGAACAGTGCTGATTTTCTCCCACATTTTCTTAGGTTGGAATTAATGTAATTGAAGCACAGAAGCTGGTGGGGGTGAACATCAACCCCTTTGTTGTAGTCAAAGTTGGAGAGGAGAAGAGGCACACAGTGACGCAGAAGTCAACAAACTGCCCCTTCTACAATGAAGTATGTGACATGGACAGAGGCTCTGTCCTTGCCCCACCGGTGTCCCAAGCGCCCATCCTTGGAAGGGATGCCTGGGAGCCTGGGGCTCAGCTGTCTTGCTCTTCTCTTTCAGTATTTTTTGTTTGACTTCTATGAGCCAAGGGACATTTTATTGCACAGACTCATAGAGATCTCGGTATGTATGTCTTCCTCTTCCTCTCACACTGGTAAGTGGCACAGATCGATGCTCCTGTGTGTAGGCACTGGGACTGATGGGCAAAGCAAGGGTGCCAACACCACTGAGGTGTTCCAGCCAGAAGTACCTGCCCACAGAGAGCCACAGGGGCAGAGACTGCCTCCCCACTTCCTCCAGGTCAGGGTTTTTCTTCATTGTGTGACTGAAGTGGGGCCTCTGGGGCACTTTCTTGTATTTTTCCCTGCTGTTTTGGCAGCAATTCCCTACTGTCCCTTACCCTAGAGTGTCATCCTACAGGTACTGAAGGTAAGTAACTGGTGTGAGGGGAGCTCAGAAATTGTTTGTGCTGTAGAAAAGCCCAGGCAGGCAGAGAGGTTTAAAATCCTTTGACCCAAAGCACAAGGGCTTCCCCAAGACATGGGGATGTTCTGAAGATAGCTAAACCTAGCCAGTACGTCCTTCGCCAAGTTGTCTCCAGCACTTCCCCCATGAAAGGCTGCACATCTCTTCTGCTGGTGTGAATTCAGCAAGCACTGAGCAACACTTGGGTTTTGGGAGAGACACCAGGCTGGTGGGGTCATGGCTCTGCCCTAACCCAGCAGGATATGTACACAGGACTCCCTGTGGGAAAACAGATCTGTCCTAGGTCCATTGTAGGGGTGTGGCTTACCTGGGACTGCAGAAACTGTATTGCTTGCACATGACTGCCTTGGTCTAGGTTTTACTGAGGGCTATGGGCTGGTGGGCTTTGTGGGAGTGGTTGGGTAGGAATGGGTTTGTCCCAGGGCTAACACCGATGGGTCAATCTGCATGAGGAGCTTGCAACCACTGCCTCAGCTGTGCTTTGGAACAAGAACCTCTTGGCAGCCCTGTCTTCCTCAGAGATACCTGGATGTGTCACCTGCCTGCCCACACCTCATGGTGCTCAGGGGGACTTGTGCTGTCTGCAGGTTTTTCACTCAAAGAAGATACCATTTCTGGGAACTTGCATAGGAACATTCAAGATGGATGTTGAGACAGTGTACAGCCAGCCAGGTATGAGGGGCTGCACCACACACCTGTGCCTCACCCTGGCTGTGCCTGAAAGTGGTGTTTCCTTCCTTCTCTGATGGGTCTGGTCAGGGCCCTGGCTTTAAAGCACTCAGTTTGCGTGAGGACCTGAGCTTGCTTCTCCTGCCAGCTGTCTGAAGGCAGGTGGCACCTCCTGCACCTCCAGAGGCAGGGTCTGGGCCAGGGCCAGAGCAGTCTTTGTGCAGACAGAGTTGGATGTGAAACGGCAACCTGGCCTCTCCCTAGGGAACTCCTCCTCTTCCCTCTCAGATCACAGATTTTTCCAGAAGTGGGCAGTTATCAGTGACCCCACGGACACCCGGGCAGGCGTGAAAGGCTTTGTGAAGTGCAACATCTCTGTCTCTGCACGCGGGGATACTGTGGGCTTCCTTCCCACCTATTCCAGGAACCATGATGAGGACATTGAAAGGTAAGTGCAGTGGGATCTTGCATGGCCCTGGGGAACACTGCCATGTCTCTCTTCACACTATCTTTTTTGCCCTATTTTCCCCTCTTCTGATGGGCAAAGACGCAGTGAAAAAGACCTGTGGTGAGGCAGCATCCAATCTTCCTGTCAGTCAGTGAATTTCCCAGCATTCTGTTCCGTGGACTCCAGGAGAGAGGCAGAACACGAATTTGTCTTTCAGGAACCTGCTGCTGCCTAAGAGAGTCCCTGCAGAGAGACCCTGGGCCAGGGTCTGCATCAAACTGTATCGTGCTGAGGGCCTGCCCAGCATGAGCGCAGGCATCATGGGTGGTATCTCCAAGATCATAGGGGAGAGAAAAGTCTTTATCGACCCCTATGTGCAGGTCTCATTCTGTGGGCAGCAGGTGAGTCTGGGGGGGCTGTGTTGGAACAGGCTGATTCTCTTGTAGCTGTGTGGCAGCGTGTGGTGGGCTCATGCTGCCAGAAGCCTCCACGGGGCACAACAATCCCACTGAAAAGAGGCTGGGGGAGCTCAGGTCTTGCTGTCTGTAGCAGTGGCCTGAGCTGACTATGGTTGTGCTGTGTCTGGATGAGAAGGCTGTTCTTGACTTTTGTGTCTACAGAGAGCTGCTCCTGGGACAGCCCTAGCCCTGGGCACAGCTGCTGGCTGAGCGACTGGCTTTGCAGGCAGAGATTCATATCCTTAAACACAGGGACAGGGTCAAATAAATCCTGGAGCAGAAGTTCTTTTTCTGTGTCAAGCTGGGCTCAGCCTGAGACCCTTGAGAGAGTTTACTGAAATAACGGCCCGTTTTTGGCTTACAAGGTCAGGGTTTCTGGTCCTGTAATATCCATTAATACAAGATTCAATCCCTGGGCAGTCTCGTGGGCCTGGGGTGCTCCAGGCAACCCTTAGACACCTCTGGGTCTGCTACTCGCTTGCATTCCCTTGACTGAGCAGGTCATGCCAGGGCCTTGGAACAGCCCCTCGTTAATGAAACAGAGGAATTGCAGGAGGGTGTATAGGAGCAGGGACACTGCCATTCCCAGACAGGCTCTGAGGCATCCCTTGCTCTGGGCTCTATTTAGGACTGTGTGGCTTTCACACCTTCTCCTTCCCAGGGGGAAACATCGGTGGAGACCAACACCACTGAGCCTGAGTGGAACGAGCAGATCAGTTTCATTGAGATGTTCCCGCCTCTGTCCAGGAGGATAAAAGTCCAAGTGCTGGATGATGCCAATGTGGGTGATGTGGCCATTGCCACACACTACATTGACCTGCAGGAGATCTCGGACCCTGACAGGAACGGTGAGGCTTGGCCTGGCTGCCCGGGGCAGGATGTCCTGGGCAGTCCCAGGCCATGCACTTTCTGCTCAGCCTGATGGTGTCCTGGGGGTGGGAGTAGGAGTGGCTGAGGCAAGCTGACATTCTGTGTCCTGGGCTGTCCTCCTGGGGGAGGTCTCTCTGCAGCAGCACCTGGAGCACAATGAGACCCTGTCCCTGTCACTGCAGGCTTTAACCCCACGTTTGGCCCAGCCTGGGTGAACCTGTATGGCTCCCCTCAGAACTCAGCTCTGCGGGACATCCACAAAGACCTCAATGAAGGCAGGGGTGAGGGCATTTTCTACCGTGGGCGCATCCTCATGGCCATCACAGTGGAGACATTCAGCAGCCCCAGCGCGGCAGAGAGGAGTCTTGGGGACAGGACGAGAGGTGCCCTGAGCAAACTGAAGCTGAAGAAGAAAAGTAAAAAATCCAAGAAGAAAACTAAAGAACTGAGCCAGCTACAGGGAGAGGGGGAGGCTGGGAGCTCTCAGGAGGCTGAGCAGCCCAGGGAGGTCACTGTGGAGGTGGAAGAGCTTCATCCACTCCCCGAGGTAAGTTCTGCTGTGCTGACATGGCTGATCTGTGCCAGTCTTTGGCATGCACAGTTGTGAAGGGAAAGAGGCAAGGCAGGAGGCAGCTGTCTTGGTACAAGAGCCATCCCTTAGCCCACAGCCTGCTCAGTGGCTTCACACAAGCATCAGCCAAAGTCATGACTCTGCACCAACACCTCAGGATTTCCAAGAAATCTTGTCCTGCCTCTGGCAGCCCAGTGGTGATCTCAGCAGCATCCTGCTGAGGTCCTGTGGAAGGGTTGGCAGGCATCAGTCAAACCCTGGTGCTCAGGCAGTGTTTTGGCACACAAGGCTCTCAGGCTGATTTCTGTTTCCTTGCTCAGAATGTGTTGGGGAGAAAGGAAGAATTCCTCCTCTTTGCTGCCTTCTTTGAAGCCACTATGATGGATTCCTCTCTCAGCTCTAAACCTGTCAGTTTTGAAGTCTCTATAGGTGGGTATTCCCTAGGGCCCCGTGTCCAGAAAGCATGGGAACAGTGTGAATCTCCCTCTGACAGCCGAGTCAGTTCTTGACGCTGCCTTGTCGAGTCAGCTTGGGAACTTGGGAATGATGGGAAATGAGTCCAGGGAGTGTGCATAGTGCTTTACTTACCTGAAAAGCCTGGATCTCTTCTATGGGAATGGAAATTTGCACCATTTGTATGAATTACCTGTTTTGGAAAAGTTTGGGGAAACTCTTCTAGCAAGTGGGGGTACAAAGAAGTAGAAGGGTTTGGTAGCAAGAAAGGGAAGCAAAGGAGGGAAAGCTGGGATACTGGGGTTGGCCATGTGGCACAGCGGATGTGACAACAGTGATGGGGAGATAATGGTTGGAGAGTGGGTGAAAGCCCCCACCTGCTAAGCTGGACGGGAGGAGATGCTTGATGCTGAGGCACTGCTTGAGGATCTGATGCTGGCCCCAGTGTGGGGATGTAGATGGGAGTCAGCAGGCACTTGGTGGAGCTGGCAGAACTGGAGAAGGCACACACGAGGACCTCCTTGCAATTGCCCGGCTCCCTCTTGGACGTCCTGGTTGTCCATGTGATGCACCGATGGTTGGACAGTACTGAACTGCCAGTTCCCAAAGCAGTAAATGCCCCTGTATTTCTCTTGGCAGGAAGACTGCACTCTGGTTTTGCCAGCTAGAAAACTGATTTTTTAAAAAAACCTGATTGATCCCACTTACTTATTTATCATTTAATGCTTACCTTCAAGGAAACTATGGCAAATCTGAAGAGGTTGTGACCAAAGGATGGCAAAAAGTGGAAAAGGGAGAAGTGAAAGAAGAAAGGCAGCCTTTACTGGATGCTGATTCAGCTAGTGAGCTGGATGCTGAGATCCTGACTCCAACTTTAGCAGCACTGAACAAATCAGTGATGAAGAGCCAGAGACCAGAGCCCATGGAGTATGACAAGTAAGTCTATGTCTTTCTATCCCACATTTGCTGGAGCTGTCACAGCTTCCCAGGTTGGTTGTTCCAGATGTTATTAGAGGTCTGTTCAGCAATGCATCATAGGTTTCTCTTCTTGGCAACCCTGCAGCTTGCCATGGCCTAGCTGGCTGGGATTTCCCACTAGCTCTACGAGCCCTATGGTGTCTGCTTGATGTGCGCAGATGGTCAAGGACAGGCTCCCAAGGAAACTGAGACCTGCCAATAACAGCTGTCCCTTTTCTGCTTCACAAGCAGCATCCTAAAGGGCCTGTTTCCAGTGAGGAAGGAGAGGAGTACACTTGGCACATGCTGTCCTATGTTGAGCAGGCAAGACACACACACAGGCTCCTCTGATGATATGTTTGCTCTGGGAATGCTGCCTGGTTTGTTCCACAGGCCTGGCAATGTCTTGGTCTTTGTGTTATGAGGCCTGTGCCTGCTACTACTTAGTCCCATAGCAGTGAGAAAGCTTGGCAGCATCCCATGCTCCTGTCAGCCTCATTCATCTGAGCATGTGCTGCTGCCTCTGCTAGAGACCCTGTGTGCTAGTTCAGCATGGAAAAGGGCAGATCCAGCAGCTTGCATCCATGTCCATGGTGCAGAGCCCAAAACAGTCAATTAATTCCCTGTGAGGGAGACAGAGTTGAGCCTTTTTCTCCTTTGCTGGGTGTGCAAGCGCATGTGTTATGATACGGCATATGCTTTCTGTAGCCGTAACCTCCTCTGCCTGCTGCCCTTAGGTCCTACAGCTGCCTGCCCATGAGGCACGAAAAACCATGTGTGTATGTCTGGAGCTACTGGGAGGATCACGCCTGGAGACTCTGCATTTCCAACTGGATTGTCAAACTGGCAGAGCGCCTGGTAGCATGTTCAGAGTGTTTGTCTGTGGCATGCTCCTTCCTGGTGTGCTTTTCTTGTTGCATGCGCAGTTGCTGTGTGAGATATTTGCTGTTCTCACCACCCATGCAAGTCCATGTCTCTCACAGGGCTTAGTCCCACCTGTCCTTGACCCACCCTTGACCCTGACAGGTGGGGTAGGGCAGATGGGCTCGTGCTGTGCCTGGTGGTGGTTCCTGGAGGAGAGAGTGATGTGATATAATGTCTGTGACAACAAGTTCCTCTGCTGCCAGTCCTGAGCTGTGTGAGCCCTAGGCAGATGATTCGACAAGCAGATTTTCAGCCTCAGGTTGTCATGAAGGGGACGCAGTCTCTTCCCAGGACCTTGCCTTTCCCTTTTGGGCTTTAAAATATGAAAGCAGAGCTTGCCACAATGTATGTCAGTGGCTGTTCAAGGCCTGAGACACCAGGTGTTGTAACAACAAATGTTAAGGTTATCCTGGGGCTCTGGAGAGTCCCTGGCAGCTGTGCTGATCTGCAGTACTCAGCAATCCCAGCTCTGCAGAAAGGCATAAGCCATTTGTGGCAAATGCATCCTTGCAAGGTTTTACTCTGACCCCTCAGCCAGGTGAAAGCTTTGTGAATATCGTGATTTTGCTACAGGAGCAGGGGTTGGATGATGTGGAGAAGCTCTTGAGAAGACCAAAGGCTAAAGCAGAAGAGCGGCTCAGAGAGGTGCTGGAGGAATTTGTAGCTGGATGCAGGTTAGCATGTCCCTGATTTGCTGAAGTTTCTTGTTTTCAGGTTAGGAGGTCATATAATGTTCTGCCTGGGCTGTGTGCAGCCTTCTCTCTTGTCCTTTTGAGGTGGATGAGCAGAAGGAAATGAGGATGTCTTGGGAGAAGGACCCTGTAGCTCTTCAAGCTTGGAGAGGAGACCCCAGTCCTGTTTTGAGAATCAGAGGGTTCATACATGGCAGCCTCAGTGTTCCTGGACTCCTGCATATTTCCTAAATGCGAAGGACATTTCTTTCACTCTTTTCAATCATGCAGTCAAAAGACCAGTGTTTCAATCCCCATGACTGTCCTGTGGGGGCTGATAGGCACTTCAGTCCACAGTGCAATAGTAGAAAGGGAGCCTCAGGAGCTGAGAATTCCCAGCACACCTTCTGAACCAACAAGCTTGCAGAAGAGAGGGCACTGCAGAAAGGGAGCCTCCTATTGCATCTGGATTGGTACCAGGGATTTGGAGCTTGTGTCCCTGCTGTGAGCTGTGCTCAGCCCGCTGGGTGCAGAGGACATAGAGTCTGTGCTGCTTTTCTCTTTGCAGGCAATATTCACTCAGCGCAGAGAGAAAAACAATGGCTCATCCAAACAACCTGGACAGATGTCGGGCAAAGTACCTGATGCGCAACATTGTAAGTTGTGGGTCTTGGTGGTGGGTGGTGGGAGCCTGTGCAGTCCCTGCACTCGAGGATGCTCCTGGAGGACCAGCAGGAACTGATGCTAAGAAGGAAACCTGGGGCCAAGACTCATGGTATCAGTCATAGGCTTTAACTACAGCATCGTCCAACTTCTGCTCAGAGCAATACAACTTCTGGCACAGGGAACAGAGACAGGGTCTGGCCATGGCTGCCCCCAGTTTTATGCAGATGCTGTGCCCTGATGCCTTCCTTCATCTCTTCTGGGGCATATGTGGTTGAGCACATGCATATTGCTGCCCAGTGGGTTGCTGAAGGCCTTTTGGTGCACCATATTCCTGCAGGCAGTTTTGCAGTGGCTCACTGAGACCCACTGCTCCTGAAAACTCAGCCCCTTAGCTGGGTATGTATCCAGCAGGTCTACAACAGCCATTCATCTCTCTGTCCTCAAGGAAAGGGCAACACTTGGGCACTTATCACCCTGCACACAAGACCAGCTAGCTGAATGAGAGAACAATTACACACCCTCCCTCACAGCACAGCAGAACACAGCTGTAGTCATAGTCCCTGTCAGACAACAAAGCTTTGAAAGGCTGACCAAAATGCCATGACAGCAGCAGGAAATAAAATTTAGGCATGTCTGGGTCCCAGTTCTCTTCCATCTGCTTCCCTGCGTGTCATCACCTGAGCTGTGGTGAAGGTACTCTGCTAAGCCTGAGACACTCTAGAAGAGAGAAGCCACCCAAGAAATACGTTTTCTGGCCTTGTCAATCCATAGTGGGTGTGCACCCTGAATTCCTTCTGGATTTCATTGTTGTCTTTGGTTCATTCCAAAGTCTCTCCTCAGATGTGTACACTAGCTCCAATGTGTGCTAATGGTGGTGAAAGCCAAGCCCTGTGTTGCAGTTTCCTACATCTTCCTATTCTCACACTTCTGTGGCCCCAAGTTGCTCCTTGGCCAAAGTCTGCAGCAGGCACCATCTGGAGCCTTGGACCACCAGCTTCCGAAATGTTTATTGCTTAGACATCTTTCTGCCCCAAATGACTTTAAAGCTCATGGACTTCTGTTACCGGATGGTATTGGCCGGGCTGATGAGTTACTGCAGTCTCCAGTTCTTGGCACCATTTGCTAAATGGCTTGTGACAGGTTTGTGGAGGTTTGCTCTCAGCAGCTGGGCAGTGAGCCATGGTAGAGGTCAGGGTGCAATGGGGCAGGGTGGATGTTGTCAGCACACAGCTGACTCCCTGCAGACCCCCCGTGTGAGTGGCAGTGGGGCACGGCTGGTTGTGTGACAGCTCTGTTTTCTCTCCAGATCCTGTCTGCAAAGCAGGGGCTCCGTGTGAGGCGGTGCCTGATTCGAGACAATGTCAAGGAGAAAGTGAAGGAGACAAGGAGGATCCTGGCAAAGATACGCTTCATGGCTAGAGAGGTACAGCAGCTCCTAGAAACCCCTTTTCTGAGCTGGACAGGGTAGACAAGGAGAGGGTACTGAGCTCGCTACTGGGGCTCTCACCAGTCTCAGTTGAAGCTTTTCCTCTGCTGTCTTTCCTCGCTATGTAAAATTCCATGTTTCAGCTACTGGAATTTACCATGTTTCCTGTGATAGCTCTAATGAGGGATGAGGCCAAGCAGCTTTGCTGGGCTGTTGGTGGCAGAGTAGGGGTCCAAGGAACTCTGTAGTGGGTAGGAGGCAGAGCTGGGTCAGCTCCAGGCCTCCTGGGCCTCTCTGCCCCACCAGCCTTGTCTGCAGCAGACAGTTTTGCCTGGGAAAACAGCCTTGCCTGTACTGCCTGCACTTCCACCAGGGACTGACCCTAGATACTTTCTGCAGATTCAAACTGGCATTGAAATAAGGTCTCTCATCCATAGCAGAGACCCTCTGCATTCAGAGTTTCATTATTTGTTTTTTAAGTAACTGAAAAAAATCAGTGTGTTTTTGTAGTATCAACTAGAATACCATGTTTGCTGACATTAGGTGGACAGATGCTGTTGAAATTTGGAGAAGTCTTTCACCAAGTGAAGTCAAATCCTTTTCACATCTTTAGCTATGTGAGGGTAGAGTGAGGTACAGTTGTAGTGATGGCATTTGTCATCCCAAGCCACCATTTCTGTGAAGGAGCCCTGCTGTTCTGGGGATGGTTGAAGACCTGCCTGTCCACAGGAAGAGGGGAATTAATTCTTTGGTTTGCTTTGCTTGTGTCCCTGTTAAACTGTTTTTATCTCAGCCCATAACTTCTTTCACTTTTACTTTTTGAATCCTCTTTCCCATCACACCGAGAGACAGTGAGCAAGGGGCTGCATGGGGCTGAGTTGCCAGTCGGGGTTAAACCACAACACCTGCAGAGCCATATTGCAGGGCTGACTTTCAGAAGCATGTGGCCAATGCCAGGTCCTTTATTTGCTTTTGGATCTCTAAACCACCATGCAGCCAGCAGCCCCTCCTGTGAGGAGATAAAGCTTTCACCATGTCAGTGGAAGGAGGATGACATATGCTGTTTCTCTGCTGTGATGTTCCTCCCTTCCCTCCCTCCAGCCCCAATGCACTCTCCCTGATGTACTCATCTGGATGCTCAGCAACAACAGGCGTGTGGCATATGCCAGAATTCCTGCACAAAACATTCTCTACTCAGTAGTTGAAGAGGAGAAAGGCAAAGACTGTGCAAAGATCCAGACTGTCTTTATGAAGGTAGGGTTTATACCAAAACAGCGTGCTCTTGCTTGCCTCATGCTGTTTTCCCCTCCTTCCTGAAATCCTGGAGTTCACAAGGAAACACAGCTCTTGCTCCACCACTGACTTTTGCCTTGCCAATGTAGTGGTCTCTCTGCTGTGCTGTTTGGTTGGTCCCAGGCTGATGGTGATCCTTTTGGTCTGAGATGCAGAACCTGCAAAACCTTCTGTGCTTTCAGGTCCCTGGCTTACACACTGGTGAGATCTTTGCCAAACTGGAAATCTACATGTGGCTTGGGGTAACCAAATATGCAAAAAACTGTTTGGCAGAGCTGCCTGAGGAGTTTCTTTCCGAGCGTGAGCAGGAGATAGCCCAGCTGTCAGCATACAGCCCTCCCAGCCGGCTCATCAGGGATGGTGAGTGCAGATGCCAGTTCTCCACATAAGCAGGAGAGCAGGGAGGTGAGAGGTCCCATCCATGGGTTAGTGTCTGTGGTGATGCATTGTTCCCCCACATCCCTTCACCTCCAGGCCACACTGTGATCTGAGAATTATAATATGTCTGAGAATTAGGATCTGATCTAGTGTCATCTCCAAGGCATGACTGGTACAGGCAGGTTCAGTTTGATCTCATGAGGATGTATCTGCACATTCACAGCTAAAGCAGCAGACAGGATGGGTGCTTTACAGGCACTGAACGTGCTGCCAAATTGGCAATGGGCCTCTGGTGAGGCTTGGTGGTGCTCCCCTGCAGCAGATGCTCAGCAGAACATTGCACATTTCACATCACATGTCCTGTACTTCCCAGAGGTGTCTGAGGAGCCCACTGAGCTTGTCTCGCTTGGCTAAGCCTTTTGAGATGTACTGGCCTGAGAACCACAGTCCCTAGAAGAGGGAGCTATTCCTCACAGGATGTGCCCACTCCTATCTGGCTGGCCCTCTCATTCAGGCATCTTTTTGGCCTCACACACGATTTGGTTGGGGACCTCCTCTCTCCTTTTCTCACCAGATTTCAGCTATTTCCAGCTCCGAGCCCATCTGTATCAGGCTCGGGGGATCCTCCCTGCAGATGATAATGGCCTTTCAGATCCATTTGCAAGAGTGGTGTTTTCAACTCATTGCCAAACAACCAGGGTGAGATCACTTAAACTCTTGTCTCTGTCATCTTGGGAACTTGGGGAGGGAAAAATGACCGTGCCCTCACTGACATGTTTAAGGCCAGTGCTATGGCAGTCCTCCTGGGACTTATGTATCTGCACGCACTCAGGTATCTAGTCTCTGGGCAGTGTGATTATGTTCAGGGAATATTTGACAGTCATTAAGCATGGTCTCAGAGGTTGACTGGCATGTGCTAGTTGGCCTTGAGTGCTGATCCCACACTTTTACCACTTCCCCTCTTGCCAGCCACCAGCTGCATATGGCTGTGTGAGAGAGGGAATCAGCCCAGAGTTCCTCATTTTCCTGCATGTGGTTTGTTTCCATTGACTGTGGAAGACCTGGGCCTTCTGTCTCCATCTGCAGATGCTGGAGGAGACACTGAGCCCTATGTGGAACGAGCTACTTTTGTTTGACCAGCTCATTATTGATGGGAAAAAAGAAGAGTTGAAAACAGAGACCCCCATCATTATAATCAACCTTTTCAGCCACAATAAATTTGTAAGTATGGCCATGCTGCCCTCCTCCTGTTGTTTCCAGTACAGGGAAGGCAGAGGAGCTCTGTCTGAGTGCTGCCACTTCTCTGTTTGGTTTCCATGACTCAGCTTGGTCCTGGTCCACTGGTGACAGTGAGTCATGGGGACTGCGGCTGAGGTTGAGACTTTTTGTCTCAGAGATACTCTGAACTCATCAGGAGCTGATGAGTGCTCACTGGATCCAGGGTCTCTTCTTTTTGAAGAAACACTATGCCTGCTTCCTTGGCAGGCTCACATTGCAGAGGGCTTATAGCCTGGGGGAACTGGTACTGCTTTTAGGGCTGTGTCTTCCCCTGTGTCCCTAGGTGTCATCAATTACCCCTCCTCAGTCCTCCTTTTTCTCTCTTTATTAGTGCTTTAAAGTCACACTGTCCCCTGAACACTCTTTAGGGCTAATGACATAATTGGCACCAGGTTCTCCTGTGTAACTCAGCAGCTTTCTCAGCACAAGACAAACCCTATTATATTGGGGTGAGTGCAGAGGAGGCCACCAAGACTGAGCACAGGACAGAGGAGGAGAACTGAGTATATTCAGCCGACAGAGGTCGAGGGAGAGCCAGTGTCTTTTTGCTGTCTGCAGCTACCTGGTGGGAAAGGGTAGAAAGGGTCAGTTCAGACTTCTCATGGAAGTACCAAAGGGCCCAATGGCAAGCAATGGGCACAAATTGGCAAAAAAAATCCATCTTGATGTAAGGAAGCAATTTTTACACTGAGGTAGATCACATGCTGGGCCTGTAGCTCAGACAGCTTGTAGTATATCCATCCTTGGAGATACTCAAACCCTGTCTGGAAGAGACTCTGAAAAACCTGATCTAGTTTTGATGTCCTGTGGTGCATAGTGCCAGGCCATTTGCTGAGTTCTGCATGGAGATAAACCAGGAGTTAAGAGGAGCTTCTGCAGACATGCCCTATCTGTTCCTAGCTCTGGATGGAGCAGAGGAAATCAAAGCAGAGGATGACACTAGTGGAAGAGTAGTCTTGTACTGTCCCAGGCTGGCTGGAATTAGTGGTGGTCTTTGAGGTGGTGAGATAACACAGGAATGACTTGACTCATTCCCCTCTTTCCTGCAGGGCTCACCTGAGTTCCTCGGGCAGGCCTTTGCTGTCCCACAGGTGAAGCTGGTCGATGAGCCATACACCAAACCTGCCCTGCAGTTCTTTGATTTCTACAGAGGCACCAAAGCAGCGGGAGAGCTCATTGCCACTTTTGAACTGATTGAGCTCAATTACAGCGGCTATTTGGAGGTAACAGGCTTGTAGGAAGCTGCACATTGTTGCCAGCTCCCTAAGGAGAGCTGTGTGGTTGAGGAGCACCCACATGGGTTGCATGGGGCCCACCAGAGGATTCCAAGTTGGAGGCCACATCTGGCTTTCAATTGAAAGGAGGCTGCAGGGACAGAGTGCAGAACTAGAGGAGGGCGAGAGGGGGCATGGCATGGCATAGAATAGAAATTGCTTTCATCACCTGTTGTGTCCTGGTCCCACCTATTCAGCCATCAGTGCCTGAGGATGTTGAGCCCAAGGAGCCTGAGTACCTGGAAGACCCCCGTGCTGGACGGTTCATCATCCCTGAGGGCATCCGCCCGGTGCTGAAGGAGTTTCGCATAGAGGTGTGCCGCCTTCTGCTGCACTGGCTTTCCCCTCAAGCTGCTTCTGGGTGGAGGACAGGGCTTGCTGAGGAGTCCAGTCTGGAGCTCAAATGTGTCTGTGAGGTCTGAGCAGATGCCAAGAATGGAGGTGCTTGACATGAGGGAGAAACCATCTGAGTAGTTCAACAGGCAGAGCTGCTGGGCAGCTGAGCTGGGAGAGCAGGCCTGTGCCTCTTCTGGGGACTGCGTGCTGTGGGTGGGGGGGTGGCAGCATGGGCAATGCCATGCCTGGCGTGTCTCAGACAGTGGCTTCATGTTGTGCTTCAGATCCTGTTCTGGGGCCTGAGAGACCTAAAGAGAGTGAACTTGTTTGAGGTGGATGAGCCCCAGGTGATCATTGAATGTGCTGGCAAGAAGGTGGAGTCAGAGGTGATCGTGTCCTACAAAGAGAACCCCAACTTCACTGAGCTGGTCAAGTACATGGATGTGGTGAGTGGGAAGGTGGATCTTGCCATGTCAGGGTACACTGTGGCTACCCTGCACCTGTACACTGCCTCACTGCATGGGGCAAGATAGCAGCAGGGGAACTGCCTCCAGGATGTGACTCTCCCATGGCCACGTGGTTCAGCTGTAGAACAAAACCATTGTGAAACTGCCCACCAAGAGCTGTCTTAGCCATGGCCTGTCACTGCAAGGCTTTGATTTTTGGGCACAGCTGCAAGGTGCCAGCAGGCTTCTCCTTATGTGATGGGGCTGCCGTAATTTGATATTCAACGCAGGCTGATCACCCATACTCCTGTGAACCCCATGCATAATTCTTTTGCAGGAGCTCCCAGAGCAGGTGTACCTGCACCCTCCGCTCAGCATCTTTGTGGTGGAAAAGCGTGCATTTGGGCGCACTGTGCTGGTGGGTAGCCATGTCGTGTCCGATGTGATGAAATTCTCTCCCAGAGAGCTGGAGGAGGAACCAGAGGATGTGCCCAAAGGTGAGCTGCTTGGAGAGGTTCTCATGGAGACAACAGGCAGGTTTTGCCAGTGGCAAAGATTCCTGGCTCTTCCACTCCCTCTTAGCCAGGCAGCGAAGTCCTCTCCCTGGAATCACAAGGTCATAGAATCACAGAATGGGTTGGGTTGGAAGGGAGCTTAAAGATCATCTTGTTCCACCTTCTGCTGTGAGTAGGGACACCTTCCACTAGACCAGATTGCTCCAAGCCCTGTCCAACCTGGCCTTGAACATTTCCAGGGATGGGGCAACCACAGCTTCTCTGGGCAATTTGTGCCAGGGCCTCACCACCCTCACAGGGAAGAATTTGCTCAGTGAGACCTCCATCTTTAGGGAGTTGGTCCACTAGGACCAAGGACTGAACAGTTTTCAGTTCTCTCACGTTGTCAGGTCAAGGTCTGTTCATTGGATAATAGTTTAGCTAGATAACTCTATGATAGCAACAACCAACATTCCTGATCTGGAAGCATGAAGAAGAAGCCAAAGATTGATCCATCTGTGGTTATTTCTGAGTAGGGAAGGTATATCTCATAATTCTGGATTCCTGTGAGTCAGCAACAAGCATGCTGATGATGGTGGCCAATCTCAGTACTGTACTTGGATTTCCAGCAGGTTTTTTTGCCGAGTCTGCTATGAAAAGCTTTAAAATCAATCACACTACAGTGTTTTAACAGGGAGGGTTTTCCTGTGGCCAAAAGTAGGAAGTAGTGGGCAGAAATAAATGCATGGAAACATGAAGCTCTTTATTTTCATCTCAGCTCAGAAAGTCTCATCTCACCATGTTCCATCTCAGACTGTGGTAAACACTGGACTGGCAGCTGGGGACTCAGGTCCCAGCACTCACCCCCTCAGTTTTGTGAAGGTGAGTTATGCGTTGGGCCCAAAAAATTTTGAAGGTTGTAAAGCCAAACTGTAGGTTACAAAAAAAAAAGAAAGTTCAGAAGTTCAGTGTTAGGTTTCATCTATCAGGTTTTTCTCTGGACTAAACACTCCTCTCTCCTGTATGCTCACTGGCAGTGCCATGTGCTGGGGCTCTGACACTCAGGAGACCTGTCCTGTGACTTGAGAATGGCTTCTTTTGTAGCAAAGAACAAACCTGGGGCCACAGGTAGCTTTGCACCTCCTGTGCTCTGCCTGAATGCTGAGCCTTTGCCAGAGGCTGCCAGGGCACTGGTGGGTGCATGAGTGTCCCGGGTGGTCATTTCTTCCCTCTGAACCCTTTGCTTTGTTCTCTTAAGGCTCCTTTGAAGAAAATTCATATCAATAAACTTGTAAAGAAGGAAGATGAATATGAAGAGGAAAAACCAGAACTGGAAGAACTGGATTGGTGGTCCAAGTACTATGCATCCTTGAAAGAACTGTATAACCAGGTAATATTTTGTGACAGCTGCCATCAGAAGGGAAAATGGGCTGCACTGGCCTGAGGAAGGTGTTTTCAACAATACTGAGTGTCACAGGAGCTCTCCTGGCATGGATCTGCAGGAAGATGTAGACTTGTGTGTTTCAAGCATACTTAAGGTAGCCAGGTATCAAACATCTACCAGGTGAGCTGACTTCAGCAGGTGGTGGGTATTGAAACACCCCTGAGGCTTGGTGCCCAAATGGTGTGAGAATGAGGTAGCTCCTGTTGAGGGACTTCTGAAAATGTGATGTTGCTGATTTTGACAGGGGCTTTCATGCTGCTTACTCTGTCCTGGTTACATCCTAGCATGTGTTATGGGAGGAAGTCTGCTCCAAATTTCCTTCCTTGCCCTGTCCAACTTAAATTCCAATCAAAAGAAACTAGCAGGACAATCTGGGGAGAAGAAAAAGTCATTAAGACACTCACTGGATACCATCCTGCAATGATGTTATTGCTGAATGATTTCAGACTACATATTACTTGCTCTGCTGGCAGGAAAATGTCAGTGTTCTGTGCTTGCAAGGAGAAGCCTTTGCTGTCAGGGATCTGAGGTGACTGTTTATGTGTGTTACAGGCATGCAGTGATGAGGAAGATGCTGAGAATGATGACCTGAATGATGCAGGTGAGTCCTCTAGCAATACCCCACTCTTTAGTGGGGAGAACGAGGATTTTATACCACCCCAGAGGGTACTGGGCTTGTGGGAATGGCATCTGTGCAGACAACAACCTTGCAACATTCAGCAACAACAACATAAAAGTGAGTGGAAGGCTGAAGGCATTGACAAGGGCTAACAGGCTATTTCAAGTTGAAAACACTAAACTTTCCTGAATAAAGTTTGGAAAATAGTCAGAAAAGTCCTGGAAAATAGTGGAGTCTTGTAAAATTTTGTGAAAGCAAGTTCTTTCCTGAGTGAGTAAAATGCAGAAAAATCATCTGCAGGGATCATGGTCTGGGTGAGACCGGGAAGCAGTGGTGGGACGGAGAGAGGATGGTGGACAGGAAAAACTGTCCAGGAGCTGGGCATCATTCTGTGCTCACCTAGGGTACAGGTGAATCAGGTAACAGAAGTAACAGAAAGACAGTAATAGCAATCTTTTATGATGTGAGAACAGTGTGACAGCTCTAGGTTCAAGTTTGCAGAGGTGTAAGCAGTGACCCATACAGCTCTGACCTGGGAAAGTGCAAAGGATAAAAGTTATGTAAATGCAATTTAAGGAGAGGGCTTGAGAGTACTTGCATGCCATTAGTGCTTGAGGGATCTGGAACCTAGGGAAATGGGACAAGAACACAGGGGTTTGGTGGTGCCCCTGAGAAAGGTCTAGGCACGGTCTCTCCAGGCTCAGCTGGCTGTGCCGCAAGTGGCAGTGATGCTTCAGTTAGCCACACAAACCAGCAGGCCAGAAAATAAGCACTCATCCGAAGAGGAGGGTGAGCTCTCCTCTGTGCCTTCCCTGACAGCACCTGTGAGCTGGTCCAGCCACCTTCCTTCATTTGGTTTCTGCCCAATTCCTGTCTGAACAGCAGCCATGCAGGCAGACAGGCAGGTAGGTCTGTGCCACTTGTTGTGCCCCCCACCCACCCAGCCACGCTGTGCTGGGAAAGTTGAGATGCCAGAAGGACACCTGTTACAAACAGCAATAGCTCCAGTGGCTGTGACACAGCTCAAAGTCCCGTGTGAAAGCAGAAGCTGTGGCAGGGGTAATTTCATGTACAGACACTTGGCATGATGGGCAAAATCAGAGTGTTTCCTAATCTTTTACTGTCATTTCTAGATGGAGGGAATTTAAATGCATCCTCCATTGACATGGAAGCAGAGGATGAGGCAGTGATTGAAGCTGAACCTGCTCAACCCAAGAGGAAGCTCATTGCCACCCTTCAGGTGATAATTGGGGTGACCTAGTCTCTTTCAGCCCATGTCCTTCTCACCTTCGTGCAGTGGAAGTTATGCTGGGAGGAGAACCTGCAGTGTGTGCTGAGACCCCACCATTGCTGGGCTTTGATACAGCCTTGTATTAAAGTAAGACCTTGGAGCCAAGCTGGGATGTGCATCCACATCCAAGGCTGGCCCCAGGGACATGCAGGAAAACCATTAACACCCTGCACTGAGTAATATGGGAGTAAGGTAGGACTAGGTGAAATGGTTGAAGCAGAGAAAGGATGGTCTTTCTGACTCTCCTTCCCTTTAAGATGGCAGGAAAAGGCCCAAAATTACTTTCTACTTATTCCAGATCTACAATTCTGAGCTGGAAAATGAGTTTGGTAATTTTGAAGACTGGTTGTGTATTTTCCCCCTTCATCGCGGCAAAGCAAATGAAGATGAAGATGGAAATGAGGATGAACATTATGTGGGGAAGTACAAGGTACTGTTTCATTTGGATGACATTTGTGCTGCTTGTGGAAGAAGATCCTTATGACCTGTATTTTAGTGCAAGCCAACACCAGCAAAGCCTTGCAGATACATGGGTGTGCAGGGTGACATGAGGTTGTGCTGCAGCATGGCCAGTGTACTGTTGGTGCCTGTTGAAGCAATTGTACTGTGGTCCTGCTCTTGTTAGCTTATAAATCCATCTGGTTTAGATTTTTCAGCTGTTACAAGGAGAAAGCATGAAGCATAAAGGATTCATTCTGGTTGTGGCCTCTAGGTGTATTCAATATGCATATAAGTATTAGTAAGCTTCACTGGTGTTAAAATTAGCGAAACTTATTTAAAAGAGGCATCATCCTCCTATCCAGGAGCTCTTGAAGACTCTGAAATATCAACTACAGAAGCTGTAGCTGTCCCTAGAAAACCTTCGGCATCCTCTGTCTTTGGCAGTCCAAAGTGCCTTGAGGTGCTCAGATCTGACATTGGCAGTGCTCTGGCAGCCTGCAGCCTAAATTGCAAGCAGGGATTGCTTGAGCCATGTGGACATGATTGGATCTTTGGGAAGGACTGTCCCCATGGGCACAGGGTGTTGTGGTCTACATGGGGAAATGGCTCTGATTTTCAAGCTGGCAGGTGAAGCTGGTGGCTCCAATCCTTTCTAAGATATTCCCATTTGTATCCAGCGGTTCCTTGAAAAGTGTTTTCTGCAGGGCTCCTTCTATGTCTACCCCACTGAGGAAGCTGTTACAGAGCCCAGGGTCTCCCAGGGCATTCCAAGGAACAGACCCATCAAGGTTCTTGTAAGAGTTTACATTGTTAAGGTAAGTCTCTGGTGGAGGTGGCAGTAATGCTTGGCGGTCTCTCCCCTCCCTATGGACCTTCTGCCATTCTCTGCTCAGTAAACCTGAGCAGTGGCACTTGTGAAAAATATGATGCTGGCTTGAAGCCTCTGCCAGCCCTGTGGAAGTCACCTACATCCTGTCCACAGAGAGTCTTCCATGCTTTGTAGCTTGAGGAGGTGCTAAAGGCCAGACGGGCATTTCTTGGCTCTTCACATCTGCCTTGAGCTCATGAGGAAGTGGGCGGGTCCACAGCTGAAGACATCAATGGCTTATAGAGTGAGGATTTGTGTGGGAACAAGTGGCTGTTTCACTGCCAGGGTGGTTGCTGGAGAGACCTGACCAAGCAGGCTTGGGTGGTGTCAGGCCTGTGCAGTGTTTCTTGTGCAACTTGCTCTCCACAGCTGTGTACAGCAGTACCTTTTGTATATTCCAGGCTACAAATCTGTCTCCAGCAGACCCCAATGGCAAAGCAGACCCCTATGTGGTCGTGACTGTGGGGCAGCAGCAGAAGGACACAAAGGAGCGATACATCCCAAAGCAGCTCAATCCTGTGTTTGGAGAGTATGCAGGAAGATTTAATCTAGCAGGTTTAATAAGAATAGTGCAAATCTGAGACTTGGAATGTGGCTCAGCATGTGAGGTCTTCTGTTGCTTTCTGATGGAGAATTTTGTGCTTTAACACAAAGCTCCTGGGCATGTCTCTTGCCTTCAGCTAACTCAAGAGCCATCATGTTTTGGGTTAGGAGGCAAGCACACCCAAGCACTTGATTTAAAATTGGAAGCCGAGCATTGGAGAGCTTTTTCCCTAACTGCAGGCTCTCTATCCAAGCCATACATTCCTGGAAAAGTAATTCCTTTGTTTGAACATGCACACTGAAAATTGCACATACCGAATTTAGAGAGAACCAAAGTTTATCAGAGGCTTTTAAGTTGTCAAATACAGTTCTTAAATGTGTAGGATTATCAAGGCAGAGTATGTGTTTAATTTCCATCCTCTTTGCTAATTGCACTTTCCCTGTTTGATTCTGTCCAGAGTTGTGGAGCTGACAGTCTCCTTTCCCATGGAATCAGAACTCACTGTGGCAATATTTGACCATGATTTGGTTGGATCTGATGATCTGATTGGGGAGACCAAGATCGACTTGGAGAATCGATTCTACAGCAAGCACAGGGCCAACTGTGGAGTGGCTATGCAGTATGACCTGTAGGTACCAATGCGATACATTAGGGCCACAGACATTCGTCTCACCTGCCACGTGTGGGTAACAGAGCTTCTCTTGTTCTGCAAGACAGAATATGCATTTGCAGGTGCTCCACAGATTCACTACAGGTTATATGGATAACTCTATCTCTTTAGACACCTACCAGCTTCCTGTGATAGCTCTGATTCCTATTGCAAACTAATATACCTTGCATAATGTAGCAAAAAATTTCTTTATTGCTTTCACATTGGTGTTCTGTGAGAAAAGTGCTTGCTTGACACTGACCTCTTTCAGAAACTGCAGTAGTTTCTCTGGCAGCATTTTGTAAGCAGCGATGCTCAGGATGTCTGATTTCCTTTGGCCTCCTTCCTTACGGATTCTCTGGTGTTTTCGACCAGTTTTCTGTAAATTTCTCTTCTCCTACCCTACTATTAGAAAATTAGCTGTGGGCATGGAGTTGAGTACCCAGCACAGCTAAAACCTCTTTCCCACTTAGGAACTGCAGCTAGATTTGCTCCTGCTGCTAGAATTGCTTCCGCTGCTCAGAAGCTAATAGTTCTGTGGGGTGCAAGTCCAGCTTGTTCTCTGTCAGAATAGAGTTTGTTTAGCTTTTCGTTCATTGAGATTTTTTGTAACCCTTTTAAGCCCAGGGTTTTCCCAGTGAAAATCTGAGCAGGGTTCTAGTGACATAGCCTGTGCTGTAGGGAAGGAAGGCTGTTTCACAGCCTAGAAAAGAAACTTAAGCTGAAGAAGTTCTTCATGTTTTCTTTTTCCATGCAGAAATGGCTACAACACATGGCGAGATGCTTTTAAACCCACACAGATTTTGGATAGTTTATGCAAGAAAAACTCAATCCCTCCTGTAGAGTACAGATGGGAGGAGATCAAAGTGGACAATAAAATATTCAAGGTCCCTCCAGAGGCTTTTCCTGAAGGTACAGAGGGCTTGTTGAACTGCTTCCTTAAACAGCTGCCTGTGCTCAGCAATGCATGTGCTGGTGGGTGGTGTGAGAGCCCACCAGCCTTTCTTCCCTGAAGTGTCCAGGCTGGCTTCCCTACTCTGTGCCCTGCATGGCTCAGTTTTTTGGGTCACTGTGGGGTTCATCCATGGTGTTCAGTGCCCTGGTTTCAGTGGATGACACTGTTGCACTGGGAGAAGGTGTGATCCAGACCATTAGGTACCAAAGTGGCTTCCTGGGCAGTGGGTGGAACAAACTAAACTCACTTGCACAGTAGCGTTGGTCATGGAGGTTTGTTGTATGCCAGCTTACTCTGGTGACTGGCACTATCACAAAGCTGTACCTTCATCTCCTTATGATCACTATCAGCAAGATAATGAAGTCCTGTTTGGGGTTGTGGGTGTTTTGGAGATTTTTGGGGATTTTTTTGGTTGGTTGGTTCAGTTTTTTTGGTAGTGATGGCTTTTTGTTTGGTTTTCTTTAACGTGTTTTTTGTTTTCTTTTTTTGTGTGTTTGGTTGGGTTTTTTTGTCTCTGGATTTTTTTATTTTGGGTGTATTTTTTGGGGGTGGGGTCAGGTGTTTTTTCAGTCTTCTTTCCTGTTTTTAGCTGGCTTTGTCCAGGAATGTTCTGTGCTTCCAGTGGCTTCAGGTGCCACACTGCTCCTCTCTACTGTTGATCTCCACCTTGTGGGCAGCTTCTGCTTCTCCTTTGCTGTTTTTCTTTCCTTCTAACTGGCATTACAAACCCTGAGCCAGGGCCACAGATGTCCAAGAACACACCAACCTTTCACAGCCCCCACTAGCAGTGATGGAGAACTTACCCAAGCACAGACCAGCCCCTGCTGTGGCCAACACTTGTGCAATTGAATTCAACCTCGAGGAAAGACCAGAGCAGATGTGGCCTGCTTGTGGATGGCTGAGTACTGCAAGGCAATGCTGTGTAGCCTGTAGGAAGGATGATCCCTGGCCTTACCTGCTCAGAGTGAGGACACCTACATGTACGGCCAACTTTACTTTCTGCTTGTTTCAGTGCAACTGTTCCTCAGTTTTCTGGTGGTCTCTATGGCTTATGCCAAGAAGGGAAAAGAAATCCTACTCAGGAGAGGACAAGCAGCCTCCAAAAGCCCTTTTCCCCTTTTTTTCCCAGGTCACTGGATAGCTGGGGAGGGAGAAAGAGGTGCTCTCCTGGTTCCCTGACAGCTGGCTCTGGTTCCAACATAGCTGCAACTGGAGCACTGCTTGGAATGGTTTAGGTCTCTGACTGATATCCAAGGGGCAGATGCGCTCCATAAACCCAGGATTGGGCGGGTCATTGTGCCCTCATCTGTTGGCTCTGGCTTTTCTCCCACCAGCAAGATTTGGTCTTGAACTGCCATTTGGCTTCACTGTGCCAAAGGAGTTAATTAGCCGCACATAGTGTTCATTAACAGAGAGCACAGCTGCATGTCTTGAGAGTGGCAAGTAATGCTTCCACTAGCACTTCTCTGGCAAAAATTCATCCATGGATCTCTTGGCACTACCACAGAGATGTGGGGACTTACTGCCCCAGAGGGTCACGTCCTCCTCAACGTCCCTTGGATCTTTTTCCTAGGGCCAGAGCAAATTCTTTTTTGCCCTTTCCATAGTATTTCTCTTGGCTTGTTTTCTTCCTGCCTGCCATTTCTGTCATCACGGCAACATATTGAACTCACTTTTCTCATCTTTGCCCTCTTGCTTCTCCCCATTTGTTTTTCTGGAGAGGTGATTTTTTGCCCAGTCCATCATCTCCTGTTACTTGTGCTAGTGACTAATGTCCTGACATAACTCTTGCTGGCCAGAAGCCTTCAACTTCTCCCTGGCTGTGTCCTGCTGCAGAGGCCTCTGTGAAGAACAAGAGAGGAGTGGCAGATGAGAACTTGTCGGTGGATGTTGAACATAAGGCTTTGTACGTCCTGCAGCACTGGGAAGAGATGCCACGATATGGGTGCAAGCTGGTGCCAGAGCATGTGGAAACCCGGTCTTTGTACAACCCAGAGAACCCTGGGCTTGTGCAGGTGAGATGTTTCCGTGCCAAACCTCAACATTGTTTTGGGGAAGGACCTTCTGGACAGTTGGTTTCCAGCTCCCCCGTCTGGCCTCCTGTTGTCCTTTTGTGTCTTCATCACAGCATGAATCTTATGCATTGTCCCCTTCCTGGGTGGGTGACTGGAGTTGTGTCTGTGGATGGCTGGCCCAGCTATGAAGTGAGGACATTGGCCTTGGTTGTCCTTTGCTCACATCTACCCTCTGACCTCTCATGATGCTTCTGAACACCCCGTCCTCAAGGAGCTTTGTCCATTGATGTGTTCACAGTGCTGGTGACCCAGAGACCTTCCTGTCTCTGCAGGTTGTTCAGCACTGCTCTGGATGAGGATGCTGTGTGGGTGGCACTAGACCTGCTCTGCTTCTGAGCCCTGCCACTGTGCACCCCTGTGGGTGATGGTGTCCTTGCCTATCCCTGCCTCCTCTGCATTGTCACTTATCACTGTTGTTTTGCAAGAACCTCGTTCTGCACCCTTGGCTTCTCCCTGGGGCAAAACGTAACTGCTGGCTGGAGAAGAAACATCCATCTTTAGTTCTGTGCAGTCACCTGAACTCACCATTTTACTGTCCTGCACTGAAATCTCTCCCTTGGGTACTGGAGATTTGAACAAAGCAGAGTTCTGCAGTCATGCTGGCTTTGTTTGGCATTGGAAATGCATGTGGGAAGAGCAGAGTCAGACCCATCACTTCTCAGTTTTCTTGGTTTTGCTTAAGCATTGCATCACCATATGCTCCTTATTAAGACAGAGGGACATGTTTGTCTCTGTTTAAAATGGATTCAGTGTAGGTGAAGTGGTTTTTCTTGGGAGCAGAAATAAGCAATCTTTCATAGCCTTAATTTTTTCCCTGTGTAAAATCCAATCTCATGTCACTCTCAAGTGCTGGGAATGGAAAGAACCAAGCAGTAGCTTTCTGTTGAGAACTTTCCTTGCAGGACCAAGCCCTTGCTCCATGAAGAACTGGAGAGTAGTCTGTCTTTTGAAGTGTCTCTGCTGTCTTCTCTCATCAGGGCTCCTTGCACATGTGGATTGACATGTTTCCAAACGATGTCCCTGCCCCACCACCCGTCAACATCAAGCCACGGCTGCCTGTCAGGTAGCACCTCTGGGGCTGGGGGGCTGCAGGGAGGGTCAGTGTCTCCTGCCATGGTTGGGATGTGCCACAGGGCACAGGCTGAGGGGCAGTGCTAGTGTGGCATGCAGCCCTCTTTGCTCCAGCTCTGACCACAGGATGTTCTCTTGCGTGTATCAGCATGGGCCGTAAGAGCTTTGGCTGCACAGGGGTTTGGGGAAGGGCAGGTTAATGTCTCTATGGCTGGACATAAAGGTGATAGAAATCCAGGCCGCAGCTGCTCATCAAACTCTATTCTGGCTAGTGGACAGATGTCCTTGGGAGCTGGAGAAGTGACGTTGAAGGAGGAAATCTGCTGTTTTCAAGGATCTTTTGAGATGGAGGGTCCAGATTATTCTCAGACATGCACCTGAAAGGACAAGAGATAATGAACACAAATTGCAGCAAGGGAAACTCCAACTGGATATAGGGAAAACATCTTTCCAGTGAGAGTGAAGCTACCCTGGAATAGGGAGAGATTGACTCAGATGTGCTGGGATATCCATCCTTAGTGATATTAAAAACTAACGGAGACAAGGCCCTGAGCAGTCTGACCCTACTATGAAGCCAGAGCAAGAGCTTGGAGCAGAGACTGCAAAGATCCCTTCCCGCCTATGCTTTTCTGTGCTCCTATGGCTTAGTAGAGCTGGGTGGGTTTCCCATGCACCAGGGATTTGCTTTACAAAAGCTGCCTGTATTGACTGTGGGTGTCTGTCTTGTAGGGTTGTAGTGTCCAGAAAGGGTTTTATGCCTGGCAGGGAGACTGCTGGGCTGTGCTTGTCTGGAGGAGTAGGGAACCACACTGCTAGGAAGGTTCAAGTCCTGCTGCTCTGGCATTGTGGGCTTGACCTGTCCTCCCAGGCACCGGGGACAAGGGCAGGTGTCTCACCTCTGTGTCCTTCCCACAGCTATGAGCTCCGTGTGATTATCTGGAACACGGACGATGTGATCCTTGATGATGTCAACCCAGTAACAGGAGAGCCTTCCAGCGACATCTATGTGAAAAGGTCTGGTGGGAACCAGGGGGAGGCCAGAGCCTGGCTGCCCTGCTCCCTGCCCTGGCCCACACACTCTCTTGCCTCCTTTGAACCTCTGCTCCTCCTTGCCTTGTTGTGAGATGCCCACTCCAGTCCTCTGCATGGGCTGCTGTACCCCCAGAGATGTTGTCCAGGTGTTGCTCTGGTTTGACCCTTTCCTGCTACCCCATGGGGTTCAGTGCTTCCACCCTTCTGCTCTACCTTTGGGGCTGACTGACAGGGGTAGGGGTAACTGAGTTTCTCCTGCAGCTGGATAAAAGGTCTTGACCATGACAAGCAGGAGACAGATGTTCACTTTAACTCCTTGACTGGGGAAGGCAATTTCAACTGGAGGTTCATCTTCCGCTTCAATTATCTCCCGACTGAGAAGGAGATCACCTACAAGAAAAAGGACTCTGTCTTCTCCGTGGAGGAATCAGAGTTCCGGGAACCAGCTGTTCTGGTCCTCCAGATCTGGGATTATGACAGGATTTCAGCCAATGACTTTCTAGGTATGGTGGAAGTGGAGTGACCTGTCCCTCACTTTGCTGGAGTATTACAGTATTTCCCTGGGCTTCAGCTAAGAAGGGACCCTAGGACCATGAGATCAAACTCTTCAGCTCAGCAGTCACCTGGGCTGGTTCTTCACACGTGAGCTCTAGACAGAGCCTGGAGATAGGCACCTCCCCTACACAGACATGTAGTGCTTGCATGCTTGTCCCAAGGCCTTGGTGTACTTTTTCAGGGCCTGTCACACCACAGGACTTCCAGGTTCTGCTTCCTCACATCCTTTCCAATAAACTTGCTTGTTTTCCCTGCTCTTACTTAGATATGCAGATCCCAAAGTCTGGGCTTAAGAGCAGTTTTCCCAGAACCTTATGCTGTGGGCACAGGGACAACCTGTGTGAGACTATTGACAACCTTTGTGATGCTATTGGAACTCGAGTTGCAGTAGGGGCTCAGAGCTCTCTGGATGCTCTGTTTTTTCCCACTAATCAGACCTGCTGAGCTGGGCACACAGCAAGGCCTGGTGCCGAGACAGAGCTAGTGGTGATTCCACCCACATTAAGTTAGCACAAATACTGCTGATTCTCTCCCACTTCTGCTGTCACCCCCAAGCTTATAGTGCTCTGTTCAGTTGTTTCTCCTTTCTTCAAACGTTAGCCTCCCTATTAAAAAGCAGCCCCTTTGCCCTACTATCTCTTGGCCATGTTAAAACTCTCTTTATACTTCAACCTTTCATAGTGTATTTAAGTGGCTTTACTCCATGTGGCACTTCCAGTAGTTCAGCCATTAAGAACTGAGGCACTACAAGAAAGCATTAGCAATTCCAATGATTTCTGGCATGTATAATGTCAGGAACTTCTAGGTGGTAAGGGGCTTCTGCAGTGTTTGTTGTAATCTCCTGCTCCAAATAGGGCTAGATGCACTGTAGGACCTATAGGTCAGGTTGCTCAGCACATTTTCTGGGTGGGTTTTTGATTATCTCCAAGGATGGAATTCCAGCACTCTTCTGGGACCCTTTTCCTGGCTGCACCTTTCTCACAATTCTCAAGTTTTTTTACTTGCAGCATTTTGTGTCTGTTGCCTTATGTGCTTTCATTATGCATTTCTGAGAAGAGTCTAGCTCCATCTGCTCTATGTCTTCCTTTAGGCTGTGAGATGCAGGAAGATTTCCCTCTTGACCTCTCTTCTCTGGGCTGAATATATACATGTCTCTCACCCCTCCTGCTCTGGCACCTACTACAGACTTGACTGTCTCAGCCACTAGACACTATTTAGTTGACACCTTTCTTGTACTGGGGGTTCAAAACTGGGCACTGTATTCAGATGCAGTCTCACTTGGAACTGAGCAGAGAACACCCACATCCCTTGTCTGCTTTTGCCAGTACAGACCAGGATGTGGTAAGATTGATTTGTTGTAAGGGCTCAGTGCCAAAGTGGAGCTCATTTCAAGCAGAACAGAGGCGCAAGGGCAAACAGGGAAATGAACTGAGGCTGTTGCAGATCTAAGACAAACCTGAAAACTTTAAAGCATTTATAATTTTAAAGCATTATCATTTTATAATTTTAATTGACATTTCCAGGAATTAGAGAGGAAGATGACCTCAGACATGTGAGGAGAGCAGGGTGGGACATGGTAAAGGGGTGAAAATAATACTATGAACTCACTGAACAGCTAATCAAAAATGAGATGAGACCTGGGGCTTCTGCCTCTTAGTCTCTAACTCCTGAGCTAGTCCCTTCTTATGCAGAATTTCAGGTTCTCCATTTGTGAAGGTGCAGGGCTGTGCTAGATCATTGCAGCAGCTGGGACCTACTCGTGGTGGTTGGGAATGTGGCAGTGACAGTCAAATGTCTGTGGGGCTGACCTCGTGTGGTCTCCTCCTCCCTGTGCCTGCAGGCTCCATCGAGCTGAAGCTGCATGACATGGTGCGGGCAGCCAAGAGCTCTGAGCAATGCACTATCAAAATGGCCAGGGAGAACGCAACACCTCGCTTCTCCATCTTCCGAAATAAGCGCATGAGGGGCTGGTGGCCCTTCATCAAACTCAGAGATCAAGAAGATGACAAGAGAGAGGAGAGGGAGCACAAGAAGAAAAAGTGGAGAAGCTCAGTCAAACCAGAGGACGTGGAATTCACAGACCACAGTGGGAACAAGTACCTCCTGACGGTAAGGTGGGGTGCTGGCACTGGTGAGCTCAGCCAGTGTTTTTGCTTCTGCCTTTATACATGCACACAACCTACAGAGGCAGCAGCGACCCAGCTTGTGCAGGATCCGGAAGTCTTCTTCCATCTACTGCTGACCCAGCACTTAGCCTACCCTGAAGAACCAGCTGCCATGGCATGCAGGGGTGTCTAACTTCATGTGTTCCTCTAAGCTTCCCACAGAGCAGTGCTCTGTGACGGGAGTCGTCTTTGTTGAGGAATTTAGTGTTCCCACTGAAACACCCCAGACCATGTGCTCCTTGTTCACTCCTACTCCAAAGCAAGAGGCACATGGCTCCCCATCAGCCAGTCAGCACAGCAGCAGAAGCCTGTCCTGGGGCCTCTGCCTGCCCAGGACAGGCAGGTGCCAACTGACCTGGGACAGACTCGCTCCTGATGGCCCTGCTGCTGGACTACTGTGTGTCCCCAAGGGTGAATTTTGCTCAGTGCCACTGTGGGAGGGTGCAGACAAATCAGGTAGCTGGGGAGTGCACTAAAATACAGTTCCTTGTCTGCAAAACAGTTACTTACCAGGCCACAGTTTCCACTGGCTGTGAAGTAAGACACTGTAGCCAATGGAGAAAAAAACTCCAAGCCATCTGGAACTGGAACTGGGAGAAAAATACCCAATTGTGGCAGGGTGTGTGGTCAGCAGGCTGGTCTGTGAAGCAACACTTTCAGCTGTGGCTCAGACATATTCTCCCTCCAGGGTAAGGTGGAAGCAGAGTTCCAACTGCTGACTGTGGAGGAGGCTGACAAAAGTCCTGTTGGCTTGGGCCGAAAAGAGCCTGAACCCCTGGAAAAGCCCAAGTGAGTATCTGTATTATCACCTTTAGGATGGATAGACTGTGCTGTGTTCTCAGCAGCTGTTTGTATGGAAACTGGGAGTGTTGGCTTGTCAGGAAGCCAAGGGCAATGACTGAGGCCCTGGGCAGGGGGGTCTGCAGGACCAGGACTGCCAGGGTTTCCCAAAGCTCAAGGGGGTCCACAGGACTTGGGGCTGCAGTACCTAGGGTTGATCTCATGAAGATACTCAAGGCAGCTGTGCCACAACATTGTTGTACAATGATCAGGTCTGTCTGTGTGAAAGGATCCCTTGTCTCCGTGGGTGAAGAACAGCACTGGGGGTGCTGGGGCACTGTTCCAAGAGTCCCATCCTGCTGTGTCTAGCGTTTCCATAGGCAGTGCCTTTACTGTAGTCCCGGGCTGATCCTGCCTGGAAGCAGCAGGAAGACCTGGTGATTTATCAGCATAGCAGGACACCAAAGCAGAAGGGCCAATGTGATGCTCTGTGGATTGAACCTGTGCTTATGTATTCTTCTCTTCCTGTTCTAGCCGGCCAAAAACAACTTTCAACTGGTTTGTGAATCCCATGAAGACCTGTGTGTTTTTTATCTGGAAGCGGTACAAGAGATACATAATTTTGCTGTTCATTCTCACTGTTCTGGCAATCTTCCTGGTTCTTTTGGTCTACACCATGCCTGGATACATCAGCGAGAAGATAATCAATGGATAAATGCTCTCCAGTAGAGGACTACTCAAAGACAGGGGTGACTGTGGCAGGAATCAGGATTGGATCAGAAAGTTTAATGCAAGCCTGCGGGTGCAGAGACAGCCTAGAGAGAGCTGCAGAAGTGGGCTTTGTTTTGGCTCTTCATTTCCTCAAGAATAAAAGCTCCTTGGCTACTCTCTCTGATACTCTGCTTGTGTTTTGTAGCAGCTTTCTGGAGCTGGGGGAAAACCTGCTTCTTACAGTCCTCACTGCTGCCCCTTTGCCCTTCCTCCTGAGTAGTAGAGCAGCAGGGACTACACTTGGTGAGCATGGGGTCATGAGTGTGCATCTGTGTTTGGTCTTGGGCTGACCTAAACTAAATGAGACTTGTTCTCAGCATGGTTTCTGGTGCACCAGGGTTCCTGTCATCTGAACAGACAAGCCCTGACATGATCTCATCCCAAGTGGAGGTGTTTCCTCAAACCAGGGTTTTGAGAGGATAGATTCCTTCTGAGAGGTGCAGGTGACTCTCAGTGGGACCACAGCATTTCCAAATAATTTAACTGACTACGCAGTTTTATAGCAAAGGTGCCTGCCTCATGGCCTTTTGAATGGGGCAGGAATGGAGTATGTATTGGGGACAAAACTGTCTGGGCAGAGCCAGGCAGGTAGATGCGAAGCAGGTGAGGACTCTGGACATGAAGCCAGAAGTCAGTGTGGGGCAGGCATGATGTTCTCCTGGTAAGTTTAGAGTTCAGCCATGGGGTGGGGGCCCCAGAATGGCAGAGAGCTCTCTCTTTCTCTAGGGGATCTTTGGGCTGCAAGGTAGGGGTGAAATAGGCTGCAAAGGGCTCAGGTCACACAGCACTTGCTTGGGGCTACAGCAAAGTCCTGGGCTGTGGCAATGCTGCATCACTCCCAGTTATTCTGCAGGGTCTATTGAGTGGGACATTGCCTTCATAAACAGTGCCTGGTCCTCCCCAGCAATGAACCCCAGCAGCGACCGGTCCATTCAAACAAACTCAGTGCACTCCAGCACACACCTCCAGAGAGCCCTCTTGGCTCTTTCTGCCATGTTCAACCACATTTTCCTACCACACCACAAGGCTGGGGCTCCCTGTGAGTTAAAGGGAGTCTGCCTCAGTACCTCGGTTTAGAGACAAGTTTAGGAGGAACCGCTCTGGAAAGACTGTCTCCTCTAAAGAAATGGGCTTCATCAATCCCTCTTTTTTGCCAATGAGAAAAGTGAATATCAGTGGGTGAAAGTGAAAAAAACCCCCAACTGTTTATTGACAAACAAACTGCACGCACGGCACAGGAAAAAAAGTTAATAAATGCTAGATATTGAACCTTCAGAACCTTCCCCACACCCACACCCACCCACAGCAGAACAAAAAAAACCAAAATGCCAGGGGAAGAAACAAACCGGATGGCCGCGCGGAAAGCGGGAATAAAATGGCGCCCGGCTTTTGTCTCAGGGAAGGAAAAAAAAAAAGCTCACGCAGCACCTCAGGCAAAACAGATTGGAACCTGCTGAACCTCTTCATCCTCACAGCAGATGAAGCTGGATTATTTTGGTGTTCTTTCTCTTGTTGGTTCAGCTTGTCCCAAGGTCTGGGGCCAGGCGGAGTGGTTCCTGCGGCTCCCGCAGGTCCCGGCCGACGCTATCCTGTGGACTGTCTGATCTCGGACCAAAATGAAGCCTAACAATTCCGGAGAAAAAGCCCCAAAGCCGCCGAAGGATTCCTGCTGCAGTCTCTCTGGGCCAGGGAAAGGGGGAAAAAGAATCTTCTTGCTTAAACTAAGAAAAAACCCAAGCTACCTAAGCAGCACCCAGATACCCCGGAGTGAGGCTTTGGACAAAGCCCGCTCCAGAGTCCCCAGGGCTCCCGCCCCTCTTCTGGGCCCAGCTTAAAGTTACAGCAACCTTCTCTGGGCATAAAGCCAAGACACTCAGGCTTCCTCAAAATGCTTCAGTTTCTAATTGCTGCTGTGTGCCTGCGATGTGCAGTGTGTGTGTGTGTGTGTGTGTGTGTGCGTGTGCGTGTGTGTGTGCGTGTGTGTGTGTGTGCGTGTGCGTGTGCGTGTGCGTTTGCGTGTGCGTGTGNGTGTGTGTGTTTGTGTGTGTGTGCGTGTGCGTGTGCGTGTGTGTGTGTGTGTGTGTGCAAACTGAGGGGAGAGCGGGGTGGTGTCTGTTCAGGGTGTGGGTTTGCAAGGCAGGAGGTTCTTGCCTTGTTCCTTGTAGCAGAGTGACCCCAGGGCTCTGCCCCAGACCCCTCCAAGCCCAAATGTGACCACGATTGGTGCCAGCAGTTCCCCTTCCCGGTCAGCACCATGACTGCCCTGATCTCAGAGTGCAGCAGGTGCAGGAGGATTTCAGGTTGTCAGGAAAATTAATCCACAAACACCAGAGGTTTATGTCCAAAAAGAAAGAGGAGTCCTGTAGCTTTACTCATGAATAAAGGGAGACGTCATGGGCATTTCCCATGGGGTCTTTCCAATTATCAGAGGACGCAGCCTCTCTTTTATCCTCATTTCCTGGCTGCATTTTCCCTCTCTTTCCGCATTGACTCAGGTACTTGAGAGGTACAGACTCTCCGAATCGCCTGATACAGACCCCCTTCTAATGTGTATCCCCCCTCCCCCTTCTTTTCCTTGTGTCTTTGTTCCTTTTTTGGCTAAATCCAGGGATTTAGCACAGTCTTGGGTGTGTATCAGTCTGATTCAATTAGTGGAATATCTTGGAATTTATGTATTTTTCTCCCATTGTTTCAGTATCTGGCCTTATCTATTGGCAGACCCAGTTTGTTTGTAAAGACACCTCCCTCTCATTCCTTTCAAGGCCACCCACCACCTCTGCCTTCACCCAGCCACATGGGCCACTGCAAGGCTGCTGACCACAGCCTGGAGAAGATGACCAGGGCTGGAGGGCTGCAGGGGTGCATGGGGAGGGCCACCACCACCATGGGCCTGCTGAATCTGCACCACATCAGGCATCACCATACCATCTGCCACCATGAGCAGAGAGTGGTGTGAACATATTTGGGTGTCTGCAAAACACTCAAAGCAAAGATTTGATAAAGGTGTGCGACAGGTTGTGGTGGCCAGGTGACAGGCACCTGTTGGATGAGGACAAGAGCAGAGGGGGAGATGTTTGTGTGGGAAGGCTGTACCTGGGTTGAAGAGAGGACAGAACGCTTTGGCCAGAGAAGCATCAAATAAAAAGCAGAACAAAACACTGGGGGAAGTTTTTAGGGGTGACAGAAGGGTATCTATCCTTGCTTGTCGAGAGTTAGGCTGTGACATACAGTGACATGAGATGTTCAGAGTGGTACACATAGCCAGGGGGAGAGCTGGCTCCTGAGCACAGTATCTGATGCAAAAATAATTTAGGCCTTTGTTTTCTGGATAATTGCAAGGACCAGAGGACTCCAACAGGCATCATGAGGCATGGTGTGGGAGGGGAAAGGTTTGTTGTGTGTTGCTAGATGACTTTGGCCTGCCTTGGGCTTTAGCTGAAAACTATGTCCAGGCTGAAAACTATGTAACCATCACATTGACCTGTTGTGGTCAAATCAATGTCCTGATCACCAGTGGAAAGTATCTGTGAGATGTTGCTACTGTGGCAGGGCTCTGTCTACGGCCGTCCAGAGGGCTCCCAGCCTCTTGGTGCCTCCTCCTGTTAGGTGTGGTAAATGTGCTGCAAGCAACCAAACTACACCACCACCACCACATCACCTCTCGCATTTTGCACTTGCAGCAGATAAGGGTTTTGCCCTCAGTGCTGGGCTGTAAGCTGTGACTACTGCACTGCCCTGGAGCACTGCAGCACCTGCAGATGGGAAGCTGTGCTCCTGTAGATCATTTTGTCAGAAATGGCCACTGAGGCTTTTATCATCTCAGGCCTCTGGAGGCCAGGACTCACTCAGGAGCCTCTGGGCATGGGACAATTTCCTTGTGTTTCTTAATTTTCAATTGTTAGTCTATCTTCTAGACCATCCAAAAAGCTACAACTTTGGCCCTTTAAAACCAAGCTGCTAAGTCAGGAAGCTGTGTTTAGAAACACTGCTGGACTTGTTCATGTCTGCAGAGCTCCTAGCTTGGGACTTGCACGTTGGAGTGGACATATAGCTCTAAACACATTTGTGCTGTCAAAGGCAGAAATGTTGTTGCCTTCTGCCTTCAGCAGCTTTTGTTGATGGTGTAGGGAACTGTGTACAGCAGAGTCTCAGTGCATGCAGACACTGCAGGTGCATGCTTGTATCAGGCAGAGCTCTGGTGTGGGATAGAGCAGTGTGTGCTAAGCCTGGCAGCAGGGTGGTGTGGGCAGCTGAGGGAAGGAGTGCTGAGCTGCAGGTAGGGGGGAGGACATCAGACATTTTCCCACTGTGGGAGACAGGTTCCTGGAGTAGAAGACATATCTTGTCTGAGTGCAGAACCAGATCTGTGCCCACAAGGCAAATGAATGCAGGTAACAATGCAGGCAGGAAAGGGAGCTTTGGGTTTCTTGCATTAAGCACTAGATATGTAATTTCTTGCCTTGTGGTCAGCGACTGCACTCTCACACATCACAATGCTTGGTGGGAATGCTGCCTCAGGCACCTAGGTTCACTGGAGGGGGAGAGGCTGGGATAGGTCAGGATCTCAGTGGCAGCAGGCTCCAAATTTTTCCCTTCCAGTGCCATGCATAAGGACAGGTGGTGAATGGAAGAGGTCAAGTCCAACTGTGTGGCTAAAAATCCAGGATGAAGGGATGCCTTAGTGTCGCTGTTGAACCAATAGCGCAGCGAAGGGACACACGAATGGTGAGAAAATGCTGAATGAATTTATTTAATTAATAACAGATTTTATATACACATGAGAGGGCTATTCGGATGGCCAACAATCATCTACCCCCCGGGATTGACTGGCCCAGGCGTTTGATGGCCTGTTTCAAAAGCCACTCTCAGTAACATGGAACTTATCTTGTATTTAGTAATCTTCAGTAGAAGAAGGGAAGAATTCCCGTGGGAAAGAATCTGTGCTGTCACACCTTAGCTTAGTGAGATGGATCCCACGTGCAATGGCTTAGATGACTGCAGGATCTGAGAGGGCACTGTCCCTGCCTCATGGCAGCAGTCACAATAGCCATATGGTTGTGAGGAGGATGTGTTAGTCCTGAAGGTTCTAAAGTCATAATGGATGACATGGAATCATATAAAGCACTCTGACACCCCAAAACAAAAGGGATGCAGTTCTGAACAACAGACAGTAGATGACAATCTTGTTCCATGAAACCATAAAGGTCCAAAAATCCAAGAAATTTTAAATCACCTACCTATTACGTACCAAGGAGGACAGACTTTGGGCGCGGTTTGGGGAGTTCTTTGAATATTACAATATATATAAACCTGAGGGAACAGTGCTTGAGCAAGCATGCTTATGAATGGGAAACTCCCAGCAGGATCTAGTACTGAATAAAGGCATGTGTCTCGGTTTGAAAGACAGGTGTCTGCCAAGGAAGGCAGGAACCTCCCTTGGAATGGAAAAATGTAACCCACTTCCCTTCGAATTATTATAATAATAATAATAGTAATATGGCCAGTCTGGCTGTCTCCTGCCTGTGGACAACGGCGGGCGCAGCCGGCAGGAAAAGAGATGGAGCCAGGGTTTCTCTTACAACTCGCAGGGGCAGCCGGTCCCGGTGCTCCCTCTGCATAGCAAAAGGAGCTGTGGCAGGAACCTCGGAAGCAGCAAGCTGGAACAGCAGGGCGGGTTCCCCCAGGGCAGCAAACAGGAGGTAGCAGGAACTCCACAGTTGTGGCCGGACTGCCAGGCTTTCCCGGCAGGCAGGGGTGAAATAGCTCTGGTGTAGCAAAAACCCCCGGGCGGCAGAAGAGGCAGGGCGGGGCTGTGAGCAGGGCAGAGAGAGAGAGAGAGTCCCCGGGATCGCTCACTGGTGCTGCCGGGTCCCCAGGCCTGGGCTATGGGGCAGCCCACAGCGGGGAACGAGCGTGGTCCCGGGTCCTGGCGTGGCACACACTGGCTCTGGGCTGCCCACTCAGAGCAGCACAGAAAGCAAGGCGGCAAGTCCAGTCATGGTGCTGTGAAAAACGCAGTTCACTCTCCTGTTAGAATTTAAAGGTCTAATAAAAGACAATAGGGGACAAATACAATAAAGCAAAAGTACTAGCGCTAGGGTGCTTGGCACTCGGCCAAGAGCACCCCTGTTGTTACCGGGACATCCTTTACATACTCTTTCGACTGCATCAGCCTGATGCATATTCATTAACAATTATGCATATTCACCATCCCCCCTCCCCCAACTAATTTCCATTTTCCAGGAACTATTTAGCATGGCTCCCCCTTGGGTCCTCCTTTTTAGAGCATGCGTATTTCTTGGTTGTGGTTTTAGTCCATTTTTGTTATCATCCCCAGCCGGGGCTTTGGTCCTTTGTTTTTACAGACGGGATCTGCCGATAGTTGACAGGAGTCTTCATCCCATGTCCTTTGGATGTTATCCAGCCAAGCAGACAGTTCAATTGCCACAAGCATAACTATATCAGCTATCCTACTACTATGTCTAAGTTTAACAGAAAATAAAAGCATTAGTTATTATTACAAAACCTATATTCTTATAATAAAGCTACACATAGCCTTCATTTTATTTGCGAAAAGCCAACATTATAATATGCGTTTATAACAGTGCCGAAGTAAGAAAAAAAAAGAAAAAAGAAGCAGGCAAACCCCACAGAAAGTAGCAGTATCCCCTGGTCAGATGTACCCGTGCCAGGAGGAAGAGGCTACCCCTTCCATCCCTTGCAGCCCATCCTCAACTCCCTCCAGAAACCTTAGTTTGGCTTCCATTCATCGCGATAGTCCTGGAGCCATGGGAGATGGGACAGGGACAGCAGCCACCCTGGGGCACAAACTAAACAAAACAGATCAGAAGACCCCCAAAATTATATTTGATAATAAACCATCCCCATGACAGAGTGCTTTCTTAACCGTTTATACTGTTAGGGATTTTCTTTAAATCAATACAAATTTAATTTTCAGCTGTTTGTAACTGTTTTGAAAACAATTACTGTTTCTGAACTGAAACTGTTGTTCTGCTTCAAATATCAGAAGCCCTGGTGCTAGGGAGGTGCATAGTCCTTAAACAGAGGCCACAGGTCAGGGTGGCAGTTCCCTTCTGTGCTGGTGTGACCCCACACAGGACGTGCAGGTTCCTCAGAGCGTGTCTTCCAGGGAACACTTCTTTTGATGGATCAAAGGTGATTTGAATGATCTCCTTAGTATAAATGCAGGCAAGTCTGAGGTTGATCATGTTGCACATGTACTTTGGAAGGTGATTTGTTATGTTGATTTGTGGGTCTTCAGGAAGTGGTTGTATATTGCTGTTTTTATTGTAGCTGCAATATCAAGAGAGCTGATGCTGGAGTAGGAGCGGCCCAGAGATGGATGCAGAAATAATGTGTGTTTCACAACATGACACATTTTCTCATATTGTCACTTCACTGACTGAAAGAGCCTGGGTTGGTTGTCATGTGTGAGGGTGCTATGGTGAAAGATGCTTTGGCTGAGGTGGCAGAAAAATTTGGGCTGCAAATCTGAATGTCAGCTTGCTTCTGAAGGTCCTTAAGGCAGGCTGAGATGCCAGCTGCCTGTGGAGTATAGGCAGGCAGCATTGCAGCAACGAGGTTGTCAGTAGGGTTGTGTGGAAGTGGTGCAGTTCATGGATCAAGTCTAGTAGGATTTGGAGGAAATGGGCTCTTGAGCAATGAGGTTTGAAGGTCTATCACAATTGACTATTCTTCAGTGAAGACATGAATGACAAATCTTTGAGTGCGTAGTACCAGAATCTTTGACTGTGTAAAACTGTACATAAGTAAAGCCCACCACGGGTTCATGCCACCCTTATGGCTCCAGCACTCTATTGGTCAGATTAAAGCACTGGACCCTGCTTACCACCAACCTCTCAGCTCGTAAAACCCACATAAAGTTGCTCCCATTAGGGCATGACTGCTAGGATGGCAACATGTACTAGGAGATGAACCATTAAAAAGTTCTCTCTAAACCACAGATTCAGTCCCTGTGTCCTTTTCCCTTCAATATCTTATCAAAGTGAATGAGATCAAAACCAAGAAAGGGATTGGCCTGCCGCAAAACCACGCCAAACACTGCAGCTCACAGTTCAGCTAAAAGCAACAGGTGACCTGCCTGCACCTTTTTCTGTGCAGAAATGGGAACCTGGGTTGACTTCTCTCACAGTAACTGGGGACCTGCTGTTGGCTTGGCCTGGCCTGTAACTTGCTGAACTTTCTCTTGTCCTGGAGGTGGTGGAGACAGGGGCCTCGGTGAGATGTGTTTGTGATTTGACAGATAAGCTGCTAAACTGACCTGGAAACATATGAGTGGCAGTTAGCTTCTTTGTGCCATAAAAGTCCAGCATACTTTTCACAGAGTTAGATCCTTTCTTTCCTTCCTTTTCCCCTTTGCTTCCCTTTTTCTCCCAAAGCTCTGGCACTCTGCCGAGACGCTTTGCTTCCCGCGGTGCTGCTGCCACAGCCGGCCAAGGGACAGCTCAGCTGCTCTTGCACAGGCTGTCAGTGCCCGGCTCCAGCCCTGCCACACCCGGGATGGACGCGGAGGCTGTCCTGGGCAGGGACAGCGGCTCTCCAAAAGCTGTCAGTGCCCAGCTCCAGCCCTGCCACAGCCGGAGACCACAGCCGGGATGGATGCGGGGGCTGTCCCGGGCAGGGAGCGCGGCTCTGCACAGGCTGTCAGTGCCCGGCCCCAGCCGTGCCACGGCCGGGGTGGATGCGGAGGCTGTCCCGGGCAGGGAGCGCGGCGCTCGGCCGGGGGCGGGCCCGGAGCGGGGCGAGGCCGGCGCCGGAAGGAGGGTTCGGTTCCGGGCCGCGCCGCGCCATGGAGTCGCTGTGGCGGCTGAAGCGGTTCGACGCCTTTCCTAAGACCCTGGAAGATTTTCGGGTCAAGACGTGCGGGGGAGCGCTGGGTGAGCGGGGGCTGCGGCTGGCCGGGGGCCTCGTGCGGGCCGCGCTCGTCAGCGGCCCGGGGCGGCGGCGGGCGGGCTGCGGCGGGGCTGACGGTGGCTCTCGTCTCCCCGGCAGTGACGGCTGTCAGCGGGCTCATCATGGTGCTGCTTTTCTTCTCGGAGCTGCAGTACTACCTCACCAAGGAGGTAAGTACAGCCTCCCTGTGCCGGTGACCCTTCAGGGCGGCCGGGCGGCCCCCGCCTCTGCCCCCGCCGGGCTCCCGCCCGGGCTGCCCAGGAGCAGCTTCGCCCCCACAGACCCGCGGTGTTTTTCTGTGCCTCTGTCCCCGCCGGGCTCCCGCCCGGGCTGCCCAGGAGCAGCTTCGCCCCCACAGACCCGCGGTGTTTTTCTGTGCCTCTGTCCCCGCCGGGCTCCCGCCCGGGCCGCCCAGGAGCAGCTTCGCCTCCACAGACCCGCGGGTCGGGGATTTTTCTGTGCCTTGGCCGGTCGCTGCCCACCCGACTTGCACAAGGTCTCGGTGCCTGCCAGCAGCCGTGCCGTGCCAAGAAGGGAAAGCAAGCGCTGAACCCCTGTCCCCTCCCCACCTTCAGAGATTCCCCAGTTATTTAACACCATTGCAAATGGCATGGCAGCGGCTCAAGTGTCTGGCAAATCTCTTCTGTCTTAAAAATCAGCTCCTGGGCCACAGCACCGAGGGAAAGGGGCCTTTTGATTTGCTTCCGGGTAAAACGGGACTCTGTTTTTCCTCTGTTGCCAGGTTCATCCAGAATTGTACGTTGACAAATCAAGGGGAGATAAACTGAAGATCAATCTAGATGTTATTTTTCCACATATGCCTTGTGCTTGTGAGTAAGACTTCTGAATGGTGATGATAATTTTCATCCTTGGCAGGGACTCCAGAGGCTCAGTGTGTCCATAACAAATGTATGTCTATAGATCACATTCCTTGTGCACTGGTTTCAGATTTGAGCATTGATGCAATGGACGTAGCAGGAGAGCAGCAGCTGGATGTAGAGCACAATCTGTTTAAACAACGTTTGGATAAAGCTGGCAATCGTGTAACTCCAGAGGCTGAGAGACACGGTAAGACGCTGCTCTGCCTGTCCTGGATGGATGCTCTGGTAGTCTTTCCACTGTATGCCTGTTTTGAGATTCGTGGGGACAGGTGACAGCTGTAGAGTGTTTAAATGCCACAAAAGTCTTGAAGACCTTGTAGCATGCAGATCTGTTAAACTACTCTTACACTCAGTACTTTTGCAAGGAAATCTTTGCTGGCTCCCTCTGAAATTATAATAAAGACCCGTGGATACATTTGAGGAATAAAGTTGCTCAGTTAGTGGTCTTTTGGGATTAGAATTAAGCAGCTCTTCTGGCAAAACTTGGCTTTGGCTGTGTCTTTAAATCACAGTGGGTCAACAAATGGGTCTATGTGATTCTAGGAAAGGCTCCAGTGACTTAACCCTTAAGCGTAAACTTGCACCTAAGCCTAAACTTTGTGTGTGTTAATGCACACCTGATAAATATATGTGAGTTGATCTATCATTTGCAAGCTGTAATAAGTGATCCTTGGCTATACAAACCTCTCCTCTACATTTTTTAGATGTTATGACTCATCCTTCTTCTTTGATACAAACCAGAAATGATTATGATAAAGCATTTCAATCTCACAGTAATACTGTTCTGAGTTTTCCTTTCCAAAACACGAGTTACTTATTCCCTTTTTTGGGGGTCAGTGTAGTTCTGCCTATCAACATGACCAAATTTGTAGCTTTGTATCGCTTGGATTTAACGTTTCTCTTGTTGACACTGAAAGGCTAAACTAAGCCAAGAGCTGAAAAATTGGCAGGTACAAGGGTTTCTCTGGTTGTCATGGGAATGTGGTGATAGTATTCTTACTACTGTGTCACTTAGCAGCCACCACAGGTTGTGACTTAACAAATCATTGTACTATGCTACGTGTTATGAAGCAGGTCCCGTATCACTCATAATATACTGATTGAGTCTACTTAAGATAATGTTTTAGCAAAGCCTTTATATAAGTAATGTGTGATGCTCCAGCAAGGCTTACAGATAGCCATTTCTTTCCATGGAGGCTGTTCTTGAGGTGACAAATGCTGTGCTCCTTCTTGGTCTTACTTCACACCTCAGCAGGCTACACACATCCCATTTCAGGTGGGCGTTGGGTGCAGGAGGTGCAGCTGCACCTTGTGTGTGGAACAGTCATTATGCATAGAGCAGAACAAGAGTATAAGACAGTTTCTATATATGTCTCATCACTTTGAATCCTCTTTTGTCTTAGAGCTAGGAAAAGAAGAAGAAAAAGTGTTTGATCCAAATTCTCTGGATGCTGATCGCTGTGAGAGCTGTTATGGGGCAGAGTCAGAGGACATTCGGTAACCTTTACACCTTTTTCCTATCTTCTTAGCACTTGAATCCAGGTATGTTATATGCATATTTTTTTCCCAAATGTCTGTGAAGTGAAATCCTCCTCTTAGGCACATGTTCAGAGATAAGAGCTGTTGTGGTTTGGCTCTGCCTTTGGAAGCTGCACTCAAGATTGTGGAGAAGGTGCATCTATAGGTTCTTTGGATTGTCTACATGCCTGTTTAACCAGTACAGAAATTGTATCAGCAGACAAGGATTTTCTGGATTTGTCTGGTGTCCACAGTGGAGGTGTTTAAATAATTTCACTGTTACATGAGCTATTTTGACATGAAACTTGGTTATGTCCTGGCCTTGCCTGCTCGCATCTGCTGCTGGCATTGCATCCTCACAGGAGCAAAGACCAGATATTTATGGGTCACACAAACAACAAACTTGGTATTTCTCATTCCTCCCAGCAGCAAACTACTGTAAGAATGGATCCATGATAGTCCATATAAGTTCTGGACTAATCCTGGCCATTTTTGGCTCGGTGGTAACTTGGTTTGTCCCATGTGTCAAGTTGCATCCTTTCCCAGAGATGTTTTCATTATGAGGAATTCATAATTGCTGCCTTCAACAGCAGGAATTCCTTCAACATGTCAAGCAAAACATGAAACGGAGGAAGAAACCTGTGGTTTTTTTCTGGTAACCAAGGTGTTATCCACAGGTAGAAATGCACAAAGGAAGTTTGCTGTTAAGCCCCCCTTTAGCCGAACGTTTTGGCCTCCTAAGAGGAAAGGAGGAATAGAAACAGGCAGATGCTTTGTTCACATGGGGAAGTTCCAAACTGCTCGTAATTATGGGACACTGATGTTGTTTTAGGGGCAAATTTCGTTGCCAAGGGCTGCCTTGGCTGTGTAAATGGCCAGGCAGAGCCCTCTTCAGATTCCAGTCATGCATTCAAACAGCATGCATCCTCACCTCCAAATCTCAAAAGGCACATCAAGAAGCTCATGCTCATTCAGGAGCATTAGGCCACTTTTCAAGGTCCATTCCCCAATGTTTGTGTTGTTGCTTTGTTGAAGAAGAATCCGCCAAGGATTCAAGTCCTGAGCTGGAGCATCTCTTCTTAATGATAAAGATGGTAAGATGGTGCTTGTGCTTTTTGCAGGTGTTGTAATACTTGTGACGATGTCAGAGAAGCATACAGGCGGCGAGGCTGGGCCTTCAAGAACCCAGATAGCATAGAGCAGTGCAAGAGGGAAGGGTTTAGCCAGAAAATGCAAGAGCAGAAGAATGAGGGCTGCCAAGTGTATGGTTTCCTAGAGGTCAACAAGGTGAGAGAGAGCTTTTGCTGTGAACCTGCTGCGTGACGGTGAGGATGGTGAAAAGGCAGAGTCAGGGCGTTCCTCTCGTTTACCAGCTTTAGGTGCTCACAAGACTGTCCTAGAATAACCTCTGGGATCAGCAAGGTCTTTGTGCTTGTCATGGAGTTCAGGAGGACAGTGAGGAAGAGCAGTGGGAAGAGGTTAATTCTGGTTTGTGTTCTGTGGGCTGCTAGGAAGTCATGGCAGCTGGGGAGGTTTGCCTTTTCCTCCCACCTGGGTACTGAGTCTTTTTGCTGAGATTTCTGGAGGAGGAGAGGCAGCTTCTTTGGGCTTGAATTGTTCCACCTGCCCTTCTGGTCTTAAATCAGAGGCCGCAAGTAGATGCTGGAGATAGCAGTAACCAACAACTCGCCTGCAGAGGTGTTGGAGAGAGTGAAATGTTATCTTCTTTAGAAAAACAGTAGAAGCAAGGCTATTGGAGTTGGTTGTCAAAGCTGTCAATGTCTGAAAATGCTCAGAGAGGTTTTATAATTCCAAAATTCAGGTTTTTGCAAGTGAGGTATGAAAATATACAAGTTGCACCAGGTAAATATGTAACCTGTCATTTTGCAGGTTACCCCTGTAAGCACACAGGTTACATACCCAAGTACCTTCTAGAAGTTATACCCAGGCTATTTTTTTTTTTTTTTTTTTTTTTCAAACTCTTTTTTTTTTTTTTTTGGGCTTTTTTTATCCTTTTGNNNNCTTCAAACTCTGTTTTTTTATTTTTGGGTCTTTTTTAATCCTTGTGTATTCTTCCTGAAGACCAGAGTCTTTGTTTCTAGAAAATAGACCTTGTACTCACAAATCCAGACATTGTGATTTGAGCATCATGATAGGTATTGAACTGTTACAGGCCCCTCTCTCACAATGTGCGATGAGCAGGAAGATTCCAAGGGGAATACTGGGTGTAGAAATGGTCCAAGTGTGAGTGTCACAGGGGAAGTTTCTGGGGCCTGTTTTCAGGCACTTGGAATTTTGCCCATCTTCATTCTCAACAGGTCTGCAGTTAACATAAGCTATAGGTTTGCCAAGGCATCAAAGATGTAATATAGTATGTGAGCTTGGAACATTCACACCTTCCAGGGCAGAGTGGATATGACTGCTAGTAAGTGTCAGGGAGGACTGGCACCTAATATCCATATCCCTTTCAGAGTCAGGGATGAAATTTTACCAGTTTGTCTTTTGCAGATTTTTTTGGGGTTGGATTGTTTTGGGAGAGGGGTTTGGTAAGTTTAGTGCTTTATTTTTGCATACTCTTATTTTCATGGGTGTATACATTGGATCACTGTTAATGATTGTGTTAAGTGTTTTCTTACCCTGTTCACTCTCACTTTCTCCTCTCCTTTCTTTGATACTGTTTTGTATTTTCTGAAGCACCAGTCAGTTCCTTACTTGGAGTTAATTCCTCCTTCTCATTTTTATGTCCACTAAATAATCTGCATAGAACAGATATTATCCACATCAGTATTTAATTATGGCTTTCAGCATCACTGCCTGTAAGGAGCATGGGAAGTTCATACATATCTTAGGACAATGTCTACTGGCACTGTCACCTGTGAAAATGAGTTGGTTGGTATCTGTCTCGTGTAAGCAAAACCTTAAAAATCCAAACACCAGTACAACTGCTTTATTTACACAGAATCAGACCATTAATGAAAGGTTACTCTCTGCTGCAGGTAGCTGGAAATTTCCACTTTGCACCAGGAAAAAGTTTCCAACAGTCTCATGTACATGGTAAAGTATTTTCTTTTCCTGCTTATTTGACCTTTTGCTTTCAAGTGTGTCTGACCATTTTCTTTTACTATCTGCATTACTGTCTATAGTAACAACATCACTGCTTCAGTGAGGAGGACATTGTTGAAGTTTTGTTACAGTGGTTTAGAACTATCATGGGCAAACAGAAAAATGGTTTCTAGGGGTGCTGCCACATGGGTGTGGAAGAACTTGGCAGAGAATGTTTCTGGGCAGTCTCTCAGTTCTGCAAAACTTTGCTGCTCTGCCATCAAGCAACCGCATATGAGATGTTCAGTCGAGGACCTGACTACCAGTACCTCTGGAAGGAATGTTTTCCTCCATTCATGAGTTTCAAAGTAAAATTCAAGTTGTGAAGAACTTCCTTGAGTATATATATAAGTATAGTGTGGCCAGAACAATAGTGGTAGTTTACAAAATCATTGTAACATGATTTTAGTTTGAGTTGGAAGGGACCTTTAAAGTCCATGTAGTCCAACCCCCTGCAATGAGCAGGGACACCTTCCACTAGAGCAGGTTGCTAAGAGCCCTGTCCAGCCGGGTCTTGAACGTTCCTAGGGACTGGGCATCCACCGGCTCTCTGGGCAACCTGTACCAGTGCCTCATCACCTTCAACATATGCAATTTCTTATATCTAGTCTGAATCTGCACTCTTTTAGTTTAAAAGCATTGCCCCTTGTCCTGTTGCAACAGGCCTTATTAAAATGTCTGTTTCCATCTTTCTTATAGTTTCCTTTCGGTATTAGAAAGGGCTCTCAGGTCTGCCCAGAGCCTTCTCTTCTCCAGGCTCTCCCAGCCTCCCTCCATAGCAGAAGTGCTCCAGCCCTTGGAGCACCTTTGTGGGCTCCTCTGGACTTGGTCCAGCAGGTCCACATCTTTCCTGTGCTGGGGATTCCAGAGCTGAAGGTGTCTCTGCAGGTGGGGTCTCACCTGAGCGGAACAGAGGGGGAGAATCCCAACCCATGCTGCTGGGAATGAACCCGTGCTGCAAGTCGTTTCTGGAATGCCAGTGCACATGGCCAGGTCATGCTGAGCTTCTCATCCACCAACACTCCCAACTCCATTTCCCGCAGGCTGCTCTTGGCTTGTTCATCCCCAGCCTGGAATTGGTACCAGGGGCTGCCCTGACCCAGGTGCAGCACCTTGCACTTGCTCACGTTAAACCTCATGAGGTTCACCAGCCCCACTTCTCAAGCTTGTACAGGTTCCTCTAGATGGCATCCTGTCCCCTCATGCATGTCAACCTCACTACTCAGCTTGCTATTATCTGCAAACAGGCTGAGAGTGCACTCAATCCCACTGTCAGTGTCATTGATGAAGATATTAAACAGTACTGGTCCCAACAAGGACCCCACTTGTTACTGATCTTCATCTGTATATTGAGCCATTGACCACTACCCTTAGGATGTGGCCATCCAACCAATTCCTTATCCAGTGACGAGTCTACCCATCAAATCTGTATTTTTTCCTTCTATCACTCACTCCAGTTTAGGAGATAAAGGTAAAGGGGAGGATGCAAATGTGCTTGGTGAGAGTAACTGGTGTATTTGGAGAAAAACAAACAAACTTTTGAGCACGGAAGAAGCACTTTTGTACAAACAACAATAACAGGAAAAGCTTGGTTTTCCTCACAATACTGATTGTTTGTAATAAAAAAATATTTCCACTTACTGTGGCAAAACCTGCTTTGTGTGCTTAAACTAGCATCACAACAGCAACCTTACTACAGCCAGGATCAACAGTCCCGGCATATATGTTAAGGAGAAGTATCTCTGCATTGCATCTCTCTGTAGCAGTCAGGAATGCAGGCTGGATGCCTCGGAGCACTTTGTGTACAGAGAGGAGGGGATCAGGTGAGGATAGCTATCTAATTCCATGCCCTCCAGAAGTGCTGCACAGCTGAATTAAAAATTAAATCGGAAAATACAGATAAAACCCAAAAGGTCTGTGTAGTTACTGCCAACCTCATCCACTCATTTGCTTGTTCCCACTGGCTGTATCTGATGGCCTCCTCTTTGTCTATGGGAAAAGAGTATGTGGTTGCTTCCTGCTCTCCCCCTGCCCTTCAGCATGTCATAAGCCTTTCCTGTGCGGGCTCAGGGCATATCTTTCCCTGCTGAAGAGTCACAGCTTATGAAGCTGGTTGTTTGTGGAAGCCATTTGACCTCTGAGCTTCCTTGCAGGATTTCTCTGAACCTCTTTCAGTTCAGCTCTGTCTGAACTTATCAGACTGCACCCAGAATTAAGGTCCAGGCTAAGCATGACATGCAGTGGCCTAATGATTTTCTTCCTTTTGTTCTCTCTTGTTTTCCTAGTTATTTGTAACATGTGATTTTCCTTTTTACGCAGCCTTTTCCTTGGCAGTGTTTTCATGGCACTAGCCAACAAACAAGGAGTTTTCCCTGACCCATAAGGGAAATGAACTGCTCAGAGCATGGTTGTGTTCTTGTACATGCCTCATTGTAACCTTTCTTTGTAATCCTTTGGTTTTTTCTCCCTTTAATTACAGATAAAGAATTTTACTAGTATTAGAGGTTAGAGTTCTGTGAGATATTTCCAGAACTCTTATCTAGTTTGGATCGTAGTTCCAGACCAGAACTTAGGTGTTTGTGGTGTTTGATTCCTTCAGTAGGGTTTGCATTAACATGCAGTCCTGTTAATACACTTAACAGAATGTCACACAGGATGAATTTGAATGTCTAAGAGAAGTCTGAATATTCCAAACTGTTGTTATTGAAAGTCACATTAACAATTCACTAAATAATTTTACTAGACCTATTTGATGCAGAACTCTAATGACTGACAGTATTTTTGCTTTTCCTTCTATTTCCTACTGATATGAATCAGTAGAGAATATGGGGGTGAAGAATATCAGTGCTGTGGAAAGTTCAGTCCACTGCACCATTCTTCTTGCCTCCCACTGGAGTCTGTACCACGTTTGTATGGCTGATGGTTGGATTTTTATTTTGTGGTGGCATTGAAATACTGAAGCTTGCATATCAGCTTTTCAGTTTCTTGTGTTGTTCCTCTCTTCTTATGCTGAGGATTCCTGTTGTTTCATAGATCTCCAGCCAGGGAATGGGCATGGGCATCACTGTGACAGTGCCAAGGGTCCTATTAAGCAGCACTTTGTAGATCTGACTGCAGATGTAATCGTGATCTGAGCTTCTGAACCTTTCTGGTGTGCTTGGTGTTAACATCTTGAAGCTGTAACTTTTTTCCTGGGGAGAAGCAAGTTGAAATGGCTTTAATTCAAAGAGTAGAATAAGAGAGGCTGATACATATGACAGCACTGTATAAGGTGCAATTTTATTTCTGTTTAGTTACTTAACTTCAGTTATATATAACTTTATTTGCATAAGGTCTGTGTTCTCAGTTCTTCATTAGAGGCTGAGCACGTTACTACTGGAGGTAGTGTTTTATCTTAGTTTTCACCATTAGTTTATGTTTTAGTGTGTACTGCTACTCATTCCTAATCTCAGGCCATCAGAATTGTCCTGTCTAGGATGATTCATATGGCTGATCTTATGCCTTTGTGCCATCTAAAATGGTTAATAACCTTTCTGCTAGTGCATAAATAAAATGCTTGGACAAGTACTCCATCTTTGTCCTTCACATGCCGTGTTTCCAGAGAATCCGACCTGAACCTGTGGAAATGTGTTGCTTTTGAAGCAAGCAGTGATGCTGCTGTTCATCCCAAGTTATTGGAAGCACTTAAATTTGGTGGCTTTAAGCTTGCACCATGATATGACATCGTCAGTGTCAGAGAAGACCCCCAGCTCTGAAGGAATGTCATACTGGCTGCAAATGATCTTGTCTTGTTCACCAGCTTATTTGTTGTTCAGTTGCACTGAGAAATCCCAGGTCATTAGGAGGAGGATTGAAAGAGATTGTGAGGAGTACTGAAGCACTTCCAATCAGAATTCTTGACACTGAAGCTGGTAGTTCTGGCTCTCCTGCATTAAGGGAGACCAGAGTCAAACGTTACTGATACTTAGAGTTTTCTGTTTTAAGCAGCACAGCCGCAAACCCTGCTTATTCATTTGGTTGTTGCTGAGATTGGAGTTGCTTCACTGTTGTCTGTTTAGGCTTTGAATCCTAAACTGAGATTTTATGTTTGGGTTACACAATCTGCTGCAGGTTTTGATGAAGTTCTCTCTTTCACTTACGCATCTGCAAGGACAGCCACCAGCATCAGCTCTACCTATTTATGACTCTGAATATCGTATCTGTTTTCTTTTGCAGCAGTTCACACCTTCTGTCTTTCCTTGCTGTCTTAGAGGAAAGAGGAATTGGATAATTTAGCTGTTTAACCTCTGAGGTTTGTGGTTCCGGGACTGCTGCCCTGTCTGTCCATGCCTGTACATCAGCAGCCATCTACTGCTTCATCTGCAGCACTTGACAGTGAGTTTCCCACATACAGAAACTTCACCTACCTAGTGGTGGGCTCCTCAGGAGCATGATGTTATCTATATAATTTCCATCTTTCTTGCTCTATTTCTTTTAGTCAAGGGGAAGCTGAGGGTTCTCATTCCTTCTTTAGATTGTTTTTGGGCCATTCTGTTGCTGAGGTGCCATCATCAGTATTTTTTAGAGAAGACATTGGTCATGACAGCCAGAGAGCTTTTCAGGATTATTTAAAATGTCTCATTAGATTCCTTCAATTCCTTAGAAAAGAAGCTGGTGTTGATGGCATCATTCAGGACATTCTGTCCTGAAGACACACTCTCAATGACTGAGACACACTCTCAATGACTGTGACAATTTCTGTGGATGAAGCAGTCTGTACGTGGTCCAGATTTTGTGGTTTTCTTACACCCTACATGTCAACTGGAGGAACAAAGTTATCTTTGAAGATGCTGTTTTTGAGAGATTACTATTTGTTTTCATCCTCTTTTGTGGTGATGACTGTGGAAGGAAAAAACACAGGTAAGCTGCTCTTTGAGATGATGATGGTCTTGGAAAAGGAGCTGCCTACTTGGAGCCACCAAGCTTTGCCTAGAAAGGTCTGAAGCTTTGTTAGCTCTGTATGAGTCAGGTCCACTGTCAGTTGTACATCTTCATTAGTGTTCTGCTTATGTATTTGAAGCTTGTTTCTTTCTCTGCTAGAGATTGTTTGACAGACAGAACCTCTTTCAAGTCATCCTTTGACACTGTGGATGACCCCAAATAGCCTCTCTTATTTTACATCTTTTTTAGCGTTTTGATTACTGAATTGTGGAAAGATACCAAGTCTTTGACTGCAGACTGGTTGTCATTTTTCAAGTCCCTTGGCACCTTCTCAGTGTCAGCCAAGAGCAAGTGACACTAACTCCTTTTTCTGCAGAGACTGCAGCCTCCTTCTCTGTTCCTTTCCTATAGCCCTACTAGTTATGGGCCAGTTACTGTTGCACAGGCCTCTACAGATAGCAGTTGCTTATCTGAGTTCTTCTCCAGCCCAACAACGTACTTGAAAAAAAGTGACGTGGGACTCTGTCTCCATCAGAACAGGAGGAGGAGATCCAAATCCTCTGATCACCTGTACACTATTCCCTCCATAGAGGAAGTGTGTATGAGCTCATTCTAACTTCTGTCCCAAAGCCGTGTCTGTTAGGGAACTGATTTTATCCCCATACTGAATACTGAAGGCTGAGACTCTACTTCATCTTCAGCGTTGCTAAGGACTTTTCTTCTTACACCCGTGAACTCTTATCAGAGTTTGGTTGTCTTGGTGCTGAAAGATGTGAGATCTCACCCATTTCTGGTGGACAAACTGTTTTCAAGTTGTATCAAGTCTGTTTTGGAGACAACAAAAATGACATTTTCTTTTGTCACTTCACTATCATCCATCAGAGCGCAAGTTGTACCAGTTGTTTGAAATGCTTAACATTTGTCAAGCAGCCCTCTGGAGCAGCCTTACCTTCTCCATACCAAAAATCATGCTATTGTAGAAGCACCACCAGAGATGTGGCAGAGGGGATCAGAATTGCTGTGGGAAGGATTCAGAGGCCCATAAGTCTATCACGCCCTGTAAGTCTATGACAGTTTCTGATTAGTGTTAAATATATGTATTGCACAGTGTTGAATACACATGAACAAGCTTTTGAAGCAAACAAAAAAGGAGTTTACTTAACCTCCTTTGAGATATGCTTTTCAAACTTACATTTCCCCTGCCCCTGAACCTTCCTGGTATTCACCTTTGTTGGGATCTTGCAGCAGAATGAACAAAACCACTGTCGTGGTTTGACATTGGTTAAACACCAGGTATTCACAAAAATCATTCAAGGGCTCATGAGTTGAGAATAAGAATTGTGGAAGAACTGCTCTATTGCAGAGTTGTAAATCACTTACTGCAGAGGAGTTTTATAAAAACTACTTAATTGTGGGAAGCATAGCAGAGCACTCTGGGGCCATTTTGTTTTGAATAGCCATAACTATTAATAGGGGTCACACAATGTAAATCTAGTGTAGCATGTTAGTTAATGTCTGGTCCTTCTCAAGTGGTGCTCTGGGATTTCTCTGGTACTGTGCTATTCCTGTAAGTTTTGTCATCCTCAGTGGTCCTCAGTACAACTTCACATGTGCCAACACATGTGACTAGCCAGGTGATGAAGCTGATAAACACCATAATCCTGCATAAACACCATAATCCAGGGTTCTAGGAGCACAGCTACTAAGAGGATCATCCCTCTGCCTCTCTGTGCATCACACATTTGCCAGGGCAAGTTTTGGTGCAGCTGTGGGATTAACCTTACTTTGGAGCTGTTCTGGCTGGAAGAATAGCCTCACAAAAAACAAGACTTGCATTTCAGCCTTTTACAGACTCTGATGTGGCTCGTGACTGAAAGGTGGGTGGGATAGGAATGAGCTGTGGGACCGAAAGCTGATGGGACAAAGAAAGTTTTATTCCTTTGGTGGTATGAAATCATAGAATATCCTGAGTTAGAAGGGACCCACAAGGATCGTCACATAGGTCCAGTAGGTCCGGCTTAAATACAGACCCACCAGAGCCAGGATTTCTGTGGAACTTTGTAATAACTGAAGGTTAGCCTGCTAGTGTCTGTACAAAAGGCAGCCAGACTTGACACTTCACTGGCAGCTAAGCTGTGGAACTCTTGACTTAAGTGCAAATAACAGTGCAGCATGAAACAGCCTGGTGTCGCTGGTAACTGTTAAGAAAAATCATTAAGAAAAGCTTAATGCCAAGGCCACTTCTTTCTTTCCTTCCCCTGCCCACCATCATGTATACTTCCAATTTTTTACTAGGAATTTCTTTTTTAAAGTTCATTGATCCAGTTGTTAGCACAGGTACACAAACCTGTGTACTGTCACTGTGCTAGTGGCAGTGACAGGTCCGTGCTCTGGTCAGAGACAGCAAAAGGAATATCTGAAGCCAGTGGACTCTGAGCTCTTTGTAATGCAGAACCATTGCCTTAATTCCAAGTACTGCAGCCTTAGTCTCTGGGCATTTAGCTGCAAAATGCAAGGACCTCTCCCTACATCAGAGCCTTAGGAGGAGTGTACTTTAGGGTTAGCATTTTCTTTCTAACTGTAGATTCTCTGTTTTGCATGTGTATCTCTTTGGGTTTAGTAAAGGTTTTATATAAATACAAGGACAGCTTCTGGTGGTTTACTGAAAAATGTTAATAGAAAAAATAAGAGTTCACAGCACACTCATGTTAAGGAAATGTTTTAAGGGAGAGGCTAGTTCAAATCAGATCTTTAGCTTTGCAGCTTGTCTTGTTCTAGGCTCTCAAGGGAGTAGCATTCCTAATCTTCGTTAATAACGTAGCAACACTTGGTGATCTAACTCCATTAGCTCCTAAAGTAATAGCCCACAATTACTGAAGTGTGTTTTACTTTGCTAAGGTGAAAGGTGAGGTCTGTCTTCCTGAGCACATGAATTTACCTGTTAAAATGGCCACAGCCTCTGGCTTCTTTGAGATGATTATGTGACTTTGGATAAACCTGGTAGAAGTGATACTGAAATGAAGTTGTAATTTATATTTTCATCCTGAGACTGATGCTTCTGGTATTGCATAAAGTCATTTAAGTAGCAAGCTAAAAGATATCCCTAGCCTCCCACTGCCCATGTCTTTGCCAGACTCCTTCTCGGGGTGTGTGGTGCTGCCAGCATTGTCACATTGATATATCTGGGAAGGGCAGAGACGGGGCAGGCCAAATTTCCCAAATCTGGTGACAGTCCCCTTGGACCTACTAGTGGTTTGCAAATACCCTGCTCAGGCCTTCCCTGCAAAAACTTTTCCTTTCCTGATATGTTCTCTGGGCAGCAGTAGCAAGGCTGATAAGCAGCATGCTGAGAGTTACTAAGATGATGATGGTTTTTTTAGGGCACTTGAATGTGATATTAAAGCATGTGCTCTGCTCAGTTGTTAGTTTAGATCTGTTGTGCCTCTGTTTTTACAGTAGTGAGAGGAGCTATGTGTGGCTAACAGCAAAGCATTCCTTTCTTGCCTCTGGAATCTTGTTTTTGCCCTAGATGAAGAATACATGCAGGTGAGGACTGAAATACCTAATCTGAAGTAACCCCAAATTGAAGTTACTTTCCTTCATTCTAGCAGCGGCTTTGTGTCTGGAGGGGTATTACAGCAGTTTTATCTGTCACACACCCTACTATGCAAGCCAGAGAGAAGCCCAGGCAGTTTTCTTGCCATTTCAGATTATGATGGAAATGAGAGGAGCTCCCTTATTGCTAGAACGTGGTAGACATATTATTGTTATGACAATGTGAGCTATATTGTTAACTATTTTTCTATTACAGTTCATGATCTACAGAGCTTCGGACTTGACAATGTAAGTGTTCCCAAGGTAGTGATCTAGTTCTCTTAGTCTGTTTTCCTTCTGGATTTCCCTCCCCTTGCCACATTGACATCCTAGATTGCAGCAGATTTGTCTCTATGAGTCTAAGCAGAATCTGGGACCTGCTTTCACAGAGGGTTCTGAAATACATTCTGGGACATTTGCATGCTGCTTGGCAAGCCTGTGCCTCTCTTTCTGAGCCTGCTTTTCTCCTTAATCTATACTTCACAGTTTCTTAAAGTTGATATTGTCACAACTGCTTCTGGATCTGTTGAAGTTTACCTTGTGCTGTGTGGAAAGCAGATGATGCTCATACCTGTGCCTGTGAGGCAGCTGATAGCATGTGCTCCTCATGGCAGGGAGAGGAGTGGGTGGGAGAGCCTGTAGATGGGAGGAAAGGATGCCGGGATTTGAGGATTTCCAGCAAGAGAAGGAGAAATTCCTTGTCTTGAAATCTCCTATGAATAAAAAAGAAGAGCAAATGTTTTGGAGTTTACTGTTAGGATGCACAGAGAAGGGGAGCACCTGTCTCTATTCTAGAGCTACGCTCAGAAAAATACACAGATAATGAACTTCAGGCCCCTTACCTGGCCCCTCGTGTGCTGTGCAGCTGTTTGAGTTATTAACATTTCCATTTCAGATCAATATGACACACTATATCAAACATCTCTCATTTGGAAGGGATTATCCAGGCATTGTGAACCCTCTGGATGGGACAGCCATCACTGCACAGCAAGGTAAGAGCAAGCTGGGAAAAGTCTCTTTTTAAGTGTCTGTATTAATAAGTGTTAGAAGAGAACAGGAGCAAAGTTCCCAGTTTTAGCAAGAACCCTGACAGTGTTATGTGAAATGTGACTCCTCCACCTTGTGCTCTTTCTGGAGCAGCTGTTTCTAATCACCTGGAAGAAATCTGCCAACATGTTTGGATTCTGTGACCTTTCTGAAAGATATCTCTGTTCAGTGTTCGTGGATGCACAGCAGCAGGTGCAGCACATCATTATTAAAGGCCGACCTCAGGCGTAGTTCAAGGAGAGCCCCGTTTACTACATGCAGTAAGAGAGAACCAGAAGATGCAGGGTAGAGAAAAAAGGTCTAATTGGTAGTTGATGGAGAATGGTGGTGTCTGCCTGACCTTGACATACCAAACAGTAAGAGCTTGAAAAGCTGCAGTGAAGTTGAAATATTGCTTATCTTTTCTAGATAACTCCAGATTTGCTGGTTTGAGAATGAAAGACAGTTCTCTCCTCATGCTGGTGCTGTGCATGCGTTTATTTCTGTAAGCCTGCTTTTCTATGGAAGGTCCTTTATATGCCACTGCAGAGTTAAGTTTTTTTTAGATCCACTGAAGTCTGAAAAGTTTGTCTTTGCAGGTACTTGGAGCTGTATGTAATAAAGCTTGGAGAAAGAACTCATTTGCTTTGAAGTGGTGATACCTAAATCTGTTCTTTTAAGTTTTCTACCATTGATTTTGATCATTGTGCCCAAATCAGAGGATGGCATTAAAAAAAAAGTACAGAAAAATTCAAAGGCATCATAATGTTTAATATGATTATGATGCTGTAGTTAGTCTGTGCAGTAAGAAACTATCTGAGAGGAAGGGCCTGTTGCTGACTGGTAAATTTCTATATAAGCTCCAGCTGTTCATCCTGAGCCTCAGAGAACCATTTGGTAAATTCTTGAAGAATTTGTTCTGAAGACATGCTCCAGTAAAGAAGTAGGAGAAGTAGATTGCAGGTCAAATTTATGTTTATTTCAGCTAAAGATACCATATGTGAGAATTACTTCTGCTGTAGAAATGGATGAATAATCTTCTCCAGGAGATTTCACAGAAAACAGTTTTTTTTCTTGCATTCTGTTATCCTTAAGAGAACTGAAGGAACAGGCTGGTCTGAGGCAACAGAAGGGGTTCTTCAGTTTTTTTTGTTCACTGGTCCAGATCTTCCTTTCCATCGTCTGATACAATAAATGCCAGGCTTTACAGAAATAAACTGCAATGTTAATTGAAGTTGATACAAGATACTCATGTAGACCTGAGTATGTTTTCTTAGGGCTCTGTTGTTAAAAATAAGAAATTTTCATGGACTAGAATCGAATTTGCAAGAAGTTTTACTGATAAAGCTACAGCAACTTTGTAGAAGCTTTTCCATTTAGTCAAGGCCAAAATGCCATTAGTTGTGGTTTTAGTTGGAACAGAAACGAGATTCACTTTGGCAAAAGGAAGACTCATTTCAGACATCAGCTTTACTGTCCTTGAAAACCTCCAGCAGCTGTTGTGCCAAATGATGTTGCCTGACAAGTTGAACCAAACCAGTTTGTGTCTACCTGACCTGTCAGTGGAAAGCTTCCAGCTTATTGCCAGACATTAATTGTGTCTCTCCCTATCTTTACTTGTAGCTTCCATGATGTTTCAATATTTTGTCAAAGTGGTCCCCACTGTGTATAGGAAAGTAGATGGTGAAGTAAGTACCTTTTTCCCTGTTACTTTGACAAGTGAAAGCCTTCACTTTCTCCTCATATTCTTGATGCTGACAGTAACTGTGGATCCAGGTGTGTTGCTAGATGTGTACCAGGGGCTCTGTTGTACATTCAGTACTTGGAACCCCAGGTGTGGAATTCAGTAAAGAAACCAGGATAGTATCTTTCTCACCTTGGATTGAAATTTGTGTCAGATAACTTAGTAGGGATGATAGAACTTAATTTTGTTTTACAGAAGCCCAGTTTAATTGCTCTAAGAATAGGACTAGTATGAACAACATGTAGAAGAATGGCAGGGCACAGAAGAATGCTGGAGGGTGATCTTCATTTATGTGAAGATGGGCAAAACTCTCCTGTCTCTACGTATTGTTTCCTTTTTTCTCACTCTTGATTGTTTGTGGCTTTCTGCCATCAGTGCTGTCTCCTGAAGCATGCTTAGCAGGACTGCATGTTGGTAGAGGATGGCACAGGGTTGAGAGGGACAGCTTGTGCCGTTATGTGCCAGCAGTGACCAAATAGTCCAGCCTGGGTGTGATGCATCCCTCATACTGTGGGCCAGCTGTGGCTTTAACAGGGAGCATATAGTAAAAATAGACCTGATAGCAAATACCTGATCCTGATAGAGCTCTTCATGACTCTAACCATGGTCAGGCTGCCCACATGGGCAGGGCTACACTGATGTGGTTCACTGAACCCATGTTTTAGTAGCCTTTCCTATTCCCTGTTAGCAAAGCAATGTTCGCTGTGTTTGTTTCCTGGTAGGTGGTAAGGACTAACCAGTTCTCAGTTACACGACATGAGAAAATAGCCAACGGACTGCTGGGAGACCAGGGTCTGCCTGGTGTCTTTGTGCTCTATGAACTTTCGCCCATGATGGTGAAGCTGACAGAGAAACACAGGTAAGAGACGTTTCATTTTATTTCATTCATCCTTCATTGATTTTGTCATTTTGCATAGCTTGAAACTTCATCCTCACTTAGACATGACAGTGCAAATGCCTGAAATTCATCTGAGCCCCTTCCCAGCCAGTGGAGAGGAAGAGGTACTTTCCTGTACCTCTTTCACAGGTACTTTCCTGTGAACCCTGGTTAGGGATGGGGGTTTTTCTGTTACTGTGTGAAGCGCTGTAATCCAGTATCAAGATGGAAAAGGAAAGTGGTGCAAGGAGCAGAAGTGTAATATAATGGTTCTTGGTTCAGACTTCTAATGGGAAGACTGGGTTTACAGAACATACCCATTTACCAGCAGCACCCACACAGTCTCACTGGTTCCTTACTCTGCGTTTGCTACAGCTTTTCTACATCTTGCAACCAGTGTGGAACCTCTTTGTCTCTCTGGGTTAATGGCTGGCACGTAACTGTAGGGGAGGGGAAGGGGCTGTAGCTGTCCAATCTTTGAGGTTCATAATGGGGGACAGACAATGTCTATATCTTAAAATGTATTAATGTGTGCTTAGGGATTTAGTTACTGTGTTACACGAGCTTGCTGTGCATTCTGACTGGATTAAAAGGGATTAAAAGCCCATCTGTTAGGTTTATAAATTCAGTACTTCCTTTTAGTGGTGCTGACTAAAAGTAGCAGTGATAAACTCCATTCTGTAGCCAATAGGGGTTAATAATTCTTTAATCTGAGAATTGTCAGCTATTAATATTTAGGTAATGCATACTTTATGATATGATGAACATTATTATAATTATTAATGGATTGTTACGTACCTGACATTGACATCTGAGCTTATGCTGGTTGTTCAAATTCTAGGTCCTTCACTCACTTTCTCACTGGAGTTTGTGCCATTGTTGGAGGCATATTTACAGGTATTACACCTTTCAATCATTTTGCTTTCTAAAATGTAAACATTTACCCATACTCTTTCTAAAGTCTGCATGTCTGGTAATCCCTGTATGTCAAAGAGAGATTATTTCAGCCTTCAGGAGGCCATACAGCATGTTCTGCAGAGCCACAGCAGTGGCATCAGACTGTAGCTAGCAGTAGAGGCTTACAATATGCTGTAGATGATGCAGACCTATTAGAGCATTTCATTTCATTAGACCTGTAGACCTGTCATAATATTTCATTTTGATGCTCTACAGGAGATTTTGTTTTCAAACAAAGCCGTTCTTCACAGACCATATGAAAGCGTCTGTCCTTGCATTCTTGGCCAGCTTGGGTCTGTAAGCAGATAGCTACTTTCATGTGAAACCAAAGCTGGTAAAATCTGTGAACCCAGGTTGCCATGGGCGTAATATATATCTTAGAGATATCAAACTGTGCTCCCAGACAGAGGAGCTCCAGCTAGTGTTCTGCAGGGACTAGATGGGGTCTTGTGAGGAGAGGCTGTTCCTGCAGATCCATCTGAGTATCTGCTCTTCACTCTTGGTGCTGGCTTCTGGAGTAGCTGATCAGTATCTGCTCAGCTCTGTGCATGGGAACAGCCTTAGTCCAGCCTTGCTCTCTGGGCAGTAATCCAGGGTGCTCATAGTCAGAGATGTGGGTGTTCAGATCCAGCCCGAAGATGTGGTCAGGGCCCTGAGAAGCCAGTTCCTGAGACATCTGTATCACATACCTGTAACATCACACCTTTATCTGCAAGGTTTTCCCATTATCTGAGGTGTCACAGTGCTCAATTAACCTGATACTGTTAAACAGAATTTCTGTCTGCAATAAATTTTATCCTATTAATCTCTCTGGTTTGAAAAGGCTTTCAAAAATTATTTTCATGACAAATTCAAGTGCCCTTTAGCACTGACTGGGTTTGACAGCCAATTCATGTTTGCTGCCATACACCACGCTCAGACCCTCTGTATTCTAGAGATCAACTGGTGGGCAATAAAGCCAATTCCTTGTACCAGCAATAGTGTGGCCAACAGGACCAGGGAGTGACTGTTACCCAGTGCACACTGGTGATGCACCTTGAATCCTGGGTTCAGTTCTGGGCCCTTCATGACAAGGAAGACATTGAGGTGCTGCAGCAAGTCCAGAGAAGGGAATGGAGCTGGAGACGGGGCTGGAGCACAGGTCTGATGAGGAGCAGGCAGAGGTGCTCAGCCTGGAGAAGAAGAAGCTCAAGAGGGACCTTCTCGCTCTCTACAACTCCATGAAAGGAGGTTGGAGCGGGGTGAGGGTGAGGCTCTTCTTCTGACAGGGACAGGACAAAAGCAAATGGCCTCAAGTTGCACCATGGCAGGTTTAGATTGGATATTAGGGAAAATTTCGTCATGGAAAGGGTTGTCCAGGAGTGGCACAGGCTGCCCAGGACAGTGGTAGAGTCACCCTCCCTGGAGACATTTCAAAGAGGTGTAGATGTGACACTTAGGGATGGGGTTTAGCCATGGGCTTGGCAGTGCTGGGGACAACTGGAGGCAATGACCTTAGAGGTCCTTCTAACAGTGTAACAGTATCAAATTGATTAAACATAGAGATAATTTCAGGGCAAAACCACCACACAAGAGTCATCTGAAGCCTTACTCAAAGACCAAACATTAAGTCAGATAATTTCATATTATATAGTAATAAACAGAAGATTCCATTCCCATTTTAGCTGCAACTCTTTGTATAGTATTGAAATGTATGTTTTTGTGTATGGCCAACTAATCATTTACTTATTCCTTAGACTGAGGTTTTGAATAAAAGAAAGAAGAATATGAATCTTCATAAAATCAAATTATTGAAAAAAGGCTCCCTAGCAGCCTTTGTGTTCCCTCCCTGGCAGGAGCACAAGGTTCCTGTCCTGTGGATACCTTGGTTGTCTGGGGTTTGTGGTACAGTAGACCCATTCTGAGTTTTTCTGTGGTCACAAGCAAGCTCTGAATTAATAGGCTTCTTCAGGGCTGGAGAGGTTTGGGGAAAATACTGCAGAAAGGATTAAAGGCAGTGGTTTGTACTGCTTTGTATCTGGTGGGTGTGCATTGCAGTCTTCAATAAAGGGCGTCTATCAAGGGCAGCATATGGTACTTTTGAGGTTACTGTGAAATGAGCAAGAAATGGGAAACATGTCCTTGGCAAGCTGAGTCAAGGCAACAATGTGGCGTAAGGCTCTCCACATCAGCTTCCTCTCCAAACTCTTCTCAGTCATCAGTAAACACACATGACTCAGCCTGTCTCTTACTTCTGAAAAAGAGATCTTTTCTAGAGAAGTATGATCACCTCTGCCCTGCAGGCTGGGTCTTGTCTGTCCTGAGGAGATGAGGACTTTTCTGAGCAGCAGCAACAGAACCCTTTTTTGTCTGGTGGGCCTGGGATTCCTTTCCTCTGACAGCAGGGCTTGTGCTTTCTTTCCATGGGAATTGTTCTCTCTTTGAGGCACATCTGACTTCATCCATTGGCTTTTTCCTTTTAGTTGCAGGTTTCATTGACTCCTTGATCTACCACTCAGCACGTGCCATCCAGAAGAAAATTGAACTTGGGAAGACAACATAAATAAGCAATGACCTTGCCCCATTTAAAAACAAACAAAAAACTAAAAACAACAATAAAAAAAACCCAAACCCCAAACTGCTAAGGAGAACTAAACAGGCTCTTTGAAATGCAAGTGATCTTCTGAGTGTACAGGAGAAGAGGTTTGGAATTTCCAGATGGCCCTAACCACTCACAGATTACTGTGCCCTCTTTCTTTGGCCTTAGTTTGTGGATGGAATGACTTGAACCTTGCTGCTATAAAGATTAGCTATTACATCTGGCTGTGCAGACCCTACTGTCAAACTCATTTTGTGTCAGTCCATGTTCCTCCAGTTCTGTTCCCCTTCCCAACAGAGATGGTGGAGATACTGCATTCTATTTGCCTTCAGGAATAATATACTTTATTATCAAGAGACCTGTAATGGACTGAAGTTGCCATCAAATAAGCTTTCTAGGAACACCATCAGGGACTTTTAATTTTTCTTTATAATGTTTCTGGGTTTGCCGATGTCAGACCTCCGTGAAAATGTGCTGACTCCCATCTGTTGCCTTCCAGGCATCCTGGGCTGCATGGGGAGCCTCAGCATTTGGGATGTGCTTTCTATGCTGGGGGAGCTCCCAATTGTTCTTATGAAAGATGCAAGTTGATGCTTCAGCAAAAAAAAAAGTGTCTGGAATTTTAATTGATTTTTAAATGGGATTTTTTTGCATTTCCCCTTGGTGTACATTTTGAAATAAAATCCGTCCTCTGTTTGTTCTGCTAAGGCATATGGAGGAATAATTAAATTATTTGAACTAATCCTGGTACTGAATTGGAAATTAGAATTAAAAGACATACCTGCATTGTGGCAAAGTACGTAGACATTGTGATGATGATGGGACTTTTTTCAGTTAAATCATCTACACAAGTGAGTAAAGTACTTGGTATGTGAAACTATATTGGGAGAAATTTGAAAATAATGAGAAAAAAATTTGAATTCTTGCCTTGTTTGAGGTAAAACAGATTGATTACTCTTAAATCTCAGCTCTGGATTTGCTTTGGTATGACTCTAATCTTGGTCCAAGCAATTGGACAGGCACAGGATCAGATACTGCAGAGAGAAAGCTGTTTTATAATTCATTTTAAAGCAAGTTTTGCTAGCTAGTTGGTTCTTTCAAATAGTTGAACTTATCTATAAACCAGGGAGTCTAAAAAACTGCTGTTTTTTTCAGCTGGGGAGAGAAGCAATTTGTGGTGTGGGTAAGAAGAATTATTTATCTTCAAGCAAGAATACTGAAAAGCAAGTTTGTTTTAAATGTATTTTTTTACAAGGGTATTTAATGAATCCGGTGGATCAGGATCGCATAGTGCTACTGCAGCATGAGGAAGGGAGTATAGTATCTGTATGTTTCATCAGGAACAAAACCTGAGCAGCTTTGACTGCTCATCAGAGCACTCATCTTTGTAACTAAATTTGTAAGAATACTCAGGGGAGAGAATATGAACGGAAGTAATGCAGCAAGAGTTTAACCCACAGTGAAACAGTTATCAGGTACTGGCTTGTCCTTGATAGGAAAGCCAAGTGCTTGTAAACTTTAGAAAAGCATTGGAGATCATTGCCCAGAGCACTCCTGAGCACCTAAAGAAAGGTGAAGGGAGGGTGAAACTGCAATACTTGTACTCATCCTGGGAAAGTGGAAATAGTGGAGAGAAGAAATTGAAGACACAGAAATGAGAGATTCTACCCGGAGAGGCAGAAAATTAATGAAGCTAACAGTTAAGTAATACAGGCTTCTGCTGTCAGTAGGAAGGATATGAGCGTTCTGGTGATTTTAATAGACTGAAAGCCCAAGTGACTAAGAACCATAATAAAGCTGAATCTGGATCAAGGATGTTAGTGACTGATAAAATATATCCTGCGAACCCTGCTCTGGAAGAGAAAAACCTCCTTTGGGGAGCTCAGTCCCCAGGGTCTGCAATCTTGTTCTGCAGGGGTGCCCTTTTCAAAGTTGTAAGGGGACAAAAAGCAAAAGAAATGGTGATTCACATGTGTTTTCGAAGTTTATTCAACATAAGATAATTTCAAATTTATTCGATTCTGTTGTCTTCTGTCAGGATGTTTGATTTTTCCCTTCTTACTTTTGATACAATTTAAAAAAATATTTCCTTAGTTAAAGACTGTAAGAATAAAAGTCTTAGTAAAAGACTGGGCAGGGTGAGGGGGGCATCTTCCTTTCCTTAGAACAACTACAAACCTGTCCCAAAAGCCAGCTGTCGGGGGCAGTGTCCATTCTGTCATGTGGACAGCCACGTTTGAGCAGCTGCTGTCCAGCACTGGCACCCAGCAGCTTCTCAGCCCAGCAGGGCCACGTACAGCAGCTCACAGGCTCCACACCCACCTCCAGCCCCACCATCTCCCCTTCCTCCCTCCCAGCCAGCATGGGCAGAACCATGCCCACCCTGTGTCCAGCTAAATGGGAGAATGGCACCCACAGCACCCAGCTGGCAGGACCAGTGAATTGCAGGGTCTGTGAGCCCCGGTGGTGGGGAGGAGCAGCAAGCCAAAGAGCCAGGACAGCCACTGGCAAAGTGCACTTTGGCCAATTCCTGGCTAAACAGCTTGGCTTCAGTTTCTTGGAAATGCATCACTTGTAAATACAATCCTGCCTTCGTGTGCCAGTCTCTCGATGAGGCTGAATTCAGCATCAGCATCAGGGACTCTAGTCCTGCGAAAAGCTCCGGACCAGTGTTTTTTTTTCCCAGTAGTGGTGCCAGTTCCCTTCTGTAACAATGCAGAGTGACGCAGAGTCTCGAGGCAGGTGAAGAATGGAACTTGTTTATTGCAAAAACCAGGGGTTTTTAAGCAATTAGTCCTTTATCAGGTACATATTTTTAAATCACAATAAATAAGCCTCGACCAACCACCATACACCATGATGTGAACACGCGCTGGTTATATAACTTGTTTTTCAGGGTTATGTAACTTCTTTCTACCTTTATTCTAGCCGAGTCATTCCCAGAGTCCTTTTCCACTTAGCTGCAGTAACAGGAGTGGGTCATGATTTTACAAGGGTAACAAGGCCTCCATTTTGTAAGGTTTTACTGATCTGCAACACCCTTCACTGTCTGCTCCAAAGCCAGAGACGTGCGCATGTGCCAGCAGGAGCCGTTGCTGTGTGGATGCTGGGGTGTCCTGCAAGCACACGGACAAGCAGTGCAGGGGAGGCACAGTGGCCTGGTCCCACTGGCTGTGCTCACCTGCTGGCAGGTGTGCAAGGCAAGGAGCAGGGCTGTGAAGCCAGAGCAGGGGTACCTCCCATGATGCTGTGTCCAGCTGTCGTGGATATGCTTGAGGAAAGCTGGGCTCAGGATCAACACCTGAGTGGGGAGTGGAGTGATGAGGTGCTTTCCATGCTGGAACAGGACAGCCAGCCCAGCACGGTGCAGCCATTGGCTGGCTGCTCAGCAAGAGTTCTGCCTGCCCTGGAAGAGCTGGAGCCCACAGAGCCATTACCTTGTTTCTGTTAGCTTTGATGAACTCTTTAACTCTCACACGTGTGCTGCAAAAGCAGAGGCAAGCAGTGATCATGCAGTACACCCGCTGCTGAGGGGACCCCTTTCTTTGCCGAGGGTATCTGTTGTCTGCCAGCACCCAGCCCAGTGGTACCCCCCAACCCTTGGGCTGGCCCAGCAGCATCCCTTAGCCTGGCTGTGGGAAGGGACACATCAAACCCATGGCCCCGCTGTAGGGACAGCTGCCATCCCACTCACAGGGGTATGGTACTGCAGGTTGTCTGAGCCCTGTGGGGACAGGTCAATGGCCAGCTACCCCAAAGTGCAGGGCAGAGGGTACCCTTTGTGCCATCAGGACTAATGCCAGGGCTCCAGTGAGGCACCAGAACCCCCAGACCACACCGTGTCATCCACAGGGTCTCCAGCACAAGAGATGCCATCCCCCAAAGCTGACACACTGTGTGAGTTCACCGGTGGAGAAGGCACTGGTCACCCTCTGCAGGTCCAGAGGTTTGAAGGGGACAAGGACAAGGTGAATGTCGGGCCTAAGGTTGACTGCACTCTCTGGGTACATGAAGTGATGGGTTGTGCTCATGTCAACATCCAGCTCAAAGCCAGTGACCTTTGCTCTGTTCACCCTAAAGGACAGCAGGATGGTGTGTCCCAAAGCAAAGGTACGTGGCCTGCTGGCCCCAGGCTCTTGGTCCCACCAAGCAGGGACAGCAGGTCACCCTGGCCAGCAACAAAGAGTGGGCATGGGTGACACAAGGCCTGTGTGTGTCCCAGGATGCAGGGCTCCAGAGAGCAGGGTCAGCCAGCCACCTCCATCACCAAGTTTGTGTTGGCAGATTTCAACAGCATGGCCAGGAGCTGGGACATGCCAGGGTTCTGTGAAGACAGGGAGAGACCAAGTCCCTTTGGGTCACCCACCTCAGCACCCCGTCATGAGCATCAATTAGCAGCCCATGGCTGGACCCTTTCAGCTGCCCCAAGTTCCCCTCCACCGCACAAGTCCTGCAGTGAGATGCGTCCCACACATCAGCAGTTGGGGCCTGGAGGACAGTGAAGAGCTGCTGAATTACGGCCTGGAGCTGGACACCACTCGGGGAACCTGCAGGGTCTAGGGGAGCAAGCACAGTGACATGCAGTATTAGCGCCTCCACCAGTAACCCAGAGGGAGACAGAGCCCCATTTCTCCTAGCAGAGACCAGGAAAAGGACAGAAAAACAGATGGGATATCAGGAAAAGGGTGCAGAACAGTCCAGGGGGCAGAGTAAGAGGTGGAAGAAGAGCTGAGCTGGATCTCTGCATCCCTTTACCCCCATCACATCTGTTCTGAGCCCTGCCCCGCTGCAAACAGATTCAGGGAGTCTGGGAAGAGACCCTTACAGCCACCACTGAGCCACATCTGAGGAGAGTTCGTGGCCTGTACCCATCATCAGAGGCCCTGTGTCTGCCTTGCAGCGGGCACTGAACCACGCGGAGCTGTTGGTGCGGGTGGTGCAGTGGCAGCAGGGGTGTGCAGGAGGGAGGAAACCTGAGGAACAGGACCAACACCATCCCTTAGGGTTTGGAAACATTGCCACAGGACCAGCAGCAGGCACAGGGCCAGCACCACCTTTGTGCACCTCCAGAACGGCATCCCAGGTGCCACCTGCAGGGACATGTCACAAAGACCAGTGACAGTGACATCACAGGACGCCTTCTCACCCATCCGCTCTGCCCAGCCTCCCAGGACAGCCCTTGGATGCTCACCCACCCTGAGGGAACTGAAATAGCCTAATATTAATTTCCTTTTCTAACTGTTCAATGGTGGTGTTGCTGTGTTCTGCTGCTGCCACTGCCACCAGTTACTTCAGGCCAGACAGGGCTGGCTGGCAGCATGTGCTGTACAAAGAACTCCTCTCTGCCTGCAACTTTTAGGGTTTGCAAACTGGCCTGTGAACAAGCAGCAAAGCATCATCACCCTGGCTGTGAGTCAAACACCAGCTTCCCACCCAGAGAAGTGTACATCCACCTGCCAAGCACACGATGCCAGCAGTGAGCCCTCCTCCCCGTGCATGAAGAGGAGCTGGGGCAGAGGAGCCCCACAGCCTCTCTGCCCTGGCTGAGCCCATGCAGGCGCCGTGCAGCTCCCACCCTAGCAGTCCTGGGGTTCTGCAGCTTCAAGGACACTGAATCATTGCCAGGAAGAACATTTCTGTTCTCTATCAAAAAGCACTCATGTAGCCTAAGGTGAGATGGAAAAGGGTTTTCCATTCCTCAGGGAATCCATTAAGTGCTCATTGACTTAGGACTTGGCTTCCATGGGCCAAGACAAGAGCGAAGAGCAGAGCTTCATGGGCAGCCTTCATCCCAGGGTCAGAAGAGAATGCAGCTGATTTGTGGAGATGTCCCCTCTGCCCTAGAAAACCCCTCATGTTCTCACAGGAGCACCCTGTGCCTTTCTCAGTTGCTGTGTGTCAGCACCAGTTCCATTTCTCCATAGGAACCATTTTCTGCAGCTCCTGGAGAATGGAGCCCTAATGGACATCCCTTCTCACCATGGTGTTGGACCTGCTGCACTCAGATCTGACCCCCAGAACATGCCCCAGACAGCAAAACTGGTGCCCCAAGAGGTCTGAGAACCAGAGATGGGAGATGGAACAGAATGGGGGGATTTGCATGGCCCCAGGTGGTTGCAGCAGGTTGTACTCCCTGTGTCAGCCTGTCCTTTCTAAAAGCCAGTGAACCATCACCTCATATTAAAGGGGAAAGTGTAAACAAGCCATCACCAGTGCACTGGAAACCCAGATGTGGGTTCTCCCAAGCAGGAAGCTGCCATGAAGTGCTGGGTCTTCTCCCCACAGGATCAGGGCGACTACCACAGCCCCCACACTCTCCCTGCTGGCAGTCACAAGTCCCTGTGACTTACGTTTTGTTCTCCTGCAAGCACCCACAAACATGATGGAGGCAAAGAGCATCCATCTGACGTGCTGGTCAGGCCAGATGCCAGCAGTCCCTTGGGCTGGTTCAGGCATTCGTGGAGTCTCAAGTGTTTGTAAGCCACAGCTCACAGAGAGGTGGGAGCAGGCTGAGGGCTCTATGGCCGGCACTGCTGCTTCAGTAAGCACAGAGAGAGGGTACTCAGCACAGGGAATATTTCATGAGGCTTGTTGCATTTACCTGTGGCTGGAGTGGGCAGGGCTCTGGACAGGCAGGTTTGAGTGGCCCCATATCCCTCTCTGTGTCACATGCAGCCCCTGCTCCATGGATGGTACATTTCCACAGGAACAACCCATGGCAGCTCAGGGAATCCTGCTGTCCCTCTGTCCAGAGGTGCCCCAGTCCCAAGATCCTGGCCACAAACCACCATGCCACAGCCATTCAGACCCTGCACTGGGCTGCATTCAGTGCCACAGACCTCTCTGTTCCCACTCAGCCTCAAGGAACACTGTCAGAAGATCCACAGCCCCACAACTGGGAAAGAGCTGCTCCTTCTGTTGTGACCCTCTGGTCCACAGCCAGTTCTCCAGGTGCCTTCACCTCCTTGGAGGAAGCTCTGCTGAGCTCAAACAGGTGAAGGTGAAGCTTCCAGGCTCAGTGGAAGTGCTTGTTGCAAGCGCAGCAATTGCCACACGAAGAGGAAGAGTGGCACCACACGGTGGGTGTTACAGTGAGCTCAGAGCTGCTGTCCCTTTCTCAGCAGTACCTGCCCCTCTGGCATTCCGACACAGCCCCTCCATGCAGCCCAGCAGCTGAAAGCCCCAGTCAGGTTCCCAAGGTCAAATCAGGAAATTAATGATTAAGAAGTTCCTCTGGGTGGGAGAAGCTGCCTAAGGTGGAACTGCCCTCCGGCCCCTGCGTGTCCTTCTGGACTGGCTCACTGACACCAGCAACGCAGAGCTCTCAACAGCCTCGTACATCCAGCATCTCACCAGGACTCTTGCACACCTGGATGTAATTTTGGCTCAGAGAGGACAGAGGACTGTGAAATGTGCTCAGCAATTAGGAAAGCACAGCCAATGGAAAGCAGCGCAAGTTGAACTGTGAGTAATTTTATCTGAGGGGAGGTCAACACATTGTTTTGCAAGGAGGTTTGGTGCAAAGAGGAAGGATCTAGAAACTCAAACTAGAACAGCACTGCAAAATGCAAACAGTCTATATTTATTGGTGACAGACTCAAAGGGCCTCTGCACCACTACTGGGGAGCCAGGCAGGGGCTGTGTCCTGAGTTGTCACAAAGCACATTTTCTGGATCACACAGAATGAAACATGGATGGGAGTCTCTTAGTTGTGCATAAGGTGGTTCTTTCTTTGTCTGTGGCAGGAAAAAGAGGGGGCGGAGCCCCAAGGGGTGGTTTTTTTCTGTGAGAGGCAATGCTTGTCAGAGGCCAGTCCTGTCAGACTCTGGGAATGTACGTGCTCCTGAACCAATTAGAAAACTAAACATCTCTGTGATTAACATATTTGTGAGGACGTATATAAACGAGGTGAAGGGGAGAGACAGCTGCAGTTATTCCCCACCCGCTTGGGGGAGGCACAGTGGGCACGGCCGAGGCGTGGGGGCCGTGCAGAGCCGGGGCGGGCGGCACTCCCGGTGCGTGCGGTGCCGCTGCCCCGGACGGCAGCGCGGTGCCCCCGCCCCGTCGCGCTGCGGGCGGGCGGCGGGGCTGAGGCGGCCGGTCCGCTCCGTGCCCAGCTGTGGCCCCTGCCCTCGCCGTGCCCGGAGCCAGCGGTGCGCAGCTGGGATGGACTGCCCGACGAGAAGAGAGCCGGCACCTGTACTCCAGACAGGACCGGCTGCGTGCTGCTGGACTATAAAGACAGCTACAGCCTGGAACAGCGGCAGCAGTGAAAACCCGGAACCGCGGAGAGAAAAACCCGAAGCTGCGCAGAATCGCCTGGAACCATTGACGCTTCCAGGGCCACGTGGAATTGAACCACGGGACGCGTGGAGCTCCTGAACGGGCGGCAGAGACACGATAAACAACTCCCCAATGTGGAATTCAGACTGAATTAACTTTTCAGCACTGCAAAACCCCGTGAAATTTTGAACTGGTAACAACTTATTAACAATGGTGTTGTGAGCAATGGGTTTGTTGTTCTTTCGTTTTTGGGTTTTTTTTCCTTTTGGTCAGAGAAGAGACAAAAGTGAAAACCCGTGGGAAAGACAAATGGCAGACACCAGGGTCGCCAAAGAGAGAGGGGGAGGAGGGGCTCTATTAAGCTGGAGCTGGGTTTTCTTTCTGCAAGCCATGGTAAAGACAATAATGAAACAAACTGTCTCCCTATAATTCATGAAGTGCATGGGGGGATACGAGATCACCGGTACCCCATGAGAAAGAGCGCTCACGATGGAGCGGGTGGATGCTGAGGAGCTGTGGTCTGGTGGAGGGCTCGGGCAGAGAGACAGAAGACCCTTGTTTCTAAAGACAGAGAAAAAGGAGCCCTTGCTTCCAACCTAGAGTAGCGTATCCTTAAAAGATTGCACCCCATGAACTAAATGACCCATGGAAAACAGTTTTGGGAAGACTGTTTTACCCGTGGGAGGGAAGTCACGTGGTAGCAGGTGGTGCAGGCTGCTACTTGGTAAATGAGAGGGAAATCACATAGTCACAGGTCGGGCAGGCTGCTACTTGGTAAAAATTAAAACCACTCTGAAGAAACTTGTAAAAAACTGTCCCCTGTAAAGAGGACCTCCAGAATACAACAGAGAGAGTCTCTTCCATGCTTTGTATCCCTGTGTGTTTAGTGAGAAAGATGGGAAGGTTGGGAGGAGGGAAGAAAGGTGTTTTAAAAGCTTATTTTACTGTTTATTATCCTCTTCTAATCCTGTTAATAAATCTACCTTATAGTTTTAAACTAAACCTTGTTTTTGCCTTAAATTATTTCTTCCACCATTCTTATTCTCAATCATGAGCACCCTAGATGATTTTCTGTGAGTTATTTTAAAACCACAACACAATGGCTAAGCAGGGCCCTCTGAGAGAGTGCCCAGGCTTACCTTATGGCCTGGCATAGCACAGACAGCACAGCCCAACTTGACCTCAAGAGCCAAACCTTTAATTGCTGTTCCTGACCTATGACACTCGTTAACTGTGCCCACACAGGCTGGGCTGACAAGCAAAAGCCCAGCCTCTGCTCACAGCCCTTCTCTCATCAACACTTCCAAGCTGCTCTGCAGTGAGACAGAACAGATTCTTGTCCTGGAGGACTCCTCATTTTTTTAATGCTCTTCATAATGGACTTAAAGGTACATAATTTTCCACACACTTTTTATTTAAGAGACTTCAGAACTACTTTGTATGATACAGTAAAATCTCATGTTCATGGCAGCGCTTGTAAAAAATCAGAACACCATTTTGTCTGAACAACAACTGCCTGAATGCAGAGACTGCAGTTTAAACTCTTGCAAGGTCAAGGAATAGAAACGCCACCTTTATTTTAGTGCTGCTGGCTAAGCAGGCAGCAATCCAAGTGACTTGTCCTTCTTTACGGAGTGAGAGGGACCATCCAAAGGGACTTGGCAGGTTTGATAGGTGAGTGCCCATCAATAATCAGCAAGAATCTCCAGAGACTGTCAAGAATTCCAAAGAGGTTTCCCTGCTGCATTCTAACCAGCTCTAGGTCCTGCCCCACATTTCTCAAGAGTGTGCTTGGAAGCAGTAGGTCCTCAAGATTTTCAGCAAGAGCCTCCGGCTTCACCCTGAATGGCAGCGTGCTACTCCCAACATTCGAAGGTAAGAGCCTGGAATTCTGAAGATGAAGCTTCAGTTCTGAAGATCAGGCTCATGTCAAGCTACGTGGTAAGGAAACAGGGATGTTCAATGCCCAGAACAAGGAACCAAACGCAAGAGAAACTTGAGGTTTCACTCATCATCTGCATGGTTTAACTATACTCAATTCAGAGCCGGGTGGCTTGCGTTCGACTTCCCACAGGAGTGTGCTCAGCGGCAAACTGGAGCCCAAGGCTCACAAGAGCTTTGCTGGCTTTAGATGTCAGAAAAATAACTTTCACATTGTGGCATCTTTTTTTTTTTTTTTTTTTGAGATACTTCCATTTTCTGTCTGTGAAACTTAAAAACATCTGAAAAGGGTCTGCT
>VZTJ01000893.1:0-22518 GCA_013397795.1 Orthonyx spaldingii
CGAACTCAAACCACTACAGAAGGCAACCCAGTCATGGTGAGGTTGAAAAGAACTGATAATTCACTGTTTTGAAAGCAAAACAATGTGGTTGCTCATATTCATGTCTTATTTTAGTCTGTGTTCTCCGCACTTTATCCTTTGTCCACCTTGACAAGTGGTAATGTCCAATAGGAGCAGACTTGCAGAGTGAGAGTTTCTGATAAGGAGCTGGTATCCACACTACACATTTCAAGAGGTCTTACTTCAGCTTGGCTGTAACCTGTGCATGTGGATTGAGATGCCCTTTATGGTTGGACTGCATAAGTTGTGCCCTTGGAGTGTGTCTTGTGGTAATTATCATCCTTAAAGGGATCCAGTTTGTGTAACTGTGACTGCTCCACCACACAGCCAAGGCATGGGAGATGACGACTAATGAGTGATTGGTTTAAAAATCTGTCTCCTTATCTGAGCTAAAATAGGTTAGATACCTTTTATAGTTCTTTCCTGAATTGTTTCTCCTCTCTGTTCTGGATACTGTATATAAGGAAATACGAAGACTTAGTAACCTTAACCCAGCTTTAGCTGGGTTAGACTCCTTCCTCCCTCTCCTATTGCTGTCCACACTGGAAGCACCACTAAGAGCAACAGGGAGAAACTGTTTTGTTACTCAATACTTCCTCCTAGAATTTTCCGTTTGAGACTGATGACCACTGTACTTTAGAAGAGGCATTAGGCAGATTTGCATCTCTCAGAGTTTTTTTAAAGCTGTGCTCAAATACAATGTGGTTTTGGTCCATAAAGCAAGCTCCCACAGTGATATGCCCAAAACTCATCTGATTTGGTCCATGCAGCTCAGAACCAAGAAGGGCTTTAAGTTTTAGAAATCCATCTACTATTAGAAGGCCTGTTCATGAAATCAGTACGTAATTTTTCTCATCATTGAGCATCAATGAAAGCATCTGTCACTGTGGCATAATACTTCAGTGAACAGAACTTGACCAACTCTTTCCTCCTGGAGAAGATAATTTTCAGCCTCTAGTATATACTGAAATGAGCTGTTAAGGCTACATGGCATTTTTTGTACTGAAAATGTGACCCTCACTTGAGGGCTTAGCATAGTACAGACCATGCTAAGCACTTGGAACTCTTCTTAATGTTAGTGAAAATTGTGAGAGTTCATGATCTTTAGAATTGGGCACCAAACATGCAGGATCAAGGTTAAGGCTTGTTAAAGTTTCCCCTTATGTTGTTGGCTAATACAGACCTGTACAGAGTTCATGGGAAAGTCAGGATGCAATGTGCATTGGTGGCCATCAGCATTAGCAGTAAGCACAAGATAGAGAAGACAGCTAAAGAGCATTTAACTACAGGATGCTGGTGCTTTTCTCACTGTGCCCTTCCACTAACTAGAATAAACTATGGTGGTCTTAGCTCCTCATTGTTTTTCCCTTATTCGCACCCTGAAAACAACATGCATTAGACAGTCCAGTTAACCTTCACTGCTAGGGGAAGAAACCCAGAGCTGTGTTACTGTGGTAACTGAATCATTTTTCACTTTAAGATGGAGCAGTTCAATGCAATGTATTATGGAACAGCACACTCCGACCAGGATGAAACATGCAGGATGCCTGACAGCTCAGCGCTTGCTCTGGGAATGAATAGAGAGCTCCCAATTAATGCAATGTTCAGTTTTTAACTTTAATAATCATTGCTATAACTCAACAGGAATGTTTATAAACCTCTATTTGGACTGGTTGCCACATAGATATAATTTTCAGTAAATGCCCAAGACAGGAGTTTTCAGCATTGCTGTTGTTTATTATATGCATTTCCAAGGATGCTGATCAGGGGCTGCTGCATAAGGGTGTAAGAACTGAACTAATATCTCAGCAGAAGAGATGAAGCACGCCTTCCTCCTCAGATAATATTTCTTACATACACAGAAACAGACACAAGGGTTTTAGGCTTAGAGAATTAGACTCCAGAAGTAAATGGAAAATGAGTGTAGGACTACATCAGTGCCTCTAAAATTCCCAACTGTTCTTTATGGGAAAATGGTGGTGTGGAGGGCTGGAAATGGAAGTGTTCTCCCTCTTCAGTTGTATATTAGATATTATATAAAAATTAGATATTAAGCAAAAAACTAGATATTATATGAAAATGGCTGTAATCCATTGTGGTTTTATTTAATTAGGGGAGGGGTGGAGGTTTTTCTTCTGTCACGTGAAGAAAATTCTCTATTCTAGGTCATAACAATTGCCATTTCAGGGTTTTGCAAAACAGATAAAATTGAAATGGCTAATGGAAGATAGAGTCATTATTCCTGTTATTACTCATTTAAGTTCATATTCATGAAAAAAAGTCAAAAGGAAAACTAACAGGCTTACATTCATCCCTCCTGCCAGTACATGACACAAAAGTGGTCTCCCTTTATTGGTTAAGCTCTCCTATGTGTTTTCCAATGAAGGGGCATTAAGCTGGGGCAGTGAATTAGGAGATTGTCTTTGAAGGGGTGTGAGGTATAGAGATTGCGCGCTTTTCCCCTGAGGGAATTTTTGTGCATTAACACTGATATAATGGTGCCTGGCTATGACAAAGATGAGCAGCTGAGAAATACATGTAATAAATAATGCACATAAACATGCAAGATCATTTCTAAGGGAAGTAAAGTAGAAGCCAGCCTTTTTAGCTCACGGCTAATGTGCTGGAATAATAAAACTCCTTCTGAGATGCTGTTGTCTGACTTGACATGCTTTGTTTTTCTCCTTAACAGGGGAAGTGTTCTTGCAGATTAAAGGCCCACTAGAAGACACATATAAAATCTATTGCTATCACCATGATGATGCACACACCATGCTGGAATCCTATGAAAAGGATGAAGAACTGAAGCAGCATTTAAGAGACTGTGTACAGTCCTTAAAGTAAGATCTTTTCAAATGATGATTTCCATCCATAGTCAGTTGCCTGGCAGGGAACATTTTAAATGGATGTAGATGAAAGGTCCCCTGTAAATCCGGAGTTTTATAAGGCTTGCTGGGAGCTCTGGCTTATGCTGCTTTCATGAAAAGATGACAAGCCAGGGGCCATGATTAGATTTCTTTCTCTCTAAGATGGCCAAAAATAGCACAAGAAAGGTTGCTCTTTCCTTCGTTTCAGTGCCCCATACTGGCAAAAAAAAAGTGCTGCATCATATCATGGGCTATTGGAAACACCTTTTCCAGCTCCCAGGAAACTTGCTGCCCCCTGTCTTCAGCAAGTCTACTTCTTGAATTGGAATAGCGCCTTATGGAGCTACGCAAGTGCACTGGCATTTCCGGGCCGCTGTTACAAGGCCCCAGGATCTGGAGCTGCTGTGTAGTTCCCAACTCCTCGTGATGGGGGTATTTGAGAAGAAACACTGTTGGAGCAAGCTGCCAATTCCCACCCGAGGGAGGTACTTTGTGCCATTGGCTCCAGTGCCAGCCCCTCAGGAAAATGTGTCGAGAACTTGGGATGTTGCCGAATAACGATCCATCTGTCTTCCAACACAGCTTCCTCCTGCAGCCAGTTGCAGGGACCAGCTCATCCACGCCATGGACAGCGTTTCTCTTCCCACCCATAAATCCCCTTGCCCCTCACTTTCCCAAAAGCATTACACAGAGCTGTCAGGAGGGAACATGCCACAGATTCAGACCAGAGGTCTGGCTCCAGCTCCAGGAAAGGCCCATGCTGCACACTTGTAGGAGAGATGTAAAGTTATCACAAATAAAGGAGTACGCCTCAGCAATAGATATTGCAACCACACCTTAATTTGTGATTGGTCTGCAGAGATCTGTTAATGTTTAGGAGATGGGAAGTATGTCCACGTGAAATCTGGAAAGAGTGGTGAAGGAAAATATTAATAAAATTAAAAGAGAAACATTTGCTTTGAAGACTGGTTATGTTGAAAATGAAGCTTATTTTGTGCAACACATCTGGCTATTAAATATATAACAAAGGAAATGTGCAGGGTTCTCAGGTTTTAGCTACCCTGGAAGTTGAAAGAAATAAATTTTCATATAAACTTAGGCTTTCAGGCTAACGGATGGTCAGGTATCTCCCCTAAGTGGGTGTTTTAGTGCTGATGCCTACAATATTCTTTCCTGACTAATCAAGAGAAGCCACTACTGTTGTTCATTTATCTCTGCTGCCAAGGCAAGGAGACATGGAAGGAAATAAGGATAAAAAATAGCGTCCATGTATATCCTAGGGTGGATGTTGCCACTTGAGTTCCAGAGCCAGCAAGAGGTGCTCCTGGTCCAAAATCACAGCTGGACTTTGTGAAGAGAAAGGATATTTTGTGCTGTAACCTTTGCTAGCAGGAAGTGACAAGGACTTCCTTACAATGAAGCCTTGTTTTGTCTTGTTCTTTCCTGATTAGCCTTTAAACAGGAACCAAGGATAAAAGCACTGGTGTGTGTATATTATGTTGTGCTTTCTCCCAGTGCCTAAAGATTGCAGTCAATTCAACTATTAAGACCTGAAAGTGCATGCTGAGATTCAGAACTGTGGTCATCTCAACCTGTTACTACTCATTGGAAAATATTTGCCCTAGGAAGAAAACTATGCAGGATTGTTACCGAATAAGTTATAGGCTGTCTTCCACTGAGAGACATAACAAATGTAGGGGCTGGTGCCGACTATTTTTGAAAAATGTTTGCTTGTTAAATATTTTTCTTTTCCCTTGGAAAGAAAATTGTTCCATTTTAAATGAGCTGACATTAGTAGAGGCTTCTGTTCCTCTGCTGAGTAATATCTGACATGTGAAAACCAAGTTCTATATCAGGAGCTATTTGAGAGTGGCACTCTGCACATCTGTACAGACAAATCAGATTTAATTAGCTATGTGAGATTCCTATTCCTTTTGATTGAAGAGGAAAAAATCCATCCCAAAATGTAGGTGTCTGCATTGGAGACATGTGCAAATTCAATTTCTGTAGAGTCCTGTGTTTCAGCAGTGATTATGCAAACTGGGGATGTTGTTTGCTAGCCTAGCCAAAGAAATGCAGCTGGTAAAAATGAAAGGATGCTGGCAACTACCTGCTCAGCTTTCAGCCTGAAGTAGCTCGGTCAACCATTACAGGGGCAGAGGGACGTCCTAAGCACACAAAATGCTGACAGTGCAGAAGCAATGAAAGCAGCAGCTTCCAGATGCTCAGCTAGGCACTGGTGGGCCAGGAGATAAGAGTGCAGGCAGTCCAAAAAGTGTGGCTGAGGATGTGATGTCAGGAAAGCTTAAGGCAGAGATGGAGACATTTGGTTCCCTTGCATTTGAGTGAATTCATACCATAAGGAAAACATTCTATGCACGTGTTTGCAAACTACAATTTTAAGTCCCTGGTGCTTTCAGTATATGTATCAGTACAATCCTACTCTGGAGAGATTTCAGTTGATGTGTAGTCTACAAAAAACTTAACAGTTTCATTGACTCTACACCCTGAAAGGCTGAAATGTATTCTTTCTCTTTTAAAAATACATTTCTGTTTAAAGAGAGTAGACAGAAATGTATGTAAAGTGTAAGAATGACATGTTTAATTTTACTTTTTGTATTAATGGCTTGATGTTACTTACAATTGTTAGAGTGATACAAACTTCCTTCTCTAATAGTGTAAGGACAAAGTTGCCAAAGCCAGGTTTCTAACAATCCTTTCTCATTTGGGGCTGTTCATTCAAAAAAGTTATAGGGTCAGATTCACTAGTACTATCTGGCTGTTTTGTGCAGTCCTGCTGACACATAGCAGCCATAAAGCTAAGTTAACTGGCCAGTTATGGCTACTCTCACCTGTCACTGAAGTGTATCTCAGAATCTGGCTCTGTATAAATCCTTTTAGGAGGAATCTAATGTATGTTTTGTTTTCTTCTCTTTTGCAGAAAGAGATATGAAGAAGAGTAAGTACTATGCCTTTTTTACATGTAAAATAATCCTTAAAATATCTTTAATCTTTAATTTATCTTTGGTATGTTTAAAGCCGTACAGGTGGAAATTTTAAGAACACAAGCCTTTCGTGTCAGTGTAACTCGAAGAATTTTCCAGGATGTATATAGAATGCTCTGAGGTTTGCAAGAGTGCTTGTCAACAACATAGTGTCAGTCTTTGAAATCCAATTTCCTGCTACAATTCAGGCAGGCCTGCAGGTAAAGCTATTTCTAAGCTGAAAACCCCTCAGTAGTGCTTTATGAGAAGCCCACCTTAGGATCCTCCACTTGACAGTGGCTGGAAGAACATCAGAAAAGAACAAGCTCATTGCAACTTAGTCAGAAAACTTCCCCAGCCACTGATGAGCTGTGGTTAAGGGACTTCTGTGCCAAATGTGATATCTTTGAAAAGCTCTAAAGGAGAATTTATCACAGCTGCAGTTTCCTGACATCCAGCAGGTTGGGTTCATAGAAATGCAGCACTGCCTGTAGTTACCTGCAGTGAGAGGTCAGAGGAGGGGTTGGCTGAGCTGAAGAGAAAGATTACAACCCCAGACAAAATGTTAAGAGAAAGGAGGAGCAAGTGCGGTCTATATTGGCAGGAGAGGAACAGACCTCTAAAGTCAGAGAGTTTGCTAATCACTCAGTCAATTGCATGCAATAACTATGATCTGCATAAAATACACTTTGAAGGACTTGCGTGTTGAAACTACAGTTGGGGGTTTCAACCTTTCATCTGTGATAGGAAATAGTTTTCTGCATTTTGTTTTGATAAGGGATGTTCTTGTATATGCCTGTCCCACAAGGAGTGGGACTCCAAGAGAAACAAAATATCCAGAGGTTCACAATATGATCACGTGAGACAGCAACACATATAGAAATAGCACAAGACTGGCTGTTCTGCCTTGTGTAACCCTATCAGATATGAATGTCTGGTTTTCTCCTTCAAACAGTTTCCAGTGGAGTGTAGGAGACAACTCACTTTCTGAGTTTCAGGTGGCTCTTACAAAGCTGTGCAGAGTGCAACAAGCAAGTTTAGCTGTGGTACCCTCCCTGAGCTTGGGTACCTCACTGGCAAGACACTCAGAAGTCCCATCACCCATCACCTGCAAATCAGGGGTTGCAGAGTTGCAACAGCCCTTGGGCGGGACTGCACCCAAAAATTTGATTACCATTGAACTGGAAAATACAGTATAACTCCCCCCAAATTGTCTGTGATGTTGCTGCTCCCTAGACTGCTTTTCATTCAAGCATGATCAAGAAAACAATTACATAAATACTAGACAGTGCTGCCCTTCGCTAGCAGCTCAGTAGGTTAAATTCTGCTTGGCTTAACAACTGTGCAGCCTCAGTGAATTCCCTGGGTTTGCTTGGGAGACTTATGGCACAGTGAATTATTTCCCCTACCTGTCTTGTACTAAGATAAAGCCATGCATAGTAAACCATGAAGCCCAAGACTCTGAATTCTGCTGCAGCCTGATTCCTGCACACCATTTCAGAATTGGCAGCTGCATATCACACCAGCCTCAGCCCGGCTGTACCATACTGGCTGTCACATTTGCCACTGGACCCAGCTGCTTTGTAGTGAGAGCAAATGAAACTAAATCCTGCCTCACCTGCCTGTGCGTAGTTCGCCACCATGGCCTTTTTAAACAGATGGGAATCTGTCTGTGTTAGTGACTCTGTTTTGTTGAGAGGCAGAAGGGAGGCTGTGCCGTGAAGCTCACTGCAGTTTGCCAGCTGCATTTACTGCAGAGCTACGGCAATAATTTGCTGTGAGATTAGTACAGTTACATGTGACTTAGAGTACTTGCTAAATTCACAATAACATGGGGGGAAGGCTGAAGTAGCGTCACAAATGAATTATCGACTTAATTTTCTGCACAATAGATGTCAAAAGGCATTACTCTCCTGCTTGAGTCATGTGGCAAGGCTATGTCCTGCCCAGTGGCCAGTGGGTCCTAAGTGGGTGCATTGCAGATGAGACTTGTCCAGGGAGAGTGACTATCTCAGCTAATCTTGCTGGGGAGAATTAGATGAGTCGAACTTTGTGGCATTTAGTGCCCCAGGGAGTCATTATCTTATAACAAACCTGCTATCTCTCACACCATATTGCAAGACTGTGTCATGCAGATACAGAACAGAGGGCTGTTTATCACTTGGGCAGCTGTCCAAAGTGCAACTATATAGAGAGAAGACACTTGAAGATTCTTCCATTCATGAGGCAGCTTTTATAGATTTGCATTCATAGGGCTTTTCAGAGAAAACAATAACAATTTAAGAGTTTTTTTTTTTCATTATTGCTGCCAGAAGCCGAAAGAAGGAAAAACAGCTTTCTATTTAATGTAAGATACAGGGGAAATGAGCGGGATTAAAATGATGAGAAGGTTTCGGGACATGAAGAAGTCTTAAAAGGCATCTACTGTTAATTTTTTTTCATGCAGAACTTTTTTACAGATAATGCCTGTTTGAGAGAGAGAGATGGTTTAAATATGCAGATGTCTCTTCTCAAAGGCATTCAAATTGTTAGTTAATTACTCAGCAGTAAGGATTGGCTCTTGTACTTTTTACACATTTAAAAGTGGGAATGAAGGGGTTTTTTTTCTTTTACTCTTTCTGCTGCACAAAACAATAGATGTCAGCCTGCAAAACCAAGTGACTGTTCCCTATTTTTTGTACTTTCCTTCTACAATGTGTTATTTCATCTTTCGATATGCAGAAATCCTTCTTTGTCTACCCTTAACTCTTGCTCCAAAAGAGTCTTTTCGGGCATGCAAATGGAAAGCTTTGCTTCATTGCCTTCCACACTGTTACCAGCAGCTCATGTTTACTTTCAACGGGGAGGTGCCAGATAGCTGGTGCTGGAGCTGTGCCTGGTTTGCTGAGGAGTGTGCTGTCATGAGGGGAGGCTGTGGACATGTCTGTCTTGCTGCTGGAGCCTCAGCAGTGGCTGGCCCTGGTCTTGGCCACCTCGTGTTACCCATTCTGGGGAGACCCCATGTTTCTACAGCCGTGTGGAAGGTAATGAAGGCACCTGTGGCTCAGTCCTTCCCTGTTTCCTTCGAGGCTGTTGTGGCAGTCTGCAAACTGCACAGCCTCTCCCATTCCAGCCTGGAGAGTGTAAGCAAAGGCTTTTGTCTGGAGCAGGGTTGGAGCCTGGGTTCAGCTGGATGGGGCCCAAGAGCTCGGGGTGGCCTTCATGGTCTGAGCCACTTGAAGGCCTGAGGATGCTGCTCTGCTGCCCCTGCCCAGCCAGTGAGGATTGAACCTAGAGCCACAGACCATCCCTGTGCCCATGCTGGAAGCTGTGACTGTCCTACTCTCATCCTTCTGCCACCCTGGCCAGTTGCCTGCTTTGCCCTTATGTAAGGAGTCTTCCAGCAGGTTGGATCAAGCCTGTGTGAATATCCTGTGTGTTCAACATTTCCCCAGGCCAGATTTGGTCCCCTTTGGAAGCTCAGGCATCATTAGAAATAACTGACTGGCAGCTAGCAAAGAAAAACCACGGGTGAAAGACAGTAAAGCTTAAGGATCACTGTGCCAAGTCAGGGGTATTTTGACAAGGGATGCACTTTGAACAGGCATCCCAGTTACTCACAGCGTGGAGATGTTGCAATTTTAAGCCTGAGGGCCCAGAGCAGGATGTAACAGCCCTGCTCACATGCATTTCTCAAACTTCCTGTTATTTGTTCTTCCACCTACATCTCCCTTCCTGAGTGTTTTGATGTGTAAGTTATGCCACATGCACCTTTAGACTGAGTGGGACAGTTTCAGAGCTAATGTCTAAGCAATAGTCTGCTAAGTTCTGAAAACACAGAAAATTCAGACCCAGGGTATATTTCTCATTGAGGGGGTGACAGTGACAGGAGGTTTTCATTTATAACAACCCTGTTCCCTCACAGATGTATCTTATTTTTTTACTTGAGTGGTGATTACAATTCAAGGAATTTCTCATTTTGTGACAATTTCTTTGGTATAAATTATAGAGGAAAGCCAAATCTAATGGACCTGGGATCCCTATTGATCAAACCAGTGCAACGGCTGATGAAATATCCCTTGTTACTCCATGAGCTCTTGAACTCAACTCCTGCTTCTCACCCTGACCACACACTGCTACAAGATGCCCTTTTTGCTATGAAAAACATTAATGTGAACATCAATGAACTTAAAAGGAGGAAAGATTTAGGTAAGAAAAGAGTACAGTAAGTTCTTTCTTTGTAGGTTTGGCCTGGCCATTACAAGACAGGTTTCAACTCCAGATATTTCACTACATCAGTTTTGGCTGGTGCCACCCAAGTTGTGCAAGACATTGAGTTTCAAGAGGGTAACAGTGCCTTAATGTCCCTTGTCCTCAGCCAACTATCTTACCTGATAACTCCAGGTAACCTGGTAACTCCAGTATGAAAACAGGCTAAGAATTCATGTTATATTGTCTGTAATGCAGTTGCAAACATTGATAATAATTAAGATGCAATAATAGCAATATTTTTTATAGACTTGCCATGTCGAAGCCCTAACTTCACTCTTCCCAAGGTTAGTGTTGATAATGGAGTTTTCATCCTCTTGAGCATTTTCACACAAGATTACAGCAAGTGACATCAAAGTATCTGCTTTCAAATGGTTTCATATTTGTGTGCCTGTCCCTGTGAAAAGTCCTGTGAATACAGATTATTGATGTAAAGAAATTCTCTGTCTGCAGTGCTGAAGTACAGGAAGAATGATGATGATGAAACCCTTAAAGAAAAGTTTTCCCGACTGAATATTCACTCCATTAGCAAGAAATCCAAGAGGGTCACCAGCCATCTGAAAATACTGACGAGGGGAGAACCTCAGGTACTTACTCATCCAACTGCAGATTTGCATTGACAGCTTCAGTTCTGCTTTTGCACTGGGAGTTTTTCAAAACGTGTTGGAAATGGAGTTTGTGGTGCTGCTTTTTTTCCTGCCTGGTTTATAAAGTCATTTTCTGACTGTCACAGAAGACAGGAAAGATCTTTGTGATTGAAATAGAAAATAATGTAATGTATTCTCCACCTTTTCCTTTTTTACACAAGAGTTTCTCAAACTTCTGGTCTTCATCAGAGAGGAAGTGAGCAGTAGTTTTGTGAAACTCAGCCTGGGGTCAGCATTTTGCAGATATGCTGGAAATAGTTACTGTCAGGGCTGAGAATGTGTTCAGTCCATCTTGGTCATGTTGTAGCATTAAGGTTTGGAATCCACCAAGGAAGATGAGCAATACCTCGAATTAGGAAAGGCCACAGGGTTTGCCTCTACATGTATAAAGACCTGGAACCATCAAAACTACAAAGACAAAGATATCTGTCATGAGTCTGCATGCTGGGAGGCCAAAAGTAAAATGCTCCTTCATAATTTCGAAGTTGTAATTCAAAACCCAGCAGGGTAAACATTTTTGGGAAAGCTTAAATCGAAATCTCAAAGGAAATCAATTATAAATGACCTTGAAAGTGATACTCAGTGTACCTCACTGCAGGAGATGGCTGATTATACAAGGTCACTTGCCTTTCTAGATGTGATTTTACAATATACATGCAATTTTTTCCTGTTTTGTTTTTTTATCAGTGGTTTCCCTCTTTTTCTGATGCAAACTACCCACATTTATTTTTTCTGTTCATTTAGTTATACAGTAGAAGCTTTTGTATTCAGAACGTAACAGACACCAGCAAGGCTATAAAATCAGAGAAAAAAAGGAATTAAATTTGATTAAGAGGCTATGTGATTTTTCTTTTTAATTTTTTTTTTCCTTTAGAAGCTTCTGGTTTATGTTTTTTTGGTTTTGTTTCTAATTAAGCTTAAAACATTTGAGAATAATTTTAGTATCAGAATACATCTGTTAGATATCCAGCCATCTCTCCTGCTTAATTATACTGGGAAAGTTCCCAACCCACGTCTTGAAACACGCTGCGGCCCTTACGGCAAAACCACTAGGATGTGACTTGAGACTTCTGAAGCCCCTCCAGGAAGAGGTGGGTAGAAATCGCCGCGTTTTCAGGCTGTTCCCAGCCGGCACAAAGAAGTTTCCCGAGGCCATTCCCAGCTGCCGGCGTTTCCAGAGGAAAGGCTGGCGCGGCTTTACGGGGAACAGCTCCACCTGCAGCCTGCCTGCTGGAGACAGCCCCAGCACCCGCGGGGTGCGGCCACGGCTCCGAAATACCCCACCTCTTCCTCCATCCTTTCCTCAGGCGGAGCAACAACGCACGGAAAAGTGAAGGGTTTTGTCGGCACACGCCGGTGGGCTTGTAGTAAAGCAGCTCCCAGCTTCCACAAGGATTAGAAATGAAATTCTCTGCCGTGGTGCCCAGCGGTTTTGACTTTTCTTGAATTATAGCTGGAGCTTGGGAGAATTAGGGGTTGATCTGTTTTCAAAGGGAGGAGTTCAGGGATTTTCCTAGCAGCACTCTGGATGTTTCTTTCATTAGCCAGGCTCTTTTGGGCTGCCAAAATAACAGTGCAAATGTCTATTTTAGGTGAAAGATCAAACTTTTAATAAGGAAGAAAAGTTGTTTCAAAGTTTAGAGAAGACTGTGAAATTGTGTGTGAAGAACATTTCACTCTGTTTGCAACATCTCCAGGTGGGTACAGGCCTTTTTGCAATCTGTGGTCACAAACCCTGTTTGATACACATTTCTTCCACTGGTTAGGCAACACCAAATTATTTATAAACAGGCCTGTCTTCAAAACTCAGACTTTTGCATTTCTCCCCTGACAGAAGCAGGCTCTGTGGAGATCCACAGGTGCAGTGCAAAGAAGAAGGTGCTGTCTGGTGGCAAAGCTAGGCCTTTGATTCTCTTTGTGAAGCTGTCACCCCATCTGCTGCAGTGGAGCACCAACTGCTTCTCATTAAAGATGGAAGAACTGAGTTGCAGGCACATGAATTAAATTGTCCTAAACCACATATTCTGGATGGAAAGACTCCTTTCTTTTCCTGTGTTTAGGTTGTGTTGAGGGTTAGCATTAGATAAACAGAGTGCTCAGGTTCTGTAAAATGCCTTTGCTTCAATCCTCCTCCCCAAAGATGATGGTTGGCTTGTGACTTACCAACCTGCCCCTCTCATGGACTACTTGCCAGCTTTGTAGATGGCACAAGGCCTGACAAAGTGTAAGTGTGCCCTAATCAGGCAGGAAGGATGTTTGACAGATAGGCAAGATCAATAACCAGCTGGCTGGGGCTTACCAGAAACACACCTTGTTTGGTTCAGCAAACAGGTAAAAGCCAGGGAGCTCAGCCAATGAGGGCTGTTGCCTGTAATGGTGCTGACAGTTCCTTACCCAAACAGATCCACACTTCATTAAGATTAAAATTCTGAGTAAGTGAAATACACCACTGTATCTTTACTTAGTCCCCCAAAAGAGGCTTTTCAGGGTGCATGGGAAGCTGGCTTCTTGCTGAGGAGTAGCTGATTTCCAGTGGGATATTCACTAGTTTAGGGCATAGCTTTTTCAGTTGAACATTAGCAACTTGATTCTTAAGTAGTTTGCATTGAAAATAGACAAAGCACAGGAAAATATTATCACAGTAAACAACCCCACAATGACTGGAAACTGCACAGCAGCCGCACAGGTGTCAGAGATGGAAAATATTTCTGATTCCATCAGTATTATTGCAGTAGTTGCATGAGAGAATGCAGTATATTAAAATGGATTGTAATAGTTTCATCTTCCTACCATCTTTTAACTTAGGATTCTATACATCTGGCTGCCCAGAATATAACTGGGCTTCAGGAAATCCTGCAAGATAAAGATGACAAAGTCAATGCCTCTTTGGAAAAACGGACCGACACTGCAAATCTATGCAAAGACTTTGTAAGTTTATGCAATGTCCAGTGTTACACAGCTATCTGTATGTCTGAGGAAACACCTGTATGTGAGGAAGACTAGGACAGAAAAGAGAGAAAAAAAAAAACCAGCTTAGAAATCTATTGGGAAAGATGAGTGGGGTTTTTGGTTCAATTTCTGTAAGAACTAAGATAAAATTCAATGTAAATGCATGGTGTTTTCCTTATAAGAACTAAAGAAAACTTGTCAAGCTAAATTCCTGGGTTTAAACTAAAATCTTGATGCTAAATTTGTATCACCTGAACAAACCTGTATTTGTTTCACCTGAACTTAGACAAGAGCAGATCTTTGCCTTGCTACTTTTGTTACCACCACTTGCAGTTTGATTGACCTTTGTGACCGATATTGTGCTTATGTACTATTAGCTCCTGGAATCACAGATGGGTAAAAATCTCAGATTTATTAACTTTTGAAGTAAGTTATTATCTTTATAGTCATAGGATCATAGGACTGTTTAGGTTGGAAAAAGGCCTCTAGGATCATCAAGTCCAGATATTAACGTAGTGCTGTCAATCCTTCATATAGGGAAACTATAGCTCATAGTAAATAATAAAGCAATTTTAAAAAAATAGTAATAGTTTTTCAACTAGTCTGCTGCTTTCAGAATTAAAATGAACTCTAATGCCTGGCTCTAATAAGATACCTAATTGTCTTTTCAAAATGGGACAGGCTGCTTCTTCAAACAGCTACTCAAGCTGGAAAAATTCAGAGGTTGAGGTTTTCTTACACTTTCCTAGTTTTGTGCTGACTCAAATATAGCCATTCAGTCCTTTCCAAAACACTGAAAACAGAGTCTGCCAAGAAACAGAAGGCTGTTTGACAGACCACAACCTCCAGGATAATGACAGGGAAGTAAGATGATATATTTCCTTTCCTTTCCTGAAATTCCTACATGTGAAAAGTATCTCCAAAATTAATCTGAATAATATTATTTTCAATGTCTTCACAATGAATGATTGCACAAAGTGCAAAAGAATACCTCTTTATCATTGCAGTGGTCAGTGTGTCCAATATAGAAGCTTCCCCCCTTTTATGTATTCAGAAATATAAAAGAAAAGTAGACGTAATTTCACAATAGATGAAACAGAAAACTTCTCTTTAGTAAAAAAATTGTAACAGTTATTGTTTCATAACCTAGCTATTCTAAAGATCTGTGTAATTAAAAAAAAACCCCAAAAACCAACAACTTAATTTTATTTATTTTAACTGTGGACATTGTTATTAACAATTGCTAATTTTTACTTATTATCTGTTTATTTCTGTGACTTGGATGTACAAGATTACAAGGATTCCCCACCCTGTGCATACGGATTTTTTAAAACACTTTTGGCTTGACATTGCACAATGAGTAGATGTTGTCACTGAACAACCCATAATGTTCCTCACATGTTTTCCTGAAAGATTATTATCAAGGGAGATCTCAGCAACGGGCTCAGGTTAATTGGGTTTTTTTTCCCTTTGTGCACTTGTCAATAATGTATACCTTCCTCTCTCATTAGATTTTTTTTGGAGAATTTTAGGGCAGAAATTCCCAGTAGCCTCTTTTCCAGAAATCAGGTCCAGCAGTTTGGAAGAATTGTTTTCTTAATGCATCAAAAATCGGTTCGCTAAACACAGCCCAGTTTTTCAGGTGGAAATAAAATAGGAGCTGTCTAGCCAGTGTACATTATCTTGGCCTTGGAAAGCAACTCGGGCTAATTGGATCTGTCCTCAACTATGGTATGTTTTGGAGAATGCAAATGTTTTAGAGAGGCAGCTGCTTTTTTATTCTCACATTCAACCCAACAACTTAATTCACACAGAATGTCCAAGAGCTTTAGTATGATGATGAATTTCACTCACTACAAGCCTGTGCTGTATTTGAACAAATGACTTACAAAACTTAATTTTATTTCATGCAATATTAATCCCTTGAGACAATTAGAGACTAATGGAAAAGCCTGAGGAAGACTTTTTTTCACCAGGTGTCTAATTTTGTTGATTACTAGATATAAAACCAACAAGCATAACCTAATTTAATCAAATCAAGTGATTGTTTGTGTTTGCTTAAACAGGAATTGAGTTACAGTTGTTTTCAGGAGGAAAAAAAAACCAACAAACCAGCTTTGAGAGAATTCAAGACTGCCACTTAATAAAATCTCATTGCGTTTAGACTGTATTGGTGCGGGTCTTTGGTGTGGGCCTTTCAGTTAAGGAAATCCCAGTTTTATCTGACCACTTGACCAATCCCTGCTGTTTTCCCCCTGTAGCAGCTCCCTAGGGGCAGCACCTCAGGCTGCACGCTCCAAGGGACCACTGCCATTAGCAGACACTGTAAGCTGAAAAACTGACACCTCTCCCATTATGAAGGAGATTCTAAGTCATGCTAGACCCTGCTTGAAGCTGCCTCTGACAGCAATGCTTTGTGAAGGGTGATTAACAGATTGCTTGATGGGCTGCTATCAGGCTCACTCAGCCCGTTATGGGGTCTGAAGGACTGTATGAATAAGGTAATGAGTAGGCCTGGTTTATACTTTCCAGATGGCTCAGCTAGACAAGCTTGTCTTGACTCCTCTCTCAGCACTACAAGCCCTGTTTCCAGGCCCTCAGAAGCTCATCCAGAAGCGCTATGACAAGTTGTTGGACTATGACAGCTACCGTCAGAGGTCAGCTGGAGAAGAGCTGGACCTGGCAAAGAAAGACTATGAGGCTCTAAATGCACAGCTAGTGGAAGAGCTTCAGGTATTCAACAGAGCAGCCAAGAAGATTGTGTTGAACTGCCTCCATTGCTTCATCAGCCTCCTCAGGAATATTATGTTTGCAGCACTTCAGTCAAACTCTGCTGTTGTGGTGCCTGTTCCAGTAAGTACATTAGAAACAGGTGTAGCTGTGTCTTAATTTGGCTTTTTTTCTTTCTGTATGCTTTGGCTAAAGTTATGTAAGACACATATCTACAAAGCTACGCTGATTTACTGATTTTGTGATTCTGTTTGTTCTGCTGAGCATAGTCAGATTTGGGGCTTTTTTCCCTTTGCAAGCTCAGTAAAGATTAAATTCATATAATCAAAATGGTTTGCTGGAAGGGACCCTAAAGACCATCTAGTTCCAATTCCCCCTGCCATGTATGGGGACACCTTCCACTAGACCAGGTTGCTTAAAGCCCCATCCAACCTGACCTTTAAAGCTTCCAGGGGTAAGGAACCCACAGCTTCTCTGCACAAGCCATTTCAGTGCCTCACCACAGTCACAGTAAACTAATGTAAACCTGCCCTCTGTCAGTTTAAAGCCATTTCCCTTGTCCTGTCACTACATGCCCTTGTAAATTATCCGTCTCCATCTTTCCTGTAGGTCCCTTTTATGTACTGCAGGCCACAATAAGGTCATCCCGGAGTGAGTTCTGAGAAACTTATGTTCTGAACTTTTGTCAGACCTGGACTTTTCATCAAGAATGATCCTAATGGAACTGTTCCTGCTGTTACAGTGAGAGTAATGGCAAGAACATTACAGTAAGGCAAAAAGAAGGCAGCTGCTAGCATTTCTTAGCATCTACCCTAACTGGCCCAGAAAACACAGGACATGATAAGAAAGTGTATGAACACTTCCTTTGCTGCTAGACCTGCAGATTCACAAATGACTGAAAAAGAGAAACAAGTTAAGAGATCTGATGAAATAATTTTTATGAAAATCAAGTTGCTTTTAAACCCAAATATGATGCAGAAGCTCCTACAGATGTCTATCAGCAGTAAGGAATAGCCTTGCTTGGAGGACTTGAACGCCCTGAGAAACACAGCTGCAGCAATGCCTTGCACACATATAAATCCACTCACCTGAAGAGAAGCAAGGCTTCTTGGGAAACACACTGTAGTAAGGCAATTCTGGAGTATTCCTTTCCATCAAGGCTCTAACAGAGCACATTATAGTAAGGGGCAGCTGAAAAATTAAGCAAGCAAGGTCAGGATCAGAACGTAGAGCTATGGTGCTAATGCGAAAATGAAGGCTTTTTCCACATGAAGAAATTTCATCCCTGTAATTTGATGTTTTCATGTTTTGAAAGCTGTTGTATTGGGTGTTGTTTTCTGTGAGATCCTGGATACAAAATTACCTTATTTTTCTTTTTTTCCTGTTTACATCAGCAAATGCATTTGGTATTAGGCATAGACCAAAAGCACTTATCCAGTGCCACAGACAGAGACTCAGTTACCCAACAATTTTTAACCTGTTGGCAGCACTCAGTTGCACAAACACACAGCTGTGGAGTAAGCTACTCCAAGCCTTGCAGCACATTGGCCACTCTGATAGCTGCTGAGATGCATATTTGCATCTGAAAGCAGGTGGCTCAGTAGCATAAATGCAAGGCTCTTCATTTTCATCACCGTTTAGAATATTTTTAATGGTTTAACTTCAATTGCTATGTCTTTTAAATGTAATAGGATTTATTAGAAACTTTCTTTAAGCAAGAACCTTTCTTCTCTTTACATCTTGTACATAAAGAGTACACTGCTTGTGGGCTCTGCAGAAAATAGGCATAACTTGTCAGATTTCCTGACTCCTAGCATTCAGCCAATTAAACCAAATCTGTTCTCTCCAATCTCCCTACCATTTTGTACATGAGATCTAACCCACATTTGTGTTTGCAGCTGTCCTCCTCAAGCATCTGTGAAGTGCAGAATCAATTGATAGAGGAGGTTCACAAGCTGAATTTTTTAAAAGAAAATAGTGGTGCAACCTTTATTGAGAGAAAATTGAGCTTGGAAAAAAAGAAACCTGTTCCTTCTCCGGTGAGTACCATACATCCGAATTATGTATGAAGCATCCTCTTTTGATCACTTTTGAAACAAACCCATTTTTATGCTACCTAAAGGTTTGGGCTTTGTCTTTTCACTGTGCCTCTGAATCAGGTTGTTGGAGTTAAGCTTTCATTGACCAGTAACTTCTGAAGATTTTTCACTTTTTTTCATGTTAATATCTTGAAAATCCACTTGAAATGACCTCTGATTGCCCTTAGACCTATGAGCACGTGTTAAGGCTAAGGTATATGTAAACTTTGGTAACTTCTTTTGTTAAATACTCTTATAGCACATCTTAGTCTTCTAATTGAGATTTTTCCCTTGTGCTCAGCAGTTGGTTATGTGTACTGGTGTTTACACATGTATGTACAAATTTACACACCCACAGCAGATGATTCAGAAAATGCACCAGGAAATTTGTGTTCCCAATCCTATCAGACGTTTCTGGAGGTTTTCGGAGCCTAGTTTACAGTAAAATAAAGACTTGAGTGCAGGTTTACAGGAGAAGCTGGGGCAGTTGTAGAATTCCTTGTAGCTGTCAGTGAAGGCACAGGTGCTCTTGCTTCTGTGGTATGTTAAGACCCCATGGATGTGCAGCACCCCCTTCCCGGCCCTCTAACCAAACCCTGAAATGAATATGCTTCCAGCAGCTAATGGCATCTTGCCCTCATTTAGAGAGGCAATTTCACATAAAAAGCAGCTAGTTTGGGTACCACTAATTTTTTTGCCTAATGCCTTATCATGCAAGTTGTTATGTGATCTTAGGACACCTCAGCCCATTTTTGGATTATGCTTTTTCTGTGATATTACATAGGAATACAAAGGTCATGGCTGTGGAAAAGCAATTAAGCAAGAGTCAGTTCACATACAGAACACTGGCTCTTTGAGAGCAGAGGCCAGACTAAGATGTTTTTAATTAGTGAAATTTCCACATTTCTTTAAAATCTGCCGTTTCTTGCTCACCTGTTAATATCCCAGTAGAACAGGTCCTTCCTGCATATGCAAAGGAGATTTGGTCCCCATGTAAGTAAACCCTTGGCCTGCGTGTAAAAATGCTGTGTCAGTTGCCACATGCGACATACACAGATTTTTTTATCTAGACATGGCCTCAGCATTAAAGAAGGTGAATATTATTTGTTTGCTTTTTAGCTGGAGTCCCCACGCCAAACAGAGGACCACAGGTCCAAGCTGTTGTCCACGTACAGCACCGAGTCGCTGTACCAGGCTAAGCGCAAGTGCAATGCCGCACAGGAATTTGATATTGACTTGCATGAAGGAGAACTGGTGGCTGTTGTGGAGCAAAAGGACCCCTTTGGAAGCACAGGCAGATGGCTTGTTGACACAGGAAGTAAGTTCTCTGCACAAATATCCCAATAACAGCTTCCCTTTGGGATATTGATTTCTTTTCATTCTGGCTCCATCTGTTTGCTTCTGTCATACTGACAGCTGCATAAAATGGTTGGTTTTGAAATTATTTTAGCAGTGTTTTGCTGTTTATTTTCTGTCTCTTTATTCTGGTTTCTAGTCCTCACAGGGTACGTGTATTCCTCCTTCCTGAGGCCTTACAATCCAGCCAAAGCGCAGAAGGATGTAGCAGAAAATGGCTTTGGTGATGATGATTTTGATAACATCAGCCTCTTTGTCTCTTCACGGCCCTCTACTGACAGCAGCACAAGAAGTCCAGGGTACAAGAAGAGTGACAACAGCTCACCTTTTCACTTCTGTGAAAATCCCACAGTTAATGGCACAGGGACTGGTGCTTTTCAGGGTATGGATGATCAGCATGTAAGTGTGATACACACTGTGCCTGTCTTCTTGTTGTTCTTGTTTCAAATCTAGAATTATATTGTTTGTAATTTTAATAGTTTCCTTTTACACTGGAAAAGAGTGGCACTAATCTGTCAGTGTGACATGGGAATTTGTTATCCTCTGCTCTTAAATAGCTATGAGGTAGGAAAAGAGAATCAGTTAAACTGTGAATTGCAGTCCTGTGTCATGGAAAACATTATCCCACCTCATGTATGTCTTAAGGTTCTCCTATGGAGCAGGAACTTGCAAAATAGCTCAGTTTGGGGGATTTTTCAGCTTACTGTTGACAAGAAAGCTGTGACAAGAATGCTGATCAGCAAGGCACAGAAGTGACCCATGTGCCACATTTGAGTACAGGAGCTTTAGGAAAGGTGATTCTCCATGAAGAAACCTTGCTCAAAAGTTCTTCATCCAATCCATGGCTGCTTGGTGTGAGCCGAAGACCTTACCAGTGTTGTAAAGTGATGACGTCTTGGAGCTTGGTCTGTTCCTCATGCAGAATTCCCCATATCCTTCAATTTTACTTCTTATTTTGGCCCTGTCTACAAGTTGCAGGCCATATAGTTGAACACTGGTTTGTACGTGTTATTACATGTTTTCTGTATACAGAACTCCTGCTCATACACAGCTACACGGTAAGATGTGGCTACATTTTTCAATTCTGGTTTTAGTTTATGTGGCTTTTCTTTTTCAGGTCTTCTATGCTGTTTATGCATTTCAAGCTAGAAGTGATCAGGAACTCAGCCTTCAGGAGTACCAGAGGGTGAGGATACTTCGCTTTTCCGACCTGAGTGGCAATAAGGAATGGTGGCTAGCTGAAGCAAAAGGTCAGAAGGGATATGTACCATCTAATTATCTAGGGAAGATGACATATGCCTAGAAGGGGAAGGGCCTCTTGAGCCAGACTCTCTGAAGCACACAGAATAATGATCTGTTAGGTTTGCAGCAAGCAAAACAAGCTCACAAGTGATTGACAGAAGCCATGGTATCCAGCACACAGATGATACCGAGAACCTCCATCCTCAAAAAGCCATCACCTTGTCAAGACCTGAGGGAGGAAACATTTAACAGGAAGACCGATGGTGATTAACATCCTGAAGAGCTTGCTTTTCTATTACCCCATAATTTTCTCTTTTGTCAAAGCATCGTACATCAAGACTCAACCTACAAGTACAAATCAGAGATGAAATTACATTTTTTTCCATGATATTTAGCAAATACTATCCAAGATGATGAGAATTAACCTTGACAAAGGGCAAATTCAGTCATCAGGGACACTGTACACTGAGTTTTTCCTAAACTGTTATCTCAGTGAACACAGACACATCTTAAAACTTGAGCTTTTTGATTGTCTGTTTTTATCCTCAACTGCTTTTGTGAAGAACCTTTTTTCTCAGTGAAGATTACCGGATTGGGAAAATAAAAAGAGCTTCATTTTTAAGGAAATATTTCAACTTAAAACATACCAGATGTGGTGGTACCAGTGACTGGTCCCAGGGAAGAAGGTATGTTTAGTTAAACATGGAAATGCAGGAAGGAAAAGAGGGGACACAAGAAACAGGTACTGTAAAATAGAGAAGTCATAAATTTCAAATTAATTACACAACTGCTTCATACGGTAGAAACAGTTTGTAGTGCCCCAGGTTGAAATCCACATATGTCTCCACACTAACTGCTTTAGTGCAAGACCTGTGTAGTGAAATGAAACCTGTGTTATTAGTCTTGGGAAATTTACTGTTAAAAAAAAAAAAGAAAAGAAAAAGAAAAAAAAAAAGAAGGAAAGTCAAGTAGTGCCTTTCAACGAACATTTAGTGCCTCTCTGATTCCTTAAGTTAGATGCAGAGATCATAATATCTAGTGAATAAGTTTCTTTAGGTTCACTGACTACAGTGATTCCTAGGTCAGGCTGGTGCCCTGCACTTAAGATAGACTGAATGGTGAGAGATACCTAAGTGCTCCTCACAAGGTATTTCACCACAGCAATGCCGAGGTCCTCTTGTGATAAGCAAAGACCTTGTGCATAGCACTGCAAAAAGGAAACAACAAAAAGATTATGCCTGCAGTAAATAGTGTAACTGAAGGCAAACTCCTGTCAGGTATCTTCTGTATTGCATAATTGCTTGTACTGATGATTAAAATGACAACACTGTTAAAATCAAGGGGCGGGGGGGGGGCG
>VZTJ01000893.1:22535-100307 GCA_013397795.1 Orthonyx spaldingii
GGTGTAGTATTGCTAATCCAGGGTATACAGAAATTGTTCTAAAGCTTTTGTCTAAGTTTCTGCTTCCCATAGTTGAAGAGTGGGGTGTGAAGATGAAATGATTCAAAATGCTTAGTGAGATGTAGTAGAAAACAACCTGTCAGCAAAGAAAGGATGAGAAAAGTTTGGGCAGTTGATACACACAATAGATTTTGCTATGCTAATTAACCTAGCTTAATTTTCTTTAATGTCCTTATTTTTCAGATTATTTTCATAAAAGGGTAGAAAAAGTCAGTCTTGCTCGGAGACTGAATGCAGTGGATCACAGAGATTAAACCTGAAGTTTGTGCTGGATTAAATCATATGATAGAGAAACTTTTGGAGTTCTGCGAGATGGATATCCAGAATCTGGTGTGGGACTCTGTGAACTACTGCTATCCAGTGAGCAGTAACAATAAAGCATTATTTTGCCTTATTGTACACCACCTCAGGCATTTAAATCATGCTGTCCCAATAGCAAGCAAAAAGGGTTCTCAATCATTTTATGAATGGATTTAGCTGCTTTTATGGAAAGCTTCACCTTTAGTTAAATGAAGAAAATAGAGTGGAGAGGGAATATCAGCTTGGAAGAATGGACTGAAAGACTCAACCCTACCCTTGCACTGCTTTGGCTTTTGTATTTTGAGATTATGGGGAAGATATATACAATAAGGTTTTCAGCTCTGTCTTACAATTTAGAATATTTTATTTGGAGATGATCTACACTTTGCAATAGTTGAAACAGTTTTAGAAATGACTGACTTGTACTTAATAGGCTTAATGCAGTCATTTAAGCACAATGATGAAGTTTTGTATTTCAGACAGTGAAATTAATCAAGGGCAAGAGTCAGGAAAAAAAAGATTTCTGAAGTCTTACTGTTCTGAGAATTTGGCTTGAGTCACAGGGAGAGCTCCGATTTTGAGTGTTAGCTACATTCCCCATAAAAAATCAGACTCTGTGAAGGTGTCTCAAAGCGTACTCAAACACTGCTCTACAAAATATTCACTAGGTATCCTGACCTTGAAGTAACAAGGAATGAAGGATGACATATACTTGATCTAACCACCTAAATTTCATTGAATTTCTGGGGGACTTAGGTACTCTTAGTAGGCCAAATGAAATCTCAGTCTATGATTAGGACCCATAATAATTTTTTATATTATGGGATAATTATATGAGTTTATTATAGCCTCATAACTTGGGATCCAGAAAAAGTACTTAAATAGGTACCCAGGTGGATTGGCTTACTCCATTTCAGAAATTCAAAGTGTTAGCCATTATCATTTGATATTATGAATATATTGTAAACTTCTATTTTTGTTTAAAACAGATGAATGCAAACGGCAATTGCAAAAAATTAAGAAATGCTCCTTCAATCTGAAGTCTTCCAAATTAAGGAGATTTGCAACCATTCATATTAGACTTGCTCAGCCACATTTTTGTTAAGATGGTGCTTTAAATACTAGAAACTGAGCTGTGTTAGGGCTCCAAAAATTCATAAGAATATGCAATGGCTTTGCAGCTGGATTGTTTTAAAGTAGGGCAGGTTACAGGATTCTAAGAGCTTTCTTATTCTCATTAATGACAAAACTAATTTATTTTGATTGAATTAGGAACAGGGTGCAGTTTACTGGATTGATCGTGCATTTGTTCAAATGTGTGTTTTAAAATATATACAAACTTCCAAGACTGGGTCCACTCAAACTGAAGTGTTTCTCCATTCAGGGAATATTTTTACGTGTTGCCATTGATAACCTGGAACCCAGAAAATGTCCAAGCCAGTGAACAGCAGAGTCCTAGGTTCTGACCTCTGGCACCTTTGTGCTTCACCATCTTCCCTTTGGCTGGATGGTGCTTGTGATCTTTGAGCAGGGGTTCAGCTTTTAAATGCAAACACAGATTGAAGAGTTATTCCTTGTATATTTTCATCTTTGGAAGCTTCACTGAGTAATTACTTCCTTCAAATACTAAAGTATACTTTTGCTGTCATTTTAAGATAGCTTTTAAAAATGAAGATATATGATGTGGACCTAAGACCTGCACTAGGAACACAGTCATGACAATCCTTGTTCCCATAGATGTATTACTGATAATTCCTATTACAATATTGTTTGTTCAGAAATAGTAAAAAAAAAAAAAAATCTTCTTTTAAATTATTGTAATAATAAAATCTATTTTTGTAAAGATTTTTCTTATTTATTTTTTTAAACATGATATTTTCCAGAAGCAAAGAGCTTTATATGCCATCTAAGAGTGGCCTGCAAAGTTAACAAAGGAAATAGCTACCTCAGATAAAATGCTGCATTTCTAAGATGCATCTTAGTTCATTGATCAATACATTAGAACTTTTCAAGCACTATCAAAATACGAAGCAAATTTAAAAATACACTTCAAGGTTCCAGATGTCAGCATGGTTCTGTTCTTTTCCAGCTGCTCTGAGATCATGACCACTACTTACTGCTGTGTCCAGCCCAATGTCTGTAATGAGCTGTAGTAGATAAAAGTGTGTAAATCACAGAGCCTTGTGTTAGACCTTTCCTTTTAGACCCACATAGCACCAGCATTCCCTAGTCCAGCCAGAAGGAGCACTCACGGAACCAGAGTAATCTATCATTTCACGTTACTGAGGGTATCAGAATTTGGGCATCTCTGAAAAAACCATCATATTTAAGTGGAAGTAAAATATTACCCCACCAATTTCTAAAACATTTAAGGAAAGTCAGGTTGCTATTTTTATAGTAAATCACAGAGCAATTTGGTTTGGGGATAGAAAAATCACAGGACTATTTTCCAGTTATTTTGACTAAGTAAGAGGTATGCTTCTCAAAATTCAGACGGGCATTCCTTCTTCCTGCCCTACACTACACTCCTCAACCTGACACACAACTTGAGTCAATCCTGTAGAACAGACTCCTTTCCTGAAAATACAGTTGTTAATTCCGTCCTAACTATAACATCAAAGCAGAAAGGAACCGTTCCCTTCAATCTACTCTGTTTTTCAGCGGTGCCTAACATATTCAAGCTAAACACTTCATTTAAAAGATCTGGTCTATGCTATAAATCCTTTCTGATATAATACTTCAAAGAACCACAATCCTAACTGACATTTTGATACCAACAGAAGAAGACTTTGTATTTCATTTAGGAAGCTGGGAAAGTTACAGTGGAAGAAAGTCTTTTGCCAATACAAACTGTAGCTGTACTGCAGATTTTACTAATGCAGTGCTATTGATGAGTGCAGCCAGACTTGGCCTTATTACAGGGAAGAGAGAGGCATGCACAAAAAGCACAGCATCAGTTATTTAATTCTGAATGGAGGGACCCTTCAGTTAATCTGTGCCAGAGTTACAGATGTAAAGACATCAGGGCACACTTGAATCAGGTCTCAGGAGTATTCTAAATGGCACGAGCTACCACAATTTTAAAAAAAGGATCATTGTTTTTCTGCCTGTGTTCACACCATTGGTGGTACCTAAAACAATCTGCACAGCTGAGACGTAAGCTCCTGCACTCTCAGAAGCAAAGCTTTATGCATGCTCAGAGGCAAGAGAGAGGCAGCTAGCACCTTGAACATTCCTCTGGGAGCGGGTTTTACTACTGGAATGAACACTTCACATAGGAGCACTCAGCCATTTAAAGAATCTGTCTCCACACTACTTCTTAGTGTAGGCAACAGTCTTCTGATTAACACTTAGGAAGAAAATATGTCTTTTGTTTGCTAATGGAAACTGCTTTGGTGTCTTTTCCTGCTTTGCTACCATTAAAAACCCTCTGTGCTGGAAAGGAAGAAGGACAGGCTGATCAAAAAGTAGTATAAGTTCTGGATCCCTCCATGCTCATGCTGTTATTTTTATATAGCCCTGGAAGCTGCAGGCACTACAAAGATAAAACTTTTCTTTTTTCTCTCTCCACAGGACATAATAGCTGAAAAAATATGCAAATTTTCCAGGTAACTCAGGCAATCCTGAGTAAATGAAACTATTCCTTTGGATGTTTAAGGAACCTTAGCCTAAATCTTAATTGTAGAGAAGGGAAATGAGGTATGGGAAATAGCTGCCACATTATCAAGCTTTACACATACCAAAATACCGGATGGCAAAGAAAAACAGCAGCTTTCACTTACCTATGCCAGTCTGTGTGGTGGGCTGACCATGGACAGATGACAGATGCCCACCCCAGCTGCTCTGTCACTCACTCCCCTCCTCAGCTGGGTGTGGAGGACAGAAAATAAGGTGGAAGGTTCGTAGGTCAAGATAAGGGGAGTGAGAGATCACTCACCAATTACCATCATGGGCAAGACTCGGCTTTGGGAAGATTAATGTGAGTTATTACCCATCAAATCAGAGTATGGTAAGGAGAAAATAAAACTGGCCATGCAAACCCAATACAGTCCAAGATGTTTTCATGTTTAGAGATGCCCCCCTCATCACAGAAGGAATGGAGGGAAATTGCTACGTGCTGGTCACACAGAAAAAGACTCAAAGTCATTTTCCAGTGCCCACCTTGAGCCAAATTTCCAGAACCACCTTGAGCAGCTGGGATGAAGAGAGGGAGCACAAACTGTGAAGAACAGCTTAGGCCTAAGAGTGGAGAGCTGAAGTACCTGATACTTCTCAAATACAGGATGGTTCTCTACCTTTTAAGAAACCTTGAAGACAGTTTTGACTCTCTTCTGTTCTTTTTAGATGAAGTTTCTCACTGTATAAAACCAAAATAGGCCAACTTAGCAAATTGCCAAACCAAACATCTCAAGTTAAATACACTGTTGTTGAACAGCTGAATTTTGAAATTAAAAGAAAATATTTTTTCCCCTAAGAAGCTTTATAATTTGAGATAATAAGCTCTGCACAGTATAGACAACTCTGAACATCTGAAGCACCTTCAGTATTGGAATATGGGGCAAAAGAAAAGTGACAATGACTTCCCAGATTAACACTCCTTTTATTATTAACATTTAAGAATGACAGTTTCAGCAAGTTCAATTTATTAAGTATCCACACAAATGTGGGGGTTTTAATATTAAAAAATACCCAACTTTTACGATTTCAAGTTTCAGTGCTTTGAGCTACAAAACCAGGAGCACATAATAATGAATTCCTCTAACATATTCAATTCACAGATTTGCAAAGGCAGAAGGAATACCAGAATTATTAAAGTCTGACCTCCTGCATAACATAGGTTTTGGGCTTCCCTGATTTAACCTCTTTCAGTCCAGTACCTGGGGGATTGTCTTTAAGAAAAACACCCACACTGCTGTTTCATGGAACACAACCAAGAGAATCAGCAAGCAGCCAGACTACTTCTTGAGCTTCTTTTGAGCAGCCTTCTTCTTGACCATCTGTAGCCTTTTCATGGCGTTGAGCTGGGACTCCTGGGAGGTGGGGCCCTTCAGGGACGCTGCCTGATTGCCAGTGTCCACCGCGGCTTTGCCGGCGCTGCCCGCGGAGCCGCCGCTGCCGTTGCCGCTGCCTCCGGGGCCGCTGGTGCCGGGCGCGGCGCTGCCGGGGCTGGGCAGCCCCGCCTTGCTCACGTTGTCGCTGCTCACGGAGCGGCTCAGCGGCGTCTTCCCCAGCGTCAGCGGCGGCGGGGGCTTCAGCTGGACGGAGTTCGTGCTGCTGTTGGCAGAAGCTATCTTTGACCCCAGTCCCGTTTTTGAAGTCGCCAGCCCTGACAAACCCACGGGTTTCTGGTTGTTTGAAGAAGCTCCAGGTTTCCCGCTGGCGCTCTGTGCTGTCGATCCCAGTTTGGCAGTTGATGGGTTGGCAGAGGAGGTTTTGGCTGCAAAAGCAGCCCATCCTGTAAGACCACTCGTTGCTGAAGAGGAAACACTTGTACTGGCAGAGTTCCCCGAAACTGCTGCTGAGGTCTAAAATAAATAAACATTCTTATTATAGCAGCATCTATTTGTGTAACACATCACAGCAGGAATACACTGAGCCTCTGTTTCAGTTCGTTTCCCAGGAACATCCAGGGGACAATATTTCATCACTGTCACCACAGTTAAAAAGTACTAACAAGAACGGAAAAGGATGCCAGGCGCAGCCAATTTTTAATCTCCCAAGCACATAGAACAAATAATACCTTTTCTCCCCTTTCTTCTGCACACTTAGCAGACTACCACACAGCACGGTGATCCCTCCATAAACAACAAAAGCCCAAATTTGTGAACTACATAAAAGGTGGTGGTTTGACTTCCTTTTAATTGTCTACTGTTGCTACCTGGTATCACTTTTTAACAAAATGACAGATGTCAGATGAAAATCAGACATTGAGCAATTAAGCATTGCATTTATTACAGATTTATTGTCAAAGCAGCAATATCTAAACTGTTTCCTTTCCTCTTGGTTCTTAGCAGCCTGTACCATAGATAGAATTAAAAAAAAAAAAAAAATCACTGGACATTTTTCCTGTTGTCTCTGCCCATTCAGGTACTGCAAAAGACAAACTTTCTCCAAACATGGGCTCCCTTGCCTGCTAAGCACTGTGCTATTCACACTGAGTTCCCACACCTTAAACCCTATAATCCCCCACCTTCAGGTGAGGATGGTATGTTGAATTATATCAGAGTTACACCAAATGGCAGAGTCAAAACGAAAACTAAACTCCTCTATTCAAGTAATACCCCTTTTATAGTATATCCAGACAGCTTCTAAACAGTAAAGATGATGGAAGAAATCAGGCCCCAGGTCTTACAACCTGTTTAGGCACATAAATAACTCTGATGAGGTGAAAAAAGTAATTCACGAGTGTAAGTTCTAGAGCAATACCCATCCAATTATTCATGATGGTTTGCATCCAGGCAGAGCAATGGCAAACATAACTTTGAGTACACGAATAATTGCTTTGATTTTGAGTTAAAGCTGTGTTTTCCTAAGGAAGGATCATGCTTTATTGGACTACTCTGTTATTTATTACACTGCTTCTGGTTTACCACCTTTGACCAACTTTTGACAATATTTTAACTTGGAAAAACAAAAACATGAGGCAACACAAAATCACAGAAGAGAATCACAGAACGTTTTGGGTTGGAAGGGACCTTGAAGATCATCTAGTTCCAACCCTCCTACCATGGGCAGGGATGCCACCCAATAGATCAGATTATATCTAAGAAGCTCCTAAATTAAATTTCAGAGTCAGCGACACTTTCCCTACTATGGAATCACAGAACCGTCTAGGTCAGAAAAGACCTTCAAGATCATCAAATCCAAGTGTAACCCAGCACTGTCAAGGCCACTGTTATCATGAGAAGTCTTTTAAGTGTCAAAATACACATAAGTTACATGACTAGAGAGAGCAAATAATTCATTTTATACAATTCATAGAATCATAGAATGGTTCAGGTTGTGGAAAGGACATCCCTGCTATGGGCAGGGACACCTTCCACTAGACCAGGTTGCTCAGAGCCCCACTCAGCCTGGTCATGAGCACTTCCAGGCATGCAGCATGCAAATGTGAAATGAGGTTTTTTCCCCACTCTTTGAGTGTTCATGCAAACCCACTATGCTATGGTACTACACAGTCCACATGGTGTGGCAGACTATTTTCACTTACAGTTCTTGTGTGAAAAGATATGTCTAATTGAGAAAAACTCTACTATCTGTGCAGTGAAACAAACTCTTCCTCTGCTAAATTTAAACTACATTACCTTGGTAAATTTGAAATACATTACCTTGACTTCTGTTCTCTTGAAGGCTAGAAAAGCTGGTGGGGTCTCAGGTTTTAACTTGATTTCGGGTTTCTTGACCAATGGGTCCTTCAAAACTGGTGCGACAGAAACCACTGCAGGAGCTGGTTTTTGAGGTGGTTTTTGTGTCTTCTGAGCCTGTGTAAGTGGTAGGAAAAAACCACCCCCAATTAGTTACGGACCACATAACATGGACTGTTTTGACTGTTAACAAAAAGTATGAGCATTTTAAGATTGCAATCTAGCCTTTACAATTTCAGGTTTAATGGTCCCTGAGAAATGAGGCAGTAGGGGATGTGGAGATAGTGCTGGGTATGGTACTGGGGACAGGGTCCAGCCAAAAAGCATCCTGCACAGAACTTGCTATTTCAGCGTGGAAAGAGTGGCACTGTTGACACTTGGAGAACAGGAAAGCACTGGGCCTTTACAGGAATGAGGCAAAGACAGGTGAACTTGCAGAAGACAAGGACATAGTCCAGCAGTACTGGGATGTAGGCTGCAAGAGCCTGCTAAGAAGTGGCAGGGAAAATGGCAGAATGCATGCCAAAACAAAAAAAGGAAAGGTCATATTGAAGGCAACTGCTCAATGGCTAAAATTGGCTACCCTGTGCAGGAACTGACCTCAAGCAAACACTCTTCTGAGTTCAAAGGCCTCATGATCACCAGAATAATCATGTATTTCAGTCAATGTTGGTACATCCTACATCCTAGGCCAGGATCTTACTTTGCCTGCTTTTCTTGTTTCTTAGTAGAGCCATTTCAACAGATAACACTTGTGAAGTTATCACAGAACAGTTTCAAAACACATTTTCTGCTGTATAAAAGGGTGTGATTTTAAAACATCAGAACAAAAGTCACTTTCTCATGAGATGAGTGGGATTCTGGTAGAATCCTGTTCAGTCACGCAGATAAATCAAAATAAAGGCTTTCTGTCTTTTTTTTTTTTTTTTTCTTAAATTTAAATTGGAATGTGCTACCCATAGCTTATTTTTGACCCTGAAAACATTCAACACTTAAGATCTGGACTGAAATTTGCAGTCTTGTCCTACAGGAAAAGAACCACTCATAGTCAAAGTTGAGACAAAAACTTAAACTGCAGGACTATTACTAAAAGCTGAGTATCACTTGAAATAAAAAAAAAGTTTTAACTGCTTCTTGTCAAGTAGGAAATAATCCTATTTCGCTCATCTTCACTCACCTTCTGATTTTTAAAAAGCTTTGTTTAAGAAGCACATTACAGCACACTCTTTGAGATGCTATGTTAAAAACCACAGCTGCAGCAAGGGAAGCACTGCTGAGAAAAATGGTTCCCCAACATGCTTCCTAAGACTTGTCTAACCCAGGAAATACTCTCATACAGTAGAAATAGCCTGCTGTATTCAAATAGTGCTCACACGAGACAAAAAACTGACTCCTACCATTCTCTTCATCTGCCTGGTACAGCGGGCACAATACCAGACAAGTCGAGGATCATTCACTTCCTTGTCTGTCACCTGAGGTTTATGGCAATCCTGGTGGTAGAGATTATGGCACTCCTGACACTCCACTAGCTGATTCACAAAAGTAACTGTCATTTGCCTGCAGAGCAAATAGTTAAGAACAGATTATAGGAAAAAGCACTTGGAACATTATCCAATTGTTGAAAATTTTGCAAGGCTTAAGATAAAAAATAAAAATATTTTTGCTTTCACATATATTTTCTACCTGTGGCAAATTAAATGTATTCCTTTTCTTCCTGTATCAGTTCTTCCTAACTAATATTTTAGAAATTTGGTATTTTTTACAGGTAGTTTCTTTCAAGAAATTTGAATACTTCCATTCTATTAAACATGTATATGACAGTCTTGACTCCTCTATTTGATTTTTAGATTAGAAATGTAAGTCTTGCCCGCTTTGGTTCACCTGGGCATTTTATGGATACATCACAGTATGCCAATCACCACTTCCTCATTATATTAGCATATGAAGGCCTAGTCTCCATTTGGGTAATTTTGCTGTCAGCTGCAGAGCAATACAGTTCAAGAACAAATAATTTCTCAATGACAAGCCTGTAGGAGTGCTTTCTGCTGCAGGATTTAAAAGCATCGTCACCCAAGCTCTATGCTACTTTGAAGATGTTTTATTAGCCATCCCTTTGGTCCCTACCACATAAACAGACACGTGGAATTCGAGATAATACCAGAATCATGGACAGATGGAATAGAAAGGATTAATTGTGCAGTCCTGCCTTCAAGCATACATGCAAGCTGGTGATGAGGGTTTCATTTTGCGTGAGCCTTGCTGAAAGTAATCACGCTGTATAAATGACACATTAGTGATATATACATGGCTGGAAGTCTGCCTGTGAATTACCCAAATACCATTTTCCTAACGATTCCTTCTTTCAGATGACAAATCAAGCTATTTAATTGCTAAGCTGCTTTTGCTCATATCCCCGAGGAGCAGGTACCCAGGTAACCATGGAAACTCTATTTGTAGATACATGGCGAAAGGTAATCCCTTTTTTCTTTATATAACAGAAAAACAAAATCTGAAGGTATTGTCCATATGAGTACTGGAACATTTTCTAAGAAAGATTTCTCTTTTAAACAGGCTACTTAAAAACAGGGAGAAATCTGTCTGAAATTCTAGGGTCCATTATTCTACATGCAGGATATTTAAAAGATGTTTTATTTGGTTTTTATTCCTACATAAACTGGATCAGAACAAATGGTCTCAAGGAGGGAGACTCACCCTATTTAGAATTACAAAAGCTAGTCCCAGACTGATTAAAAACCCATGAACTCTTCATGCTCAAAAGCAAGTTAAACCACTTACTTCTAAATTATAACTAAGAAACAATCCTAATGATTTTTACCTTCAAAAACAAACAAACAAGTACTCATAGAAAATTAGGTTGTTATTTCCAAACCAGTCTTTTAAAAATATTTTCTTGGGAGGAAAACTTCACTATCATCTACAAACTGCATGTAGTATTTCCTCTTTGTACAACTGAGAAGCCAGTGAGGAGCCACCATAACTGGTGAGTTGTCCCATTTTTCCAAGGCCTACAGATACTGGAGAGGATGAAGTTATTTTAATACTCCCTCCCTCTTTATGCCTAACTTAGTAAAAAATAACAACTAACTTGATATAAAAGAACAAGAAGAGAAACACCACAGGCATCTACATTAATTACTCCTAATCACTATGAAAATACATTTGACACTTGGCAAATCTTGAAGAAACATTTCATGCCTCTGCTTTAGTTTTTACATCTATAAAAAGGAATAGTTAATATTCAAATGCACTTTTTTGCATTTGTGAACCCACAGCTGGGTTCTTGCTAACTTGTCTTCTTAAGCAATATAAACTTTTTCGCTATGAACTCTACCTACTCTGCAATTTGACATGTTTTCATTCACAACTGGTTGAATAATTGATTGAGTTATTAAAGGATGTAATTTTAAAAATGTACAGGGATGTTATTATTTTGGCTCAAGATGATTACCCCAAAAAGGGTGCACATTTTGAAAGCAAGGAATAAATAGAGGAATACTGTCTGACCAATGTGCTGGATGCAGAACTTCAAAGTCCTCTGAAAAACATGCAGTCCAGCATGAGCTAGAGATGGAAAACCATGTGACATCAGTTTCAACAGGCTGCATGTAAAATGAAAACAATCCTGAGTGTCAGGATGACTGTTGCCACTCTCTCTCTAGTGAGTTGTTTCTTTCCCTGCAGTGCTTCTCCCTCTGTCTGGCATCAGAGATATTTTAGTTAACCAGGGTAGATACATCTTTTGCAAGAACACTTGAGTTGGTGACCACGGACAGGTAGAAGCAATGCCTTCAGCAGTCAGGTTACACATGGCTTGTACAACAGCTAATCGAATCATGTACCTGGCCTGTGCTTTTCAAAGTCTTGGCTACACTGGGCACAGGAGTTGCATTTTCTTTCTTTAGTTTCTTTACTTTACAGGCATTTCTCATTATGCCTCTGCTTTTCTTTGCTAGGGAAGACACAGAATTAATCATCCACAGTAGGTCAAGACTGTCTAAACAAAACTTCGTTATCCCCTCCTGCCAAATAAGTTAATACCTTGCTATTTTTAGTAGCACTTTAACATACCACTGAAAGGGCCTTTGCCTCTTTTAGGAGACAGCAAAAATGGAATTTGTAGGAAAAAATGTAAAGTTCAGACATTTATTTACTTCTTACTTTTTCAATGTCTATAATAAGAAACTAAATGTTTGAGCTAATACATGGGAATAACGTGAAATCCCATCAGTCCCCAGTCACCAGTATAATCAGAAATTTATCCTCCATGCACTGACAACACCTCCCTATCTGCACAACAGGAACAACCATGGAAATTATCAAAGAATGAAGTTATAAAGCACTGTTTCCCAACTGAGTCAAGCTGAGCTAAACTACTACTACCAAAAGGCCTTTCCCACCCTCTTCTCTGTCCTGGCTCTACAATCCTGCATCCACACATGTGCCAGCATAAGCATTTACTCTTACTGAGCTGACTGAAATCCAAACCTACTGAAAAACCCACATGTAGAGCTGATCCAGGAGCTGATTCAGCTGATCACAAACTCTACTAGCAATACACCCCCCTAAACAGTTCAGGGAAGGAGGTACAACTGGGAGAGCCAAACTGTTCCTTTTGGCAGCAGTGTAGGTCTAACAAGGATATAAATGATCTGTGAAACCAAATCCTGATGTGAGTGATTTGATCCTAGGGTAGTTACTTGAAAGTGTATTTTATAAATCTGTTAACACTAAATGTACTGCTAGTACCATGTTACTAAAATCCAGTTTTAGAGCCCTTACTGGAACATAAAGACAACCTGTCTTCACTGCAAGATATATTTACTGACAAAGCATGGCTATATGTAAACTAATGTCAAATGACTAGGAAAAGAAGAGCAACACATATAGACCTCATATTAATGCTACTTAAAAGTGCTTTCAGACAAGAACTGATTTTTTAAAAATGCTTATCACTAGCCAATAATAGTTTAACTTGTTTTCCAATAATTAAAAACTGGTATGTGTCGTGATAGGTTTTGCATCATATCTAGTTTTATTTTCCACTTGCCCTTTCCTGCAGAAGAAAAGCTGGTTCACTCTCTAAAGGCTGCATTTTCAAGAAACCATTCTTATTCATGAAGGAGGCTTAAATCTATTATCAGTTTTGGATATGTGCTTAAGTGAGTTAAGGAATAAAAATTATGAGAAGCATTAACTCAATGGTTCACAATTTAAAAAAAGGTAACTACACCTAGCTGCAAGGAAGCAACGTTGACTCGTTGACTTACCTGCAAACAACACAGGCTAATCCCATTTCCATAGCAAAGTCATCGGCACTTGTTTCCTCAAAGCTAGATAAATCAGGCATGGATAAATCCTTGCTCGTCTGAACCGTAATTGGAGAGGAACGAGCCTCTTGCTTCTCCACTCTGGGCTTCTTTGGTGCATCAGCTCCTTCAGCAGGATCCCCTTTTGTCTATGAAACACACACACAGGGAATGTGAAAATGCAAAAAGATAAGAGATTATTAAAAAGAGTTAAAATGGAACAGTTAGATTAGCAGTATAAGAAGGTGCACTTTACACAGCATACACACAACATATTTTCTTTAATTACATATTTTCTTCAAAATATTTATGAACTAGAAGCTCAGATCTGCTTTTTGTACTTCACCTCAAAATCCTTGAAAAAGCTTTGGGAATACCACATTTCAACTTCCAATATTTTAGTAATATCTTATGAGATAATATCTTATGATTTAAAATGCAGAATGGTTTGGAAGGAAACCCTTAGGTCCAACCTCCCCACAATGAGCAAGAAAAACAATCACAGAATAATTACATGAAGCCATTTGTTAGATTGCCTAAATGGCAATATGACTGGCTAATGCAGCTCACGGGCTAGGCACCATGAGTTGAAAAGAGGAGCTTTTGTCTAAAGCAACTTTAAGTTTATTAACCAAGTTATTTCATTAGAGAACAAAAATTACTTACTTTATCTGCAGATCTCTTTTCTGTTTCTTTTTTCACCTTTTCTGATGCAGTGGGCTTGCCATTGTTGTTGCCAGAAGGCAAACTGGTTGAAGCTTTAGGCTCTTGCTTAATAGGTTTGGTAACAGATACTTTTGGTTGCTCTACTTCCTGAAAACAGAAATAAACATTGAAGGCAAACTCTGCAACTGAGTTCCTACCTAATTTGCAATTAGTGAGATAACAGGATAGGCAAACAATATGCCATATAACACTGAGAATCTACACATACATTTAAAAAAAAACCATTTCTTAAAATATTTTCAAATGACATTAACAGAGTAGTGTTTAAATTGCAGACAATCAATAAAATCTCCCCTTACCACTCACCTTTCTGAGGAAAAGGTGTTTCTTTTCTACAGACAGATCCTTTTTGGAACATTAATTAATAAGGAGACATTCCTGCTTTTAAAATTCAAAGAGATAATGAACACAAATTTTCAGATAGTTCTGAGGACAAAATTCAATATAAGCTGAAAACATAAGCTGACATCTGATGTAACCAGACATCAATACTTCATTCCTTCATGGAGAGAAATATTGACCTCTTAATCTCAGTCCATATTCGTCTATCGGATTAATAAATCAACAGAAATCAATGGTTCTCATTAATGACACATTAGTGTCAGCAATGGATAATATCCAAGAGAGTCACTAAATGAGTGACCAATCACACTGCTAGGTACGAGCAAGGTACCCCCTCCCAGTTGGTAAGATGGGAGCAATTCTCTGCTGTATACTGGGACAGGTCCTAAGGCCTGAGCTTCAGCCCTCCAAAGTTTGTTGACTTGACTGTGGTAATCCGGTGCCCTGTACTCTGTCCTTGGATTTCAAGGTCAGATTGTCAAACACAAATTAACCCTGCAGCCTGTGAATGTAAGGAAAGGAATTCTTGTACTTTTTTTCATTCCTGACTTTTGCAGTCCTGCTGATATTGGATATATACTGAAAAGAGGAGAACAAAAGATTCCTTCCTCTGGCGTGAGCCTCACTTTCACCTGAGGGCAGGTGACTGCCAGCCAAGCTGTTATTAGAATTGGCTTGCCAAACCTCTGCACTGTTATTCTGCTCCCTGCTTCTTCTTTAAATCACACACTGCTTCTTTGAGCTCTGACACATAGGGCACCTGAGAGCTTTGAGACCTGTGTTAGCTTCCAGAGAGTTAACAGGATGAACAGAAAGGAGTCAGACCACACAGCAAAGCATGATGTATGTTGAACAGTACTAAAGCCTTTTAGTTATTTGGAACCACGTAGAAATGAAATATGACAAATGTATCAGCATACAGACCCTCATTAGAACACACCAGGCTGACCTGTAGGCATGCTAGGGGAGCATGAGACCTCATTATTCATATGGCAACACACAGTAGCATGAGGATGTCCCCGCTTGGCTATGTCCATACACTCATCTCAGATTAAAATATTCTCTCTAGCAGGTGTTCAGTGATTTTTCAGTAGATGAAAAATAATGTTTGTTCATTGGACAGCAACGGTTTCAGCCTGCAAATAACTTCTCCTTTGAACCATTTGGTGTTTTTCTCATATGACTTCATCAATAGAATTTCACGGAAAGAGACACAGCTTTATTGGTAAATAGTTTATTTTGTTTCATATTTATCTGTGGCAAAGCTAATCTATATTTTAAAGACCTTTTAGCTCTGAAATGTAACTGCAGAAATACGTAAGTTTGGGTGCACTTTTCACAGCATGTCTAATATAATGCTGAATCTCTCTTTTTAAGGTCTTCGTGCATCCACAAGATAAAAATTTTTTCCCCATTAACTTCTATTAATTGAATGGATTATGTTGTATGAAAAGGGGAATGATGAATATGAACACTCCATAATTACTTTTTCTTTTTGCTCAACTTCTGATTCTCTTTTAACTTTTTAGCTATAAAAGAGGAACCAGGAATAGCAGGAGCTTTATTAAGGCACACAAAAAGCATCCAAACTCTCTAACATCAGTACCTTCTGAGAGGGACGATAGCTAGAGTCAGTTCCTCTGGCCAACGACTCGTCAAGAAGTGCTTTCAGCTTTTCAGCAGAGTCCTTACTCTTTGAGTGCAAAAAGCCCAGGGCTTTCAGAAAAATAGGATCCAGCTCCAAGTTCACTGTAGCAGCCATAATGGTGTCTTCAAAGTACGTTAAAAGAAAAAGAAAAACAATGACAACTTTATTCATATAGAGCATAATTCAAACAGCATGTGGCTAACAGAAGACTTTTTCTTTTTAAAATGAAACTATATTAAACCACAGCAAGGATTATATGTGAATTAATTATCATTAGAAGATGACTGAACTTCAGTGCTGCAGAACTTTGAATCTGACTGGACATCTGAAGTGTCAAATTCATTCTTTGGCATACATGGTATTCAGAAACTAAACTCATTGTGGTAGTGTGCCGGCCTGGCCTGGCCACTCACCGCTCTGCATTCCACTTATCCGTCCCCTGTTCGCCCAGGACTGGCCAGGTGTCACGGGCTCGTCATTTGTCTATTGGCTGGCCTCTCGCCCTGCCCACCAGGGAGAGAGGGATAAAGGAGGGAGGCGAGAAGGGGAGGGGAAGCCTGGCCACGTTTCCACTACACATCTTGTTATCTGCCTTTTCCTCGACGAGGAAGAATAAAGGACTCTGATAAACGCAACTTGTACGTCAGTCTTTGCCTGCCCGGAGCAGCCACCGCCGGCCTGGGATCGGAGCTACCAAGGCAGGGGCTGCAGGGGCTGGACTCGGTGGCCTGGAGGGGCCCGTAGAGGAAACAGGAAAGCTACAACTCATCATAGTAATGTAAATGAAACAAATATTTCATGTTCTTGATATTTCATACATAAAGAATATTGAAAAGTATGCAAAATAAATGTTAACTTCAAGAAAAGCAATTGTCACCCTTCTTAGCACTTTTTGCACATACAGTGACTTTTAACTCATTGCTCATTTAAGAATAACTAAGAAAAATCTTACTTGTAGAAAAACTAACTTTTGAAACGTCTGAAAAGAACAGCTCATTGTAGCATATAAGATATAAACAACTAGTGTATTATTATAGATATAAAATATCAAAAATATGTTTTTAAATTTAGCTGAAGCAGTGAAAAAATAAATTGTACCTACAAAGATAATTATCTAACTTAAACCAGCAAATAACCATTAATAATTTAAGAAATAACATGGGAAGTTTCCTGATCTTTTCCAAAAATGTACGAGAAGCGTTATTGTTAATAATCTCTTCAAATCTCATTTAAAACACATCAGGATGTTTATGGGTTTGGGTTTTTTCCTACAACAATCTAGAAGACATTCTTGAAAAGCCTTTCATCAGTTCTGCTCAAAAGCACTGTCTGGACAGCTTTTTCAGCTGAAGCTTCCAAGGTTTTATCGGATGAATTCCTTTTGATATTTATGGCAGCGAACTTTTACCTCTCTGGCCAAAGCACCAGCAGTGGCAGGCTGCTCCCTCAATGCTTGCCTAGAAGTCCCCAGGAACTTTTATCACATGCTGAGCTTTCACGAGACACCAGAGAATTGCCTGACTGAGATCATCAAGGAGTTCAACACACTGAACTTCATAGGGATTTTATCAATGGACCCAGCAGAGAGTTAAGAAACCTCTTCAAGAGCCTCTTCTCTCTTCCTTAATCTTTGGTACTTAACAACTCATTTTCTGGTGGCCACAGAACTTCTGCTAGGAAGCTACACCCCAGCTACTCGGCTGTATCACTGATCAAGCACAGACTTGCAGTGCAAGCCCCATCCAGGCAATTCAGTCTCTCTCTGATGATTACAAAAAGTGAATTCACAGAGCACGGAAAGCACGTACCCTCTTTTTTTTATGCATCTACCTCTGATAAATGTTCAGGCTGCTCTTGAGATCTGTGGGTAGGTTATGTCCCACATTTCTTTCTTCTGTGAACATGCCTTCCAAGTGCCAGTACCACATACTCTTAAACCAGGACTCTGCTAAACCCTCTGTTGAACGAAAACGGTAGAATCAAAACACTAATTTCAGAAATTTTGCAGAACTCCCTGTTAAAAAAAAAAAATCCTTTAAGTTCTTCTCTGCGGGAGAGAGGACTTCTACTAGATATATATAATTGTGTACTTGAGAAACAGACAGCCTCAACAGTCATTCACAGCCATTCTCTAATATTTAGAGAACAAGTGTAAACATAATTCAATTTTCATCTCTCTGAAGGTAACACTTCCCAGATTTGTTTCCAGCTCTAGCTTTTTAAAGACATACATTGAAAGCAACTGTTAAACCCCAAATTTCAAAAGGGTTCCCCATACCAATTTGTTTATTCACTATGCAATTGCAGAATCCTTTCTCTGTTCTTGAGGGTAATTATAATGTCTCAGGCTACTACAGTTACGACTAACACATCACAAGAAATTTCTCATGAGAGGAAACTAGGCTTAGTAAACAGTCCAAGTATGCTCAGTTTAGGCACATATTTTCAAATTAAAAATAATCTATTTGTGAATTGCAGAAGGGAAGTATAGTCAATGGAAAGATGAACACATCAATAACTGTCCTAAAAATAGCATCATCTGAAAAAAGCAAATTGATAATTATGCTCTCCTTATGGGACCATAATAACACAGCTGTCAAACAGGCTAATACCAATAACTGTCCTGGTCCAAAAGGCAAATTATTGCTTTTGGTAGTGGCCCTTTCCAGATTTTTACAGATCAAACAGTTTTTAAGTATCAAACAGTGGTTTGACACTTACAAACCTAAGATCCAATATCATTCATTCGTGTTTTCATTCATAAACTGCTCCTCTGGCAGCCATGTCAGCTTACAGCAATGTGATAGCCTTGAGACAAGGACAGCAGAGTGTTTTAATGATGATGCCATAGGCTATTCTGCAAGACAGACCTCCTTGATTTTCTTCTTGAAGTGCAATCTTTGTACAGGAAATAATTCACATGCTGTTTAAGGAAAAAATAAGTATGACACTGTCTTTTCTGTAGCAGTTTAATAATGCGGCTGAGATTTCAGAGGGCTGTACAACCCTGCAACCCAGAGCAGAAGTGGTTTTACACAAAGCAAGCACATCCTCTTGCAACCCAGTATTCACCCATCAGCCCAACCCTAAAAGCACCTTCCTCAACTCAGGTCTCTGTTACCTCCCAAGGTGGACTATTCTAAGTGGTTTAAATCCATGGGGAAACACAGATGTTAATCAGTGGGTTGTTATTCTTGAAACATCCAAGAAGTTTTGGATTATTTCATTTCTTGAGTATACTATTATTGTCTTCTGCCAAATACAATCAAACTTAACTGTGCACTCTACAGAATATGTGATCTTCCAATTTAAGACTTCTTATATTTATAGGGTGTAGGAGTCCTGTTCTTTTTTTCATTCATTTGCCATCTGCTATTTTGCATGCTTGCCCACATATTATCTTATTCATCATAACTTGCAGCTAAATGGATCTACTTCCATTACATTTTCAGATATGGTCATATTTTCATCCATCTGTTCCTGAACTCCTATTCCTATTATTTTCTGAGACAGGTATACTACTAAAGATAATTTTTCTAAGAAAGTACACATCTTCTATTTATATTGCAATGCTATTATCAAACCCATTTTTTATAGACTGATCAATATTTTTATTTTTTACTGCCACTGATGATTAAAAGACTCTTCACTCACATATTCTTTTCAGCTACTTTCAATATTTGTAGCAGTTACCTTAAAACCCAGTCACATGAATCAACACCTTATAATTCCTTCCAACACACTCACTGCACTGTTTTACACTCACCACCATAAAATCAATTCACTTTTCCCCTCTCCCTTTGGATCCTTCTGTTCCTCAGAATTTACCCTCTTCCTGACTACAGCTATTAACAGTGACAGTGGCAGATTTTGCTTTTTTACCAATAATGCCTTTTCCAGGTCACTTTCAGTTCTAATGAAAGTCTAAAGAAAGTAGATCAAGGAAAATCTTGAAAACAGAAAAAAATGAACTTCTATTTTCAGTTTTTGTTTTAGTATCTTAATCAGGACTTGATTTATGACAGCATAATTTCTCAGTTACTTTCCACAAGGGACATTTCAAAACACACACTTCAGTAGTCTGGACAGCTGTATTAATGACAACAATTGTATTAATCAGTTCTAATTTCTTTGTCATCTTCTACAAAGAATCTTCTAAGACACGTGCAAGATCTCCTGCCATGGAGTTACTAGTACTGGCATCCTTAATTTTACATTCTATTTGACAAATTTTACAATGTACTTTTAAATTAATATTCCAATCAATATCACTTTAACCAGTTTATCCAAAACTTTTAAGATTACACTACTGCTCTACACTTGCTGTTTTCTCCACAGAAACAATGAATTATTTAAGATTCACAGAATCATTACTTGTGGAAGGGGCTCCACATGGTCAGCCTGTGCAACCTCCTGTTCAAGGCAAAGTCAACAATGAATGCAGACCAGCTTGCCCAGGACACTTCCAGTTGGACCCTGAAAATCTCCAAAGACAGGAATGCTAAAATCCTTCTGGGCAATCTGTCCCAGTACCTCACTGTCCTCATTTTCTTGCTTTGAATTGGAGGTTCTAACTTCTGCTGTCTCTTATTCTTCTACGGTGCATCGGAGTACAAAGACTGGCACTTCCCAATAGTATCCTCAGGTAAATTAAACCTTCCCTTATATCCCCCTAAGCTCACAGCAGGTGGCATCCAACACTCTCTTCATCTTCAGATCTAGCTATTTTGTCACATAGGACCAGCCAGTTGATCAGGCGTGATTTATCCTTGGTAGATCTGGCTCTTCCCAGTCTCCATCTGTGCCTTCTTATGCCTCCAACTGGCTTCCTCCACGATCCTTCCACAGAAGAAGGAATGAGGCTGACCAGTCTGTAGCTCTCTTGCTTGTCTTTCTTGCCCTTTTGGAAGACGAGCATAAGATTTGCCTTTCTCCAGTCTTTGGGATCTCCCCTGCTCTCATGGCCTTTAAAAGATGACAGAAAGCAGCTTTGTGAAGACCCTGTCAGCTCAGGGCACCCTTGAATGCAGTCCACCTGGGCCCATGGACTTATCAGGGAAACAATCCTGCTTCAATCCTCTTCCACAACTTGTAGTTCCCCCTCTCCTTGAACTCTGTCTTGTGGCAAAAGGCCTTGGAGACCTTGTAGGTCAAGTCTGTGGCAAAGAAGGCATCAACCATCTGACCCTTATCTGTGTCTGCTGTCACTAACACACTTTGTTCCACTCAGCAGCAGCACCGTATTTTCCTTGTGAATCCTTTTCCTGATAAATGGCAGAATCCTTGTGGATGCCTTTCAACTCAGGATATTCTGTGGTAATTGTACCTCCACAACTGAGATTTGCTAAGCCCTGCCACCATTGAGCTTAATATTCTGCAGAAAATGGACCTGAAAATGTTTCAACACATCACTGCTCATTGGCCTAAGCCACTGGTAAATTGAGCACATCTCCACAACTGTTTTCATCTCTCCCTTACTCAATGCTGACTGAAACTTATCAAGAGGACAAATTCCTAAATATCATCCTCCTGGTAATTTCTCAGGGAGAGAAGCAAAATTTAGTTAAAACCAAATTTCTGAAATAGTTACACCAAAGCCAGGACATGACCCTCTGCAACTTGCTGCAAATTTCCTCCTGGGATTTCTTTTTACGAATGAAGGAAAGGCCTGTCATCTGAAAGCAACTCTTCCAAATGCTTAAAAGAATAAAATACCACCCTCCTACACCCATTACTGCCCCGCACAGACTTCTTCAGGGCCGCGGCTCCGGGCATGCCCAGGAGGGGCCGTGCCTTGGCACCAGCGTGTCCCACAGGGGCAGCGGGGCCGCCGCTCCCTCCGGGCCCTCTCAGCATCGCAGGAGAACCAAAGCTCACCCGGGTCCGAGGCTAAGAGCCGTCAAGTGTGCCTGAGGGCTCGCCTCTGCTTCCCTCCTGCCAAACACCTTATTTCTCCCACCCAAACTTACTCTTACTGTCCTCTTCCAACGCCTTTTTTCTCCTCCCAAACCCCCTCTTCCTCCGTCCTCTCAAACTCCTTCTTTCCCTTCCCCTGACCCCTCTTACCACTCCCAATTCTCTCTACTGTTCCCAATCTCCCTTCTCCTCCCCCCTCCCAAACTCCCTTTTCCTCCTCCTAAACTCCTCTTCCCCTCCCAAGCCCCAAATTCCCTCTTCCTGTTGCCAAACCCCCTCCTCCTCCCAGTCGCCCTCTCCCTTCCCCTTCAAACCCCAAATTTCCTCCTCCCAGGCCCCGCAGAAGCGCCCACTGGAGTCTCACCGGAGACAAGGAGGAGGAGGACGAGTGCTCCCAGGCGAGTCCGCCGCCACCACAGGCCCCACGCGCAGCGCGGGCCGCGGGCGGCAGTTCCGGGCAGTGCGAGGGGCCGGGGCGGGGCCCGCGCAGGAAGGGGTGGAGCCGGAGTGGAAGCGGCCGGGCCGGGGTAAGGAAAAGGAGCAGGAAAAGGGGAAGGAAAAGGAGCGGGATAACGGGAAGGTGACGGTGGGCGACCTAAGGGACAGACGCGGGGCTGAGGGATTTCTGGCTCGGTGGTGTCGCTCTCTGCAGTAGCCGAGCTCAGGCGTGTGCTGCCGTCCCGAGTCCCGGCTCTGTCCCCACTGCCCCTGCTCTGTCCCTTATGTCTGGCTCACTAGAAACGTCCGCAGCCTTCACGTATTCGTGGCCCCGCCTGGAGCTCGGGTCCGAAGCTCTTCTGTGCTTCCCTCGGGGCTCCCTGAGGGTGCAGGGGTGGCCCGGAACTCATCCAGCAAACGGATCGTCTGGATAGAAATATATTTCCAGCCTCTCAAGTTATGTGCCTTAAAGCACAGGTGGTACTTTGCACTGAGTTAAATATTTGCTACGTTTTAAAGTGACATTATATTAAACGTTTCTCAAATGTTAATGCGTATGTTTACCACATGTTCTGTTTTATCATGTAGCAATCAACAAATGAATGAGATCTTTTTCAGGGACTAAAAGGAAGAGGATATTTATGTACTTATTTATTTGTCTTTAATTTTTATGGGAAACACTTCCTTTTAAAGCAGGGAATTTCTTTATTATGTTGTTAACAGGGTAACGGCGTGAAACTAATTTAACTGTTGTTTAGTGCATGTTGAAAGGGAAGAGATAATGGTTAAAAATAGCACAGTTAGTGAAAGTTACACTTAACGTGTTGTTTATAATTTTAAAGTAGCCAAGGTGGCTTTTATACCAAAGGTAGGCAACATTATTTATCTTTGTCTTTTCAGTTATGGTGCAAATCCTGTATTGGTCGTTGCTTCTCATTTTCTCTCTTTTAAACAGTGACTACTGTAAATACTGCCAGTAGAATAAAAATTCATCTCTTCCCACAGAATTTACAGTCTAATTAGACAAAAAAGTGCTCGGAAAAATACTATGAGCAAATAGTGCAATGTCTCCTTAGGTTTAGTTAGTTCTGTATTGCATGTTTCATTTTATTGTGTATACCTGTGGCTACTTTTGTCTTAGTAAGCTGCCAAGGGATTAATAAACACATTTAATGGATGAATAGTAGTTATGTACAAATATTTAAGTGAGAATGGGCAACGAGGTAGGCTGTTAAGTCTTTGAATTGAAAATCTGTGCATAAATCCACAAGACATATAGACTTTGCAGAGCCAGAGCAGTGTGGAAACAAAAAGTATAGGACATGACTTCATAACGTCAGTGCTTAGAGGCAAGATACTGGGAGGGAATTCTCTGATATAAAATGTGGGAGAGGGTTGGGGTATGGCAGTGTAAGGGTGTACAGCTCAGCTGAGTGACAATTCAAGAAGGCCTTCTCTTTTCACAGGAAACAACGAGGAAACACAGGTAAAGTCACTCATAGACAGAACTCCTGGACAGATTAATTTAGTTTCTCTTCTGTGAGAGACTTGAGCATAAAATTAGCCTGTTTGTAGATTTCATTGTCATAGATTGACCTTAAAACCCACAAAATCTCACAACCAACCAGACAACAAAGCCCTTAAGGAAAAATGTCTAGTTTTTTGCTTGCCCTAGGACAGACTTCCAGTGTGACACTGAACTAAAAATTCTCTTTGTGGTTTTGCTTTTTCACATGTATAACAGGAGCACAGGAAACTTCCACCTTGCAAGGGTCTTTGAGAGAAAAGTCTGTGAGATGTTTAGTTACTGTTGTGGTGGAGGGACAAAGAAGTTTTTGCAATAACTTGCAATTCAAGTAAATCCAGACTGAATGCTTTGACATTCTAATGACCTGTGTAACAAGTTGCAGTCATTACAGAAGCCCATTTTGTTAAAATTACTTCTAAGCAGTTTTTAAAAATAATTTGTAAGAACAGGTGATTAATAGTTGGAAATTACAGAATAATATACTTTGGGAATAGAAACCTCGTCAGAATTTATCAACATGTTTAGCAGTTCTGTACAGCATGATAATGATCAAAATAGCTGATTGTGTCCAAGAAGGTCAACCAGAAGCAAAAATTCAGTGCTGGTGTGATTGGTAAGGTGAATTTGTATGTCTGAGTGGTTTGAGTGGCCAGGAAAAAATGGACTTGTGAGCTCTTTGAGTTTCCATGGCAAATAAAAGCAATAACCCAAATGCATGTAAGGATACTGTTTATCAGTGAAAGAGGTCCTGTAGTCGAGAACAGGAGTTTAAATGCTAGTAACTATGGGTGTGACCATGGTAAGAGTAACTCTTCCTGATTTACCTCTTTGAGAGTGCCTTCACTATGTGATTTCTGCCACAGAGCTGTGCTTAGAATATTGAGTCTGTCTCAATTTCCATGCTGTCAGGATTTATCTAAATGAAATATCTTCTGGTAAAGTAGTCATTGCATTGTGTATTGTCCTGTTTCTTGTGTGACAGTGCATTAATTAAAGAAAAGCAGCAGTACTCATGTCAGAGCCACTGTTGTTGTCATGGAATGGTTTAAAAATGTTTCCCTGTAACAGACATTAGTATGTTCTTAATGTCAGGTGGACTTGATTTTATTCTTCCACTACCTCTTTTCGGGCAATTGATTTGGCCCTCTGGTAGGTAATATAAAGTAGTAAGTGTGATTTACATGTCTACATAGAAAAAGAAATTGAATAATTGAGATGTATCCAATGAAAACCTTCTTTTTCTTTTTAAATACTTAAATCATGCTTATATAACTGTGCGAAGACCTTATTAATCTAGACAGTTATTTAAAAGACTGATGCTGTTCCAGTGTCACTCGTGTTTTATGTATATGTATATAAAAACCCATTCTGGCCTTTCTTAGCAACATTTAAATTTCTTTTCCTCCCCACACTGGAGCTGTGGTCTGTGATGCTTGTTGTAAGAGGGCCATCTAGTGTCTCAGGCTTTTCAATGGCAGCTGTCATCTGTAAGGTAATGGGCAATTCTGCTGAGTGATGGAGCAAAAATATTACTGCATCACTGCCTTACGTTAAACTTCTGTGGAATATTATAGTAGGAAAAATGTAGCTTTCAACCCACTCTAAGGAAAATTAATTTGAGTTTTTAATATACTGCAGAGATATTAATTTCAGCTCTGCTACTGTTGAATTCGACTGCTTTAAAGTAGTGTGTTTGAGGTGTTCATGTAGTATCATGAGATGAATGTTTACTTGCTTATGGGTCTTTCAGTTATTTTCTCACCCAACCCTAGATTAACTTTTAATACAGAAACCAGTGTTATTTCCCATGGCCTAAGTACCTGCTATAAATGCCTTTTGACAGTTGCAAAGACAGATGTTTGTATTAGGGAACTGACTGTTGTAGATATGTGCTCAGGAGCTTATTTTTTTTCAGTAATGCATGGTTAATATTGTGGGAGATTTTAATGTTTAAAAAAAAAAAAGCCTTGCTCTAAAATGTTTATGCACTTAAAAATTGAAAATGAAACATTTTCTTTGGGTTTTGTTTGATGTCAGAAATATGCTAAAATGTAGATTGTCCTATTCATGATCTGTATGTGAAGAGACAGTGTAGATGTGAAACCATTCCTTTCTCTCAAAAAAGGGCCTGCCAATAATTCAGGATGTCTTTAGTAGTGTCATGTTAAAATCAGTTGTAGCAGATAGTGGGAGAACCAGTGATTTTAATTTTTTTTTTTAATTCTGTATTCTTTTATGAATGTTGTACTCTGATTTCTATTTCAGGAACTTCATCTCAGGAAGAAGATGAAAGACAGTGTTGCTGAAGAACATTTATATTTGGCTTTTTCTCATCAGTACAGAGATAGTATCTTTCCTCTTCATACATCTATCTCACTGTTTTTGCTGTCCTACTGTGACTGCAAGTTATTTAAAGTTTTCTTAGTGCCAACTGGCGAAGATGCGGGTGATCAGTGTGTGACAAAAAACCTCGCTGGCGATCTTGAGGTCCATTTAATCTCCAGGTGTCAGCTCCCAGTGGTTGTGCAGAACTGCAGTTTACCTGCTGTTGTCGTGAAAGATGACAAATTCTGCCGAGCTGGGCTTTCTGTGGTCTTAAGACATATAATACAGAAAACATTTGAGGCAGACCCATCTAAAAAGTATGTTTTGGAACTCTTGGGCTTTAAGAAGACCTGCTTAAAAGCCTGTGCTGAAGTGAGTGTGTCTTTCTCTTAGATACATTAAGTGGGTTTTTTATAAGCATTAAATGCTCTGAAATAGACTCTTAATATTGATGTCAAATAAGTTGTTTTAGTAAGAAACTTAATTTGCTTAGAAAATGCAATTTCCTCTATGGAGAAATATCCCTGTTTTGGCACAAAGATGAAAAATAATTATTTTTGAAGATACTACTTTTTAGCAGCACAAAAAGAACCTTAATATTAAAAAATGGGTCAGGCCTTTGTTTCATGTCTAGCAGTATAAATGAATTATGAAGTTTGAAGTAAACTACGAAATACCTAATTTATTTCTAAGTGTGATTTCAAGAGCACCATATATTGTTAGCCTTCACTGTTGAGGTGCACTATGGGCTTATGTTTAGCTTATCCTCACCAGGTTGTCCAGTGTCTTTCCAGTGGAGTGGCTGCCTGGCCAGGTGGTCAGTCCCTAGCCTGTACCATTCCAGGGGATTAAGTCTCTCCTAGGTGTGGAATATTCTGTTGAGTTTCACATCAGTTCCTCTCAGCCCGTTCCCTTAGTCTGTGCAGGCTTGCGTGAATAGCAGCTCTGTCTTGGAGCTTGTTGTCTGCTCTGCTCAATTCCTTGCCATCCTTGATGGGTGTGTATTCCATATCCCCCCTCCAGGTAAAAGTGATCAAATGGGATAGGCCTCAGCATAGACCCTTAAAGATTTCCACTTCTCACTGGCTTTCAGGTAGAGTGTGAACCATTAACCAGCGCTACCCTTTGTGCTGAGATGTCAGCCCATTTATCATGTAGCAGTTTACTCATCTGACAGTTCATCCATCTAGATTTGCCTTCCTCACTCCTTTCAGGAGGGTGAACTCCACCCTTTCACGATTGCTACTTCCATGGTTGCCATTGATTACTGTGCCTTCAACCCAGTTCACAGCTTTGCTTCTTATAAGTTATGCAGCCACTCCAATTTTATGTCAATAATAAGGAAATAAAAATACACTATACTGGATAACTGTTCATTTTGTTATATACAAGATTTAGCTTCCTAACTCTGCTGTTGCAAAAGTAATACAGAAATATCTGAGTTTCTAAGATTAACAAAGAATGTATTTAAAGCTGGAATTCTTTTGCTTTAAGTGGATCTAAAGTTACCCTGGATTTCATTTCTCTTTCTGTAGAGACATTAATTACGTATATTTTTTTGACAGGTTAGCCAGTGGACCAGACTCTGTGAGATCAGCATCCCTCTGGCTGTTGAAAGATTTTTGATGGCCTCTCCTGAGCAGTGCCAGGCTATTCCTCCTGACATTTTACTGTTCGAAAGGAAGCTTGGAGAACCTGTCCGAGTGCATAACGATGACAAAATTCGAAGGCAAAAACTTCAACAACAGAAGGCAGGTGCCAAGGCTGCAGTGCCTGTGCTTGGTAAAGAAGCAACAGAGGAATTAAAATCAGGGGCAGTTCATGAACATCCACCCTCAAGTTTGGAATTGAGTGTAGCTTTCTCTAAACTACTTGCCCAGGAAGCACCAGATGCAATCAGCAGGGAGGCCCCTTGCATCAGGAGAACAAAAACCTCTGACCTTCCGCTCTTGGACCACGTTTTTGCAGAAGGGCTTTATTTTACTGTGGCAGATCTAGTGCTGTTGCCATGCATCCATCAGTTCTTGGTAAGCTGACAAATTCTGCAAATATTAACTAGTGCACATGTATGTTTTTTTAAGAACCTGGAAGTTGTAAGATATGTTAATTTGAAACATATTGTGGTGTTTACAATGTGACTGTAACCTGAAATTGAAGATTTGTCTTGTGTTTGTACGAGCACAGAAACCAGGGATTGGTGAGATTGCTAAAGTTACTTCTAAATACATAGCATATGAATGGTTAGTAAACACTGTTAACTGTTAAAATATTACACTGAAGTATTTTGGCACCAGTTTGCCCAGAAAATAGTAATTTTAAAATGCTAGTACAGGTAACTTGAGCTCAACTTAAAAACTAGTTCTACAGTGGGAAAAACTTCTGTGGCAAGACTGTGCAAGTGTCTTGCTCAGCACAATCTGTGTACTTAGTTTTATGAGGATATATGCACAAGAAAGATTTAAGAAAATGACAACTATATCTTTATTTCCCATTACAGTAAAATGATACAATGAGTTTGACTCCTACCAGTATTCCTGCAGTTACTCTATGAGATTTATGGCTAAGCTGGTGTCTGTTCCAGGAACATTAGCATTTTGATTTTGCAAGTTGGTTTGCCAAATTTCCCTTATGGTGTTTGAAAAAAATGCAATTCCTGGAAAAGATACTGTTAGTCAGATGGAGGATAACAATCTCTAAAATCAAGATAATAACTATCAAATATTAATAACATGACAAATGTCCACTTTATAACTTCTTTAACCAATATCGTCATCCTCAGTGGATTTCTGTATCTTGATAGCAATATGGTGCCTTTGAATTAAGATAATGAGTTATTTTACAGAAATGCTTCTTAATTCACATGTGCTTTGTTTGTTTTGCAAATCACATATTTGGAGGTAAACAGCAACTTCTGTATGGATGATACTAAACAAAAGTATTACTATTTAAAAAACTTCAATGTTTTTCAATCTTTGTTTTTCCGAGACCTTTTTAAATAAGAGTGTAACTTTTTAGAGTAATATTTGATTTACTGGTGCTAGGCATGAGAAGATTTTTGCATCAGATGCTTAATTGGTTTCAGCAGTGTAGTTGAAATCTTTCTGTGGATGTCCTGTGAGCAGCTGAGAACGCTGTATTTGTTGACTTTTTATGTGTTACCCTTGAGCCCTGGTGTTCAGCAGCTTATGAACTAGGTATTTTACAGTACACCTGTGTTAGCTCACACCAAGGATTGCCCTAAAAACCTGGCTTTCAGTTTCATTTTTACCTAATTTACTAGAGCTCTGGGATAATGTTTATTTATTTCTGTTGTCTGGTGAATGATCATTTTCTAAGCAACTATACCTTGATGCCTACAGTTATCATCAAAACTGAGTAACTTGCATCTGAAAGCTTCTTGCAGACAGTGAGTTGAAACTGCTCCTATTGATGGAAGTGCCAGAGTTTAATTCTGTATTAAAGTGTAATTTGTCACTTGTATAACTGGACTTCCTGGAATGTCTGTAAAAAAAGTCACTGTAGGTGCAGTTCCACTTTGAATTAAGGGTGTGAATAATAATGAAGTCTTAAGTGAGTATGTGTCTGGAAAATATCATCCCATCAATATGAGGAGACCTGACTAGCTGATTGTAGTTATAATTACCAAAAGTAAGATAATGAATCTGAAGGGTTGTTTTTCATTACCTCATTTCACTGCTGTTAGCATTCTGAGGTTACCTTTGTTACACTTTCTATTAGTTGTAACTGTTGAAATTAATAAAGTATAACAAAAGCTCAGTTCCTCATGTGGTAGAAATCACTATTCACTTTTTCAAATACAATTTAGAACACTTGATAACAAGTGTAATAGCGCCTCTTAGAATTGCTTTCCAAAAGTCTTCTTCCTTAGCTGAATTAATGTGGTTTTGCCCGTATCACTATTAGGATAATAAATTAGATACTAAAGTTACACAGTTCATCCTTTTGCTCCTTTAGCTATTGCTAATTACTTGTGATTACCCTAAGTGTGTTATAAAGACAGCATGCAGGGGAGCTGTTGGAAATTCCATGTTGTTTCAAGTGTTCTTTACCCTTTTCTATTTCCACACTGCGGACAGATCTGTGGAGGAATGCTGATTTTGCATGGCCTTGTCTGCCTGTTTCTGTAATCATGATTTTTAATTTTCTGCTTAAAGCAGGCACAACATCATGGAATAGTTGAAGTTGAAATAATTGAGGTTGGAGGGCACCTCTGGAGTTCATCTTGTCAAACCACCCTGTGCAGAGCAGGGTCAGCTAGAGCCAGTTGCCCAGGATCGTGTCCAGTCATATTTTGAGTGTCTCTAAGGAGACTTCACAACCTCTCCTGTAAGAGGATGATCTCAATTGTTCTAGAACATTTGGGAATCTAAACAAAAGTTATTTAATTTCATCAAATGCATCCTTTTAAAAAGTAGCTGGACTTAATGTTAAAATGTGATTTGGGTGTTTTTTTTAATATGTGCAACATATCCTTACTTAAGAAATTTTATTTTTTTTTACACTTAAAATTCTAATTTCTGTTGAAGGCCACATTAACTCATAATCACATACACTAAATTCAGAAAAGAAATATACTAGTTACTGTTATTGTATAAAAATATGAAATTAAGATTCTAAAAAGTAATATATGATTAAAAAAAATTCAGTACTGATTAAAAAAAAGTCATATATGTAGTGCAAAGACTTGAGTAAAGACCAGGGGTAATGTATGCCTGTTTCTGTTCTTCTGTTACCATGTAGTCTAAGGTATTTCAGTCTTGCAGTTCCCAGCAAGATAGCTATTGGTGGATGACCTTTTAAGGGGTACTTTTGGGAAAGAACATTCAGGTACTATAATGTCATGCTTAGAGTTCAGTGTTGATTGCAAATTACTGCATTGGGGTTTTTTGTCTAATGACCAACCAAAACTAATCATTCCTATGTTAGGAAATAGCACATACATGAGTATTATTTAAGTTGAGTTTTCCTGTTACTGACTGAAATTACGATTAAAAGTGGTCATGTAAACCTTTCCATCCTATTAAGCAAATGGGAATTGCAGATGAAGTCTAAATGGCCAGCTGGCATTTCCACCTGGAGCTCTGAACCAGCTGATTTTTGTTTTGCCATCATGCTGTGAGTGTGTGTGCTTGGCATGGACCTGAGCTCACTTCTGTAGTTTGTGCCTTTTTGTGGCTTGTAGCAAGAAATTTACACTAGTAACTAAACTTCCCATTTTCTTTTTCTAGGTTTCCAGCAAGAAAGAAGGCAAAAATCTGGTAAACTTGCCACTGATATCCAGTTGGTATCGAAGAGTTCAAGAAGTACCTGGAGTAAAGAAAGCTGCTGGCAAATGCAACATGGAGCTTCTCCAGCTTCCAGAGTTGTCTGCTCCAGATGAACAGCTACAGGACTCTTCTTCAGTTCCTGATGAGTTAGAAGAGGATAATGAAGACAGTCATTTTATAGGTGGTCCAAGGCCAACCATGACTAAGTTAATGGTAATTTAAGCTTTTTAATGAGGTTTTTTTATAGCCATATTTGCTTGATTTGGAGTAGGTAAAATTTAATAGAATTGTATAAGCTGATTTTGACAGCCTTGAACAGTTAAATGCCTTTTGTTTGTCTTAAATCTGGTATGCATTGACTTAGAAGTGATTCTACTTTTTCCTTCTCTTCTGATATTGGATTGATTCAGGAATTGGGCAAAGATAGGACTGCTGGAGCCCTAGCAATAATTCTGAATAATCAAAGTAACTTTTTGCTTGAATCACAATATTGTATTTCTCTTTTAAAGATATTTATCTAAAGAATGACAAAAATCTATTGCTTTTATGTTTGGCTTCATTATCCAACATTTTCAATTGGGTTGGTTTTTTTTTTTTTTTTCTGTTTGATTAAAGCTTTGCACATCTGAGAACCCTAATGAGTTTTGTTAAAAAAACTGTCCATCATGTTCCATAATTCAATATTTTTTGCATAGAAGCTGACAGCATTTTCAAAAAAAAAAAATTAACAGGCTTTCTCGTGAGAACAAGAGAAATACTTGATTTGAATGTTGTATAATGTAGAGTCCTCTGTCTGTTCACTTTCACTTAGGCTGACAGTGTTGCAGTTTGATCTGATGCCATTACATTTAGTGAGAATTTTGATACCAACTTAAATGGGTAAAGGGTCTTAATTTATTTTTTTTCTTCCTGTCATGTAGGAAAATGGAATTGAAGCTAAGTTTTCTCCTCATCCGTGCCCCAGCTGGACCCTAGACTGGACCAGTCTGCCGTCTGCAGTCAGTCCTGGGGAAGGTGAGGGTTTTTATGTCTATGTGTGTATTTAACAGGGTCTGCTTCTGGTGAAGCTACTTAACTGTTTCATAGGAAAATATGGCAGTTTTCAGTATATTTCAGAGCTCTCTAAGACAGGTAAGCAATTTCATGTCTGTATTAAAATTCAGTCCGTTTGTGACACATGGTGACGTAACTTCTCTCAGGTAATCAACAGCTGATGACCAAACTGGGAACAAAAGATTAACCTTGATTTCAGTTGGCAGTTGACACAACCCAGAAATCCTAACCAAGACCAGTGCTTGGTTGTGTTGAGTTGTCCATAGAAGTAAAGGTATCCATAGACACCTTCCATAGGAATAAAGGTACTGTGGTTATCAATATGTACAGACAGTAAAAAGAGGGTGGCAGGTCAGAATATAAAAGTATAGGTGGTCACAGTGTGAGGCAGAAGGAACACGAGAGACATCATGCAATTACTTCCCTGTACTGATATATGTCATCATAGGAAATGTTTTCATTTTTTTCCCCAGCAAGGCAGTAGCTCAAAATTTTGGGCAGAAGGGCTTGTTGAAATAAGACTGTTGAATGGAAATAGTGTGCTACTGCTGATTATGTGTGAGGTTTGAGAAAGAGGAGATTAATCTGTGACCAACAAAGAAATGCAACATCTTCCCTGTGGTTTTATTGGGCGGCATTGGAAAGGAGGTTTTTAATCCTTTTTGGAACTTTAGTCAATCGTGGAGTCTTTGCTTGTCTTCCTGGTCCTGTGTGTGTGAACGCATTCATTATCTTCAGGTTCATTTCCTACTCACTGCTAAGGCTTTGTGGATATTGAGATCAGTTTGCCTGGATATGATTAGAAGTGCTTCCTTTAGGCTCATCCAAAGCATATTAAAAGGAAGGGGAAAGTGTGTGAATGTGGGTTTAGACAGTGATAACCCTTGTTGCTGCTTTATTACTCTGAGGATATATGGAGATAGAAGCCTTTGGTATTGTCATGTTTTTTCATCAAACATTGTGATCACTGTGAAACAAACAAATAAAAGAGTTTTTTTTAAAACAGGAATCTATTTTTTTTCTTTAAAACAGCTTTTTATTTATTGACTTTTTTATCCAACTATGAAATTCAAGAATGAGAAGTAACTGACCCACAGTCTTACAAGCCCTTACTTACTGCTTTTCTTATGAGTTGAAATACTTGTTAAGCAGGAAGTAAAAACTTAAAAGAAGTGCTTTATTTGTGGTGTCTCATCTGAAATGAACCATCATTTCAGTAACAGTATGATGAGATGATATTTACTTACCACGGTAGTGGCTAGGTGTGAACAAATTTACACTATTCTTTCCAAAGAAAATGCTCACAGAGTGAATGTAACAAGTAGCAAACTACATTCTAGCAAACTACATTCTGAAGGCTTGTAGATAGTGCCCTCTTCCTTTTTCTTGAATAAAGGAATTGTAGTAGGTCAGAAAAAGAACTCCTTAGCTGAAATATGACTTAGTGTCAAGTGAAAGTGGAAAGACTCCTCTACATGCACAGTAGGAGGTAGAGGGGTCGATTACAGAACGTGTGAAGAATTTGAGGTGAAGAAGGTCAGTTTAAAAACTACAGACAAGTAATAAAGCTAGATCAAAATAACTGCATTTTACAAGTGCAGTTTGCTCTTACCAATTAATGGAACACGTGTAGCCCTTTAACTTTATAGTTGGTCCAAACAAATGTAATGGATTGGATATAAACATAGTTCCTAGGGAATCATGTCAAGTATATAATATACTTTTTAATTCTAGTAAAATATGGATTCCTAGTATTGAATTGACTGGGAAAAATATGTGACTTGTAGAGGTGAAATTTTCCATGTACAATTTTTAAAAAGCCAATACGGAAAATGAAAAGGTCTTTCACATCTTCTGTGTTGAGCATACAGGAAAGAAGATACATTGGAAGACAATGCGTGCCTGCCTAGCTGAAGACAGAATGACTCTGATCAAGTTTGTTTGATTTATACATGCTTTGTGATCAGTAGGGAGTTCATGGCCAAATTAAATTACTGTATAAAAGTGTCACAGAAAGGTTGGCCTGAATAAAATGATACCCTGATTGATATATGCCCTTTGTTTGCATTCCAGTATTCAGACTTCTGAGAAAGTTGCTAGATTTTTAGAATGCTTAGCTTTTAAAATGATACAAAATTTGAAAAGGCCAGCATCTACTGTTCAGTGATAAGGCTGTCCCTTATCACTTAAATTGTTGTTGTGAAGAGACTCGTTGCCTTGATTTATAAGCCACAGAATAATTAACACTATACTGTAAATGTGGCTTGTTCCTTTTTTCTTGGAGGGGGAGGGGAAATGAAGCAGCCTTCAGGACATAGAGATAGATAATACTGAAAATGTTGCCTTTATGTTGTCTTATTTTTCTAAATAATTTAGGTCAGCTGAGAATTTGTTCTTCTAGTATGCATAACTTATGAATTAAGGCATCAGCTGATTTGTCTACAGGTGAGATAAAACCTCTGGTCTTTCTTTGAAGACTAATTTATACAAACAGTTGTGAGGCTATTTTAAAAATTCATTTACCTGTTTACTAGGGTGTTGTTTTATAAAATGACTTCACAAGTCCCAAATTCTCCTCAGCTCCTCCTACCCCCCTGCCTTGCCCAGCAACTCTTATTTTCTTCTATTTGTACAGGATCTGAAATATTAATCTAGTGAGAAATGCCTCTGTACTCTGTTTTTTCATATCAACCGCATTCTTTAAACTCGCCAATTAATAAATTTTAAAGCTGGATGGGTGGTATGACCAGCTGTACCTGTCTCCTGATTCTGGCTTTAAGCTAAGTTTGTAATTGCTTGTGTCAAGCAGAATGATTCATAGAAGAACAATAATGCTAAAAAGATAGCTGGTTGAGGGCAGAGTGGCAGGTTCACAGTATCATTTTATTTCTCTAGAATGGAGATTAAAATAGATAAAATTAGATATTATATTCTTAATCTAGGTAAACTAGATTAAATTAGATATTGTAAAGTGAAAGAATAACTTAGGAAGGACAGCAGTTTTTAAAAAGAGCTACTGTTAGACATATGAAGTGGACCAACTAGAGTAAATAATGTTTACATTTGTAATTTAGAAACATCTTTGAAACTTAAGTACTTTTGAATAACACAGGCTATACCAATAACACAAAGCATACCAGTTCTGTGGAATTAACCAATGTTTTGATTAAATAGTCTTGGTGGCTACCAAACAACAGTCCTGAAGGATCTGTGTTAGCTTCAGCTTCCAAAACTGATTTTAAGTAAAGGATACTTTAATGTAGAATGGCCTCTCAACAGGGAAAGAAGAAAATTTTGAAAATTTTCTAACCCTCATCATAAACAAAATTAGTTTTAATGAAAGGAACAGCACTTAATGATGTAATTATCTTCTAACTAATATAAAAGCTTGTGACTTTGTGTCCATGTTAAAGTTGTTTGTAATTGCTCATAGAATTGAATAATATAATAATTGTGGAATAAATGGTGTATTAGATGCAGAGTTATTTGATTAGAAATTGTTGTCACAATTGATTTGATATATCCGAGTTGTTTCTGAGATTTTTTTGTGAGGCTAGGTCACTGTTATTTTGTTCTGCTTTTTATGGTGGTATTACCTTTTGAATATTTTAATTTGAAAGGTTTCCGAGTTGAGAATACATTATGCTTAAAAATCAAAGATGGCTTTGGGAATCTGACATTTTATGAAAATTTTTGCTAATCAAGAGATGCAAATTGTATATTTTACTTTAAATGTTAAAAGCAACTGTATTTTTAAAATTAAATCCAGACAGTAATTTCTTCTGTAAAACAAAAAGAGTTAAAAGAAACACATTAAAGTTCTCTATTTCCCTTTCAAGCCTGTCAGAACTTTTTGAAAGACTTTGAAGATTTTTTTCAAAAGAGTTTTTTAGCCTATTTCAGTGTCTCAGGCATCCTGAAGCAGGAACTCATCCTTCTTCTTCAACTGATTTTTCCATATCAGAGAGCTCTTTGCCTGCAAGCCACATGGGTGTAACAATCCAAGGGAAACTCAACTGAAGCTGCTTCTTATTAACCTCTCCATAAAGTTACAGTTTGGCTGCATTCATGTAAATAAGTTTAAACCACGTTTATGTGTGCATTACATTTTGCAGTTCAAGATCTGGAAAACCTGTGATGGCAATACAGCCAAGTTACCTCATATTCTTGATACATACTTGAGGAGTAAATAATTTGCAGTAACAAAGAGAAACAAAAATGAGCATTTTTCCTAATATAGGCAACATTGGTATACCTTCTCTTACTGGGTTGCCTTAAAAAGGGTATTCTTGCAAAACTTTATATTTCATATGTGACTTAGGATCTTTTGACTATTCGGGGATGTAACATTGCGTAGTTGGCCTGAGGACAATTTTCATGGAAGTTTGCATGGAATTACTAATTTTAAGACAAAAAATTCTTCAGGTTTAGCTGGAAATAATAACTTCGGCATGTCACCAAACCAGGTAACTCATGGATAACAGTGTACACTGGTTCTGCTGTTACTGTGCTCTTCCTCCATTTTTCTTTTGTTATTGTCTTTGGTTACCAAGTAAAAGAAGGGAAGGGAATTAATTATTTTATATTGTTAAGATGCCTATTTGGAGATAGGAGGCAAAGCTATTATATGGCTAAGTTAAATTAGTATGTAGTAATGATTTTTAGGCATAATGATTTACTGAAATGAAAACTCTTTGAAAACATAGCTGGTTTCTATGCCTCATGAAATCAATGCATATGCATTATGAGGGATACAAGTTCAGTACATTTATGTTTGCTTGAAGTCCGTTGGATTTTCTTAAGTGATGTTTTGATCTAAATGACATGCTTACAGCCTCTGGTATATTCAAGTTCTGCAAAGAAAAAACAACAGTTGCTAGTGTATCTTATTAAAAATCATACTAGAAAGAATAATCCCAAGTTCTAACAGCTGCATTTTGATTCAGTTAGGAAACATTTACCTTGGGTTTTGGCCTGTTCTGTAAAATCCTGTTGTGATAAGTATGATTGATGGACTTTGATATGGCTGATAGTCATACTGGAAAGTGTCACCTTTGTTTTAGTGCCTTGCTTTGTGAGTGTGAGCCCTCAGAGAGTTACTGAAGCCTTAACACTTCATATTGAATGCCCCCTACTACAAAAGTTCAGGTTTTGATGAGGTCTAATTCCTGGAGTTACAATTTTTACAGTTCAAGTCCTTGTTAACTGGGAGTTTATTAGGCTTTGGAGAGATTTGTTTTGTAGAGTACTGTACATAAAGTTCGATGTACGCTTTCTTTAGTCCTGTTGTGGTTTATGTTTGTTTACTGAACATACCTAAAGAATTAAAATTAAATACTGCAATTTGCCTCTTGAAATGTTTTACAGATTTATGGTTTGGAAACTGAAGACAATTCATAATGATTTGTTTCTGTAAATTCACAGTAGTCGTAGTTCTCATGGTTGAAGCATGTTCTTGATTAATCCAGACTAAACTTTTACAAAATGTCTGCACTTGACAGTCACTGGCCTAAACTGACTTTACCTACATAGAATTTGGGTGTGATCTGCCGTAGATAGAAAATATAGTTTTATTCATTAGATTGTGAGATTTTTTTCTCTTTTATCTCTGAAGTTCTTGGACACATGGAAGGGCATAAAACCCAAAAGTATTCTTATAGGTGCCTAGCAGATATTTTTTAACAGAATTGTTAAATTAATTTTTCATGTCTTAATCACAAATCTTTAATAAATGTTAAATATCCCACTAAGAAACTCTGCCCTTTGTTTCATTTAAACTATTTGGTCTTTCTTTTCCTCCTGATGTAATTGCAGTAGAGTTTACTAGTTTCCTTCTCCCTTTTATGTTTCTATGTTCCGTGGTCATGGAATAGTAGAGCCCCAAAGTTACATTATTTATCCCCTAATCCAGAGGTTTAGAGGTTAAGTTTGTGCTAAGTACTCCATAGCATGGAGGTGCAGGTCATTTTTTCTGAAAGATTACTATTGAAGAATGAAGGAATGCTGATCCATTTTAGCAGTTATGGTTTGGAACAATGTCCAGCAAATATCCAGATGATGAATATGATTCAAAAAGACATTTTCTTTTGAACATGGCTCAAAATCATCATCAGAGGTATTTTTGAGGAATAGGAATATAGAAAGTTGTTTCCTTTAATGATCAATAAGGTACACTTAGGAGTGATGCTGTGCTACGAAGTGTCGCTTTGTAGAGAAGACAGTGATGACACATTTATCATATTTGTATTAATTAGAAAGAAAAGTGTTAACTCCTCCTCCTAAATCTATCTCCAAATATTCTAGATGTGCTATTGGATAAAATGTTAAATTTTTGTTGACATTACTCTTCATAATCTTATTCCAGAATATACTAATATCTTAGTATTTCCAGTCACTGTAAAATTTAAATTGATTTTCTGCAGCACAAGTCTTGACTTTAAAAGGTATATTTAACCTGCTTCAGTATTTTGGTATTTCTTGCTGTAAAATGTCTTCACTGCTTATTTGAAGATTATTCTGTAAATTTTGTCATTAGACTTAAATCCCAGATACATCAACAATAGGGTGTACAGCTTGTGTCCTTTAGCTCATTTGCCATATCCCAAAGTGTGGGGATTCATACTTCACTTATCTGTGTAGCATAATCAACACAAGGATTTAAACTTAGGGGTTTTTACCTGTCTGTGCAGTATTTTTACAGGTCACTTACGTTGCTGATTTCTGCACGTTGTAACTGAGGGACATCTGAGTTTGAACATGGCTGTTCTGTGTTTCCTCTACAAAGCCTAAGCAGTCCTTTCAGGCAGAGGCATCAGGAGACCTTTCATATCCCTGCAACAGCATTTTGTCTTTTTTTCTTTCTTCAAAGTGTAATGTTTAGCTATGCAGTCCGTCTTTCAAGAGCAAAATCAGAGTTTTTCTTAGGTCTATGTGTGACTTCTGGAGCTTAAAATCTTCACAGACCACAGGAGGGCAGCACAATCTCTTTGGATATGAAGCTGTACCTGGATGGATGGAGCTGTGCGCTGGACTAAGGAGTCAAGTCCAAGTGAAAGATTCTTTTTATGTGGGAGTTCTCAGCTCGGTAATCTCTAATCCCGAAATTTGGAACCAGCTGTTGTAAAAAGTGATTTAAAACTTTCTTTTCCCTCCCTCTTCAAATCAGACTTGGTGATTTAACAGTTCCATTGTGTTGGAGTACACCTAAAAATAATAATTGCTGAGTCTGTTGTGCTGGGTGCTGTATTAACACATAACAGAGTAACACCTTCTGCCTTAAATGTTTTCAAGTCTAAGAAAAGAGGTAACAGCTGAGCAGGGAGTGAAGGGGAGAGAAGCTGATCAGCTCAACTCTGCTGGAGTTTTATATTCTCTGTGGTGAAGGAGTAATTCTGGGAAGATATTTGGAAGGAAATGAGAAGCTTAATGGAAATTTCTGGAAATCTTTTTTTCTGGCATACAAGTAACAGCATGAGAAAATTTATGCAAGAGTTTTTTTTTTTAATTGATCAATAAATACTGCAGTAGTTCAAGGGTCAATGTTTTGGAATTAAAAAACATGATAGCATCGTAGGCTAGGTTATGGCTGGAATTCAGAGGAAAGGGAAATGGCTTATTAAATATGTTAGAAGAAAAAATAGACAAATGAAAGGATATAAAGCAACTAACCAGTAATTCACTAATTTTTTATTTTGTAGCAACACTCTGAGCACATGAGAATATGTGACCCATCCTCATTAGGAGGGGAGGAAAGTAGTCAGAATGTGACGAGCTGTTTGGCCTAAACATTGCACAGGAACAAAACACCGAAAATGAACCCCAGAAACAAGGCAAAAAAGATTTCTCTCTCTTAATTGAACCTCTTGTGACTTCTCTTCCTTGACATAATCTTGCTTTCAGAAATATAGGCACTGAAAAATTACACTGAGGATAAGATGAGAAGATTGACTAAATATGAGAAGTAAGGTATAGTGTTCGTGCTTATGCCCAGAAAAGACTGCAACCTAGGAAATTAACCAAACTGAGCCCAAGTCTGTCTCCTTCTCCTCTTCCTCAGTAACAAAATAGTGCAAACACATCAAAAGAATTTATATGATGTTCTCACTCTAGTTTATTGGCACTCGTATTTTGTTCTGGGGTTAAGTCCTTTAAAAACATTATATGTTATGTCTTTGGGGGAAAAGTAGGACTTGCTGGAAGTTGAAATACTTCATAGTTGACTTAGAGGTTTTTTGTAATGATTTTTGGATTACCCATTAGATTATTTGTATATTATTTGTGAATAGATAATTCAAGTCGTATTCTTAATTTGCAGTTTGTGGTTTTACCTGGTTACCGAAACTCTGTTCTTCCCTCGTACTTAGTATTTAATATCCTTAAGTAGCTATTTCTAAGGCTACTGCTTGTTTCCAGAGTTTGTGATTGCCCAGATTTTATGTGCATTCATAAATTATCATAGTAAATAAAATGGAGGTTTATTTTGTGGTTATTAAACTAAAGAGTTTCCTTCAGAAACATAGGCAAACATGTTTTGATCAACTTATTTTCCAATGTCAGGATTTTGTACATTGCAAGTATAGGACTGCCTCGTAGTGTCAGAATCATTACTGAGGTATTGTCAAGTCCTGTGCAGCATTAGTGAATTTCTGGGAGCTCTCCATTGACATTTTATAAGGTGTTGATGTTTCATCCTGGCAGTACAATAGGCTCGTGCACATAAAACCTACCTTCAACATAATGTTTGTGCTCAGAGGTGAGCACTGTGTGAAGGGCTGCATACACCTCCTTCTTCCCTCCCCCAGTCTTTCTATGTTGCAGAGTTGAGGTACAGAATTTGTTTCCAAACCATAAATCAGCTGTGACAAAGTGTGAGTTAAGGAGGAATTTTTTGGTCTCTTGGAGTTACTTATGGCTTCCATCTGCACTTTCATTGTTCTTGGATATTCGTGTTAAGAACCATGGATGCATTACTTGATTTGGACACAGTTTTGCATTGGTTAAGGTCATGAGTTTCATTTTGGCTCTTCCTGAAGGTGAGTTTTTATGCACAGTTGTTCACTGAAGTTCTAATCAGCAATTTCAAGGAAGTCATCACTGCTGTGTTTAAGAAAAAAACCCCAAACCCTATAGTGTAAAAAAAAAAAAAAAAAAAAAGGCAAAATTATTTTGAGTGATTCATAATCTGTTCTGAGTAGTTTGATGCTTTCAAAGCTTTTAATTATGTAAAGAAAAGGCCAGACTACTGTATGTTTAGTGTTTTATTGAAGGTGGTATTAATTATTTTGTACTCAAAATGCCTCTTCTGCAGATGGGTTGGAAATGCTTCTGAAAAGTTAATTTTTGGCTCATGTCTCATGTCAAATTTCTGGCATCTTACTATAGCAATATCAAAAGGAGTTCACATCCTTTAGAAACTTTTAAAGTATTGAAGAGCAAAGGCAAGTAGGAAGTTCATCTGTTTGTGGAATTATTTTGTAAGTGTAGAAAAATTGGAGAATAATCTCAATATTAAAATTAGTCAAACCTAATCTGAAGCAATAAAATTTGTCCCCTTTTAGTGCAGAACATTGATCTAAGGATCCAGAGATAATGGAGAGAGATATTGTGATTGTATTTCAGCTTGTGCTTTAAGAGTTTTGCAGGTCTGTCACAGAGTTGTTGGTCTTTGTGTTGGTGTTTAAATGGCTCATGTGACTAGACCAGTTGAAGTATTATTCATGTAGTCATTCCATCAGCACACTTTCCCTGAAATTTTCTGATGTATCTGATGGGTGAAAGGCTCTTAAATCTGCTTAAATGCTTTTGAATATCCCACTTGCAGATCTTCCATGTGTTCTTATGGTTTTAGTGACAAGAAATAAACAGAAGAACATCCCCCAATATCAAGGTGTAAGATACTTCTTAGCAGTATACACTATTCTGAGTGCTTTAATGAAGCTCAACTGGACGAAGTTCTTACCTGGTCTCTTGGTTGTATTCCATGTTTTCTGCAGAATTTTGTTTGTTAGGAAATATGAGAAGTAAGATATAGGTTCAGTATACTCTCATCATTTTTGAAAGACTGGAAATTATTTCTTCATTAAAATAGTCTTCTCTAAAATTAAAACAAACCCCCAGAAACCCAACCTGAACTGAGACAGAACACTGCTTAATCCTCTATTCTATGCTACTCAAAAACATCTGCCAAATGGATTACTTTCCATCTTATCTGCAGCACGTATTTGGCATTCCTGTGCTTGTGCTTGTTACTGGATGCTTTGGCCCACTTGTGATCTCACTTGATGTATATTGGCATTATAAGCTCTCTGTGACTTATTTGAATGATGTTAGGTAAGACATTATACAGAAAATAAATCATACCTTCAGTCAAGCTTTCTTGACATTTTGGATCTTAACTGTTTTGTAAACAAAGGTTAGTTTGCTCTTTCTGTCTATGTTTGTCGTCCCCCCCCCCTTTTTTTTTTTTGTTAATACATGCATTTTGCACCTCTGTATGTTTTTAACTGTGGCATGAAGATTATAGTCACAGCTGATTCTCACTTGAAGGGAGCAAGCAGAACATATGATAGAGATTATCAGTGGTGAACTCATATTTGAGCCACAAGGTCAGAAATTTTATGTAAAGATAAGGTTGGTCGATTGTGCAATGACAAATAGTGGGGCTGAAAATCACAGTAGTAACTTTCTGCAAAACATGGTACTTGTTTGTAGATTGCACTTTGCCTGGGTTTGTGTCACATTCAAAATCTGCAGGTTTAGGTGAACACAATTATTCATGATTTTACTCTTGGAAAGATGAGCAGATTTTGTGGTATATTTTTTCCTGAAATTTCTGCAAGGATAAATTAATCTTGAATAATTAGGTAATATCTCATATTTAGTTCAAGACTCTTTGCAAATGTAGAGCTCATTTTGAATAAGTTGTTGATAATTTTAATAAATATGGAAATAGTTGCTTAAAAAATAGCTGTTTCTTAAGATGGGTAAATAGATATAAGGAAGCTTCCTTTTGATTTTTTTATTGAGTAAATTTAATTTTTACAGTGGCTTGTAGAGCTTACTCTTCCTCACTGCAACCATATGTGTACTTTGTTTCAGAGTAGAAATAGTCCTGCTGAGATCATGCAAAAACTGAACAAGAGCTTCAGTTGAGTAACAACTTTTTAATTTTATGTTATTCATTAAGGTGACTCAGATTTGCTAATGTGTAGTATACACAATGCCAAAGAAACAAGCACTAGTTATTTCTTTCAGTTTTGTATCTCAAATATGCTGCATAGTTGAGTACTCCCTCCTGCATTAATTTTACATTTCCTTTAATTTTGTTGTGTGTCAGAGAAGGACATAGCACAGTGCTCAACTAAATTTTTTTAAAGTTAATTTTCTGAAGTATTTTCAGTACTAATTAATTAATGAAAAGAAAAACCCTAGCACTGTAATATTTTAGTCATTAACTCAGAACAGCTTTATGGAGAAATCAAATCTGATAGAATGTGATCTGTTGTCCGTTTGTAAGACATCCAGTGGCTGCTGCATGAGTAAAATTAGAAGCATATTTTGTTATTATATTTTTGTATAAAGCTGCGGTAGAAGAGAAGAAGTGGGCTTTACAGACTTTGATTTATCAAAGGATCTTGAACTCCTTTGTACTTAAGGGGGGAATTGAGTGGAAAACCATTGATTCTCTTCCATCTTCAAATTTCAATGCCTGTAGACTATATTGCATTTTTCTGCCAATATTTACCATTATGCAGGTACACAATGGAAGTTGTGATTACTATTGCAGCTCAGGTTTTAATGGCTTTTGGAATAAAAAATACCTCTTAAAATTGCTCAATACTCAGTTAAGGATACTTCTGTAGTCCCATATAGTCTTTTTTTGCCCTATTGTAATAAACACTTTTCCATGTAATTGCTGTATAATATTTTTTAGTATAGATATGCTTGTTCTGGTTTTGGGTCTTCTCACTTTGATTTACTCCAGAAGTGGTTTAATATAAGTAAAATAATCCCATCAAATTGCCTCAAAATAATCCCACTCTTAAAGCAGAAACACCCATTTTAAGGACTGCGTTTGTATAAGGCTATTGATTTGACTGATGACCCTTCTCACTGTGGGTTAGGCTTTGTGCTGTGCTGTCACTGTCAGAATGGTTTTTGCCTTTGGCCTTGAGGAGAATTTGCACGCAACGTCCATACCCTTTTAGCTCGCTCTTCTCCAAATGCTTCCTTTGCTCTCTGGGTAAATAAGGGCTTGAGCATCTGCAGAACATCTGTTGCAAAGCTACCAGAAGGAGAGCCCTACTCTCAAAGGTAGGGTCCATGCAAAGGTGAAGGATCCCTGTGTTTCTCAGTTCCTTTTAGCTACTTGGGGGAACTTTGATTTCCTTCAATTTCCCACACGGTTATAAGTCCAGAGAAATGCTGGCTGTCAGTGTGTACATTGTACATAGAATGGGATGCAGTAGGAATCTTGGAGATTTTTCTGTGTGGAGTTTATGCATAGGAAGACTTAGGACAGTAGGGTAACAGAACATGGAAACTATTAACCCCATGCTGAAGGAAGTGCCTCTGTAGCTGTCTGAGCTTCATATGCATTTGCTTAAGCCCAGTTTGTGTGTACATGTGACAGGCCATCCTTGTTCAAATATACCAAACAATCCTTGCAGTACAGAGGTTTTATTTTCCTCCTTAGGCAGTGATTTTAGTGTGTCCTCATTTGTAAATGATGTGAAGCATTCCTACAGTCATTTATCAGGAATGCGTGCTTATATATATTAGAACGGATTTTATGTTTAAGAGCTACTAGCTGAGGCACTGCCTAGCAGATGCACTACTGAGGCATTTCTTTGACAGGTACTGCTATAAAGTCTACAAACTATTCATTTGTTTCAATGCTAGACATCCCCTCTTACAATTTATTAGGTGATGAGGATGTCTGTAGCCACAGATACTTGGTGACATATTAGATCAATTTCTGCATCACCATTCAATGACGATGACCGAGTAAATGTGTTTGTATGACCTCCAGTACCACAACTCTGTCCACATTTGGTGATGGTGAAGGAAAGAGTTCTGAGATGGTTTTTGCACTAGAATGGCAATATGGCCTCCAGAGGTCTTATCCAAAAAAACATTGCTGTGATAACTTTTTGTGCTGGGTTTTCTTGTTTTCCAGCTTTTGGCTCCTTTGACATTATACTGGCACATGAAGTTTGTGTCAAAGCCCATTTTTTACATAACATGCTACAAATAATTGTCTGTTGTTTAAATAGCTTAGGTTTATAAATCTATGTTTAGTTGTGTATGTTTTCATTAAGGCAGATGTTTCATGAACCTGCCTTCTGGCAATTAGTGGGAGATATATTTTCTTTCTAAGTTTCTGAAGGCAGGTCTTTCTTTAGCCTGAGACTTTGTTTAGTTGACTGAGCTGATTAATTTCTGTTGGAAAAGAGTTCATAGTTTTTCATTTCTGTTGGCTTCAATTTCTAGCAATTCAGCAAGCTGTTTGAATTGACTTTGGTTCATGCTGCACAATTTTTCTCTCTTTCCATTCCCTCAAAACCGTTTGTCTAATTTTGTTCACATATTATAAAGTAACAAAAAGGGAACATAAAAAGGAAGAGGATACTGTTGTGCATTTCCTCCTCTAAATTAATTGCTACAGAGTTTTTGTGTTGGAGATACATTTATGGATGACCTTTCTATTTAGTTAGGTGGCCTTAAGTATGCTGGTAGTTTGTAGAGTAAACAGAAGTGATGTGTAAAGCTGATAGTGCTGCTCTTTGTCTGCAGGCAGCTGTTCCCAGTCGCTCGCTGTGGAAGGGCCAAATGAAGTCATGACTTTGTTTCCTAATGCTCCTACTTGTAAAGCTTGGGGAACTGGAGTGCAGTACTGGGCTGGTGCCCACATTTTCATTAAGTCTTTTTTTTTTCCATTTAAATCCAGGTCTCTGTTTCAAAGATGGTTGAAGGGAGTTATGGATTTTTCTGATTATTTGCTTTCATAAACTATGTAAGAATAATACAAAAGGCCACCTGGCACAAAGCTGCTTGAGACACAAGAAAAAGGAGCCTTTTATTATTAGAACCATTGATTGGGCAACAAGTGCCAATTTTATATATTTGTTGTCTTGGAAACTCAATTTTGCTTCTGCTTAGGGTTTCAGGAGAATGAGTTAACCTGTGACAATATTTTAAAGCTTGAGTACTTTTATTCCTTATAGTAACAGAAGGCCCTCTTTTCCTCTTTTTTCAAGCATGTATGTATGTAGTGGAGAACTGTGTACACAATTAGCTTTCCAGCAGTGTTTCTGAGGTGAGCTTACATTGAATTAGCCAGAATTTAAAAAACATTTCCATAATTAGGCAGCTTTTGAATTGTTATAATCAACTTGTCTCTGAACGGGTATTTTATACATGCTCTGAAAACCTTCTAGGAATGTATTTATTTGTGAAGAGTTGTGTAGGATAAGCTGACAGTTCTATGCTATCTGAGGCATTTCCCCTTTTTTTAATGTGTAGTCCTTCCGAAATGCATTAAAACATGTTGAAATTTTATTTCGTTTTCATCTTCTAAACTTGATCTAAAATGTTATTGTCTTCATGTTGCATGTTTTTGACTTGTCATGAAGGATTTCTGTTGATGGCAGGATTGTTTCACTTCACCATCTTTCTGACATAAAGTGTGCAATAAAGTAGCATTAGTTCATAATGAGAGATTATTGCTATGCAATATGATCCAGATGACCACACCCTTATTTTTATATGTTAAAAGGAAAGGCATGGATATTTATTCTGTTTAGCTCATTGGTTTGTCTTCCACTGCATCATGATTTGTTTGTGCTGATTATAGACAATTTGTGCTTTACCTAACTTGGCAGGATTTGAATGGGTGGTTTGGACTACTGACAACAATGAAAAGGGGCACTTTCAACAGAAGCATTCTGTAAAATGCCTTGATTGTGTTAGTGTGGATAAAAATCTATTACAGCTTTAAAGATGGTGAGGGTACCAATGGACTGGCTGTCTTTACGAATATATTTGGTACAAAGCCTGGGGTTTTTTTCTGTAATAGTAAATGCCAACCTGGATTAGCAAGTAGTCTCTTCTTTCTACATAGTTATAGAACTCCTCAAAGCTGAGGATGCTGAGATATTGGGTCTGACCCAAATTGGTTACTAAGAGCACCATAGACATATTAAAGGACAGTTTAGTAACTGTACTTGGCTGTGGCATGCTACCTGCAAAGTTGCACAGCAGGCGTTCTGTAACAGGCACTTAATTTTGGCGGAGGGTCTGCCATCGCAGCAGCTCGTGGCTTAATCATTGTGCCTTCATAGTCTGGGAAAGCAATGGAGGGAAAAGACTATGGAAAGAGAAATGCTAATTGAAATGTTTTGGTGGTGGTGGTTTTGTTTGTTTGTTTTCTAAAATCTGTAATATGTACTACTTATGACAAAAGTTTATTTATTTCAGAGTGCATCTCTGGAGGTTAAACAAACTTTAATGTTGATAATCAGCATTTACAGTGGTAAGTTGGTAACCTGGCACAAGCAGATACTGACTTTCAACATCAGAGATTAAAAGAACACTTATCCAAAGCTGGTGACTCACTTACGTTATATAGAAAATATCCTGCTTAGCTAGGTATTCAAAGGAGATAATTGTGTTTACTGTCTAAATTCATTTTGATTCCCCTCTGCCCCAACTTTGCTTCAAAAATTACTTAGAAAAAAAAGAAATGAAAGGAAAAATATTGAGTGGTCAAGCAGTTAGTATTACTGAATTAAAACCTTATGATGGAGTTTTGTAATTCCTGTATTTCCTCTGAACTCTTGAATGTTTTTTCAGCCCTTTTAGCTAACATAAACCACATGAATACCAAAGACACTCATTTTATACAGCAAATTTGATTGAATTTCCTAAAATTTTCATAAACTCCAGATTTATACAGGATCAAGCTATAAGTGCTGTGATAATTGAAGTGTGTAGATCAGACAGAATTCAGAGAACAGAGAAATAACCTTGGCCTTTCCAAGTGCAACTTGGATGTTTTTGTTTGGAAGTTATATACAGCCATGGTGAAATGATATTGTTATTTGCATATTGAAATGTCAGTGCGTTATGAATCAGTCATCAAGCCTTTGCAGTGTGGGATTTCATTTTTGTAATGACTGAAATGCAGGATGAAATTTCAAGGATGAAATTCCTTTTCATCGGGGTGTTTTGGAGGAATTCCTCCAGCCATTAGTTTTTGTAAAATAAACAGGCATGATGTGTAAAGTTAAGCTGGAAGTCCTGCTGTTTGTCCTGCAGCCAGCTGTCCAATTACTTGACATGTAAGGGCCAAATGAAGCATGTCTGTCTTCCAAGCAGCTTTTCTTGTTTCTGTATTATTAGTTCAGGCTCTCTCACTCTTATTGATAAGCAAATCAAAGACAGGAATCATCCAAATTCTTAATATAGCTAATATTTAAATTTTTTTCTTAATTAGAGGTGGTGATTAATGGGAATTAATGAGTTGGTGTATATATAATATATCAGAAGGGGTCTTTTCGGCTTTCCTTTAACTCTTTGCTATTCATGACTTCCTGTACAGAGGCAATTTAGTCCTTACCTTTTCCTTAACAATCAGTTATAAACAATTCAGCATAAGGAGCTCAGAAGGGGAAATCTCTGTTCCTGCTGCCTCTTAACTGCTGAGAGCTGGTCCCCTGCAGGCAAGCTGCTGCTGGCCAGCTGTGAATGTGAGTGACAGGGGCTTCTGGCCCTTTCTCTGACCTCAGCAGCAGCTGGCTCTGGTTCCTGCTGGGGAAGGAGCTCTCCTGCTTTTGCAAGAGTTCTCCTAGTGCCCATTGAGAACTGACTTCTGTTCCCCTTTCTCAGCAAGACAGTAGCTGTTAATCAGTATATTACGCTTGTGAGAGGTAAACAAATAATTTGATTCTGGTTTCATTGTCAGGCAGTGACATCTTCATTTGAAGAAATTTTGCAGAAAGTGAGCAACCCCCGCTTCCCAAGCCTGGATGTTGCTGACATTTGGTATCATATTGTGCATAGGTAGAACAGCACTCCTTTTCGGGGTTGGACACCTTTCCCACATTTAGTACAGCAGAGGTTGCTTTTCCCTTTCTTTTATTCTTCCCACAATGTTATATAATCTTTCACTTTTTAAGGTTTGTATTGCTGTGTTTTCCTCCTCACATTTTAAACATTTAGGTGTAAGTGATAGACGCGTTTGGGCACCTCCTTAGGTGTATCTTAGCATAAGACACAGGCAAAAGAACTGACTTGATGGCATCTTGACCCTAAAGGAGTGAAGGTAAATCAGAAATGTGAAGAAAGAGGAGGGGAAGAGAGGCAGTATATGAATATATGTGCAAAGAGGGGTGATTGCAGAGTCTTTTTTTTCTGCTCATAGTTCTGTCATGACATTTTAAAACAAAATAATTCCCTAATCTTTGGGATTCTGGAAAAATAGCTTGGAAATATGAATCTCACAGGCTTCAGAATGAGAAGAAGGATGAACAGACATTGTCATTTTGCTTAAATGTGTAGGAGCTGAGAACTTTGGAAATAATCTAATGTTTTGGAAAAGGTGCTGATACATGATTTTTGTGAAGATTTCTGTTGGCAATGTTATAATGTGAAAAACTTGGAAGAGCACAGCTAGCAAATGCATACCAGTGTGGATAGCATTCATTAGTTTAAGTACAGGCTTCATAATCTAGTACCAAATAGTTTAGAAATGGTATAAATAGGTTAATGTATAAACTTCATGCTAGCTGTTTGTGTCTGGCTTGCTTTTTGTTGAATATTCAGAAGATAAGTTTTGAAGATAAGCAACTGGGGAAAAAACAAACAACAAATCTTTTTAAAATAGAACATAGTTACTTTCAGGGGGACCTCAACATTAATTTTGATTTCTTTTAATAGCATCTGTATGTCTTTATGGTTTTTAAAAGTGCCTTACTGTATTCTTGCTTAAAATACTTTAATGCATAAAAAAGAAAGCAGGTCAAGTTCCTGCTTAGGTTGTCAAGGGTCAATTTTCATTGCTGTCTGACCTTTTTAGACTACACCAAGATAGTGTATGTGAGATGTACGGGGGGTTTTGTGCCTGAAGTGATAAAACTGTTTTGCACAGCTTGCCTTAATAAAGAGCAGATTGGTTAGTAAAATCAGGAGGGACTCCTGTCTGAAAAAAAGCAGTAAAATGCTCTTGTGGAGTGCAGTTGTCTTTCCTGTCCTTTTGATTATTGCCCCATATATTTTAAATCATGCATTGTAGCACTCTCTTCTCCTACTCCCTTGACTGTAGCTAAAACATCATCACATTTCATCATAAAAAGCTTTATGTAATAAAAAATAATGTGGACTCTGGGATTTTCTTTTCTGGCCTTAGCTGTTGAGTCAAAGTGCATGCTGTGCGTTCTCCTGAAGGATATGGGCTTTATTTGTAATGATTAGGAGGTCTTGCTTGTTTCTTGTCCCCCAGCACAATGAATGCTAAGGCCATTTTTACATATGTGCACCTCAGTAGCTTTATGAATGCTATTTGTTCTCTGAGGCTTCTCAGGAACATTCAGGTGTGCAAAGTCTGGTGTTTGCAGAATGGAGACTGATGCCTTCTGAACTGCCAAGTGCCGAGCAGCCATGTGTTCTCAGCTGTAAGGAGGCTCAGGGCAAAAAATGTTGGCCTTTATCAACCCATTTGCTGGTCCCATCCTTCTCAGAGGTTAGTTAAAAAGCAAAATAACATAACTTCCCTGAAAATCCAGTAATTGTAGTGATGAAATAAATTAATGCAGTGCTCTGATAGGAAATGGTGAAGAGACACTCCAACTATGCCAAGACAACTTAATAGCAATTTTGTTCGTTTGATAGAGATTACTGCTTTTAGAAATACGTAAAGCTGCAGAGTTGGTGTATGTGCCTGTTACCCCTTTAAAAAGTAAGCATTTACATGCCCTTTTACCAACAAGTAAAGGCATGTGGGGTGTTTCCAAACCTCATAGTTCCAGAATATGTTTTGATAAACATCCAGTCAGGGTGGAAAAAACCTACAAAAACAACAACAAAATTAGCCCAACCATCTTCCTCTGAACTGTGTGGATAAATGTGGCTGCTGATTGCTTTTATTCGTAAAAATATACTCTGGGCATTGGGATATGTCTGTTTCTGCTTCAAACAGGCATGTTATAAAACAAGCTATTTCATAAAAAGTTAATATTAAAAAGAAAGGAAAATTAGGTTTTCTGCATTGCACCTTCATCTATAAAACAGTGTTTTCACTGAATCTTTATCTCATATTTTAATTCTTCAAGAGTGACTGGAAAAAGCACTTAAAATGGGAAGAGGAGAGGTGAGGTGCACAGGACAGAAATAAAAGCACAGCCCTTCAGTTAATGTTGCTCACTTGTTCTGTTTTGCAATGTCTGTGATAAAATGGTATATTTCATGATAGGACTAATGCATTAAAACTGATGCAACTGTAAGGAAATATTTATACAATCAGAACTAGATGTTTCGGGTTTTTTTAATTTGACCCAGCTCCATTACTTTTGAACTTAAATCAGAAAATTGTTTTAAGAGGAAATTGGTATTTTCATGTCCAGCATGTTAAAAGAGAGATCAGAATAGCGATTTCCAAATGTAAAGGAAGAGCCAATGAATCAATAATAACCCTAAGCTATCTGATCTTGTATGTCATTGAACAAATGTTTTAGCCTCTATAAACAAACATATCAATTTAATTGTAATGTAATAGACTTGTGTTTCTTTGAGAACTAAAATGTAATGATAGATTGTCATGAGTCACCTGTATTAGCAGAGTTAGGAAGCAGGTAATTACCACAAATGCTATTCTGCTTTACACTATATTTTCTCTTGAGAATTGTTCAGTGAGCAAGCTTCCTTTTGTACTTTGCAATTCTTTTAATATTATATCCAAATTTGGGGAAAAAGTAAAGGAAGGTAAATGTTGTCCCTTGGTGACACAAATAATAAATCATATCCTTTAGTTCTTGCATAGGAATTTATACCTGGTTAAAGAGAAGTGAGTTACACTCTGAGGTTTTCACTCATGACGATATGCATTAAAAAACCTACACGAATTATTACAAGCGCTCTTTGTAAGTACAAAACAATTCTGTTTGGTGCTAAAAGCTGTTTGGCTTTCTGTGCCAGTGTCACAGTGCTTGGAGAAGAGCAGTGAGGAAGCTGAATTGTACATACGCCATGTACACATGGAGGGCAGCACTGGGACATGCTCGAACAAGCAGTGAGAAACCCATGCCATATGGAGTGGTGTAGCACCCTACAGAGAAACAACCTGGGCATCCCTAGAAGTAGTAGTACAGACAAGGGAATAGTAGAGAAAAGGAATTTTTTGTTTACCTCTGCAGTAACAGGGCTCAAACCACTCAGAAAGCCAGCACAGTTGCCACATCATCTTGTGCCACTGCATCTTTCTGCTGCAGCTTGTAGCTGTGCCTTTTGAAAAGGCATGAGCATTTAGTTCGCTGGTGGTCTTCGGAGGTCACTGGCCCGTCTGTCTTTATAGCACATTATAACTCTGTGAGATTGTCTGCAGAGCCAGAAAGCATATACTTTCCCACCTATGAGTTCTTTTTGAGTATTCCTTGGGACTAAGGTCTTGGTAAAGCAACAAGATCAGGAGAATGAAAAAGAAAAAAAATTAAGGTTTGCTGTAGTTTTCCCTACATAAAAAAAAAAAAGCCCAGCACAGAGCTTTGGCTGCCAGAGTAATTGATACTTTGTGATTCTTCAAAGTGGGTTGCTTTTTTTTTTGTTTCTGATGATTCTCTTTCCTGGCCTTCCAATATGGGAATTAGACTTTTACATTGCTGAAGGTAGGATAACAGAGAAATATCTTAACATAATGAAAATCCTGATTAAATATGTACTTTAAAATTTCATGAAGCTGTTCAGAGTTAAATGTTTCCATTTGCTTTTCAATGAGAGTGATTTTGGAAATTCACTTATTGTGTAAGTTAATTGTATTAGATTTTAAAGGGAACTGATGGAGCAGAAAATGTAAAAGCAGTGAAACTTTTTTTGATAATTTGATGATGTTTTCTCTGTAAATTCCAACAGATTCAGTATCCTACATTGTAAGAAATACTTTTATGATCAAATTCAACAGGTTTGGCATTTCTTGAGTATTTTCAACCTTGCTTCTCAGTCTATTTTATATCTTCATAAGCATCTAAAATTTCACCATTAGAAGCACGTGGACCTGTTGGAGTGAGTCCAGAGGAGGCCATGAAGATGCTCAGAGGGCTGGAGCACCTCTCCTACAGACAGACTGGGAGAGCTGGGGCTGTCCAGCCTGGAGAAGAAGAGGCTCCAGGGAGACCTTACAGCACCTTCCAGTACCTGAAGGGGGCCTACAGGAAAGCTGGAGAGGGACTTTTCACAAGGGCATGTAGGGGATGAGATGAGGGGGAATGGCTTTTACCTGATAGAAGCTTGGTTTAGATTAGGTATTAGAAAGAAATTAGTTACTGTGAGGGTGGTGTGACACTGAAACAGACTACCCAGAAAAGTTGTGGATATCCCATCCCGAGCAATGTTCAAGGCCAGGCTGGACTGAGCTTTGAGCTGTGTGGTATAGTAGAATGTCTCCCTGCCCCATGGATCTGTTACAGAGGCCAGTCTTTGAATTCTGCATTCAGGTCAGAGCTCAAAGTCTGACCCTTAGTCTTAACACACATAGTAAAGAAGTACATTGTTTGCAGCTAAAAGGCAGACTTCCAGTGACAGAATTTTTTAGTCCAGTATCACTCAAATAGCCGGACTGAATTATTTCACAACTATAAGGGAGTTGAACATAAGGAAAACAATTTATACTGAGCCTGACAAGTGAAGAGCCAAGGTCAGTGTCATTCTACAATCTAGATTGCACCGAGGAATTGGTTAGAGACATTTTGTGGTGTTAATTGTTTTATAGCTACTCTGGAGTGAAAGTCTGCTTTATTCCCAAAGCTGAAACCATAAGAATGTAACTTTTTCCTTTTAAATGGACAGATTTATATCAATGCGGTGGTATTCACGTCCCAATACAGGATATGGTCCAACTTCTCTCTCAACAACCATGCTTTCTGGGTCCCCTACTTTGAGTTATGCCCAAGTGAACAAGCCACAGACACGCTGTTTGCTGCATTGAGTTAAAGTAGTGCTGAAAAAACACAATCATCCCTTTTGCCCAAACAAAGTTGCCTTCCTCCACCATTATAAAAGAGAACTGAGATACATTTGCCTTTCGCCTGCCTCTTTGCCTTTTGATGTAGTGTGTATTCCAGACTGTGATTCCGCTGGGTCTTTGCCAGGGCATACATGGAGATGATGCTGAGACTGGCTGGCTCATCTCCTGGTACTTCTCTCTCCTCTGGTGTGGTCATGCAATAAGTAGGAAACAGATGTTGCTGAACACTAACAGGTTGCTGCTTGGGAGGGAAGGGAAGGGCAGTGCAGTGAAAGAGGAGAGCTGGAAGGTGGTCCCAGGCTGGAGAAGGGGAGGGCAGGTCTTCAGCTTTCAGCACTGGCCCGCACAGATTGAATAAAAGCAGCTGACGTTGAAGAAGAACATTATTCAAGTAGCCAAGATTACCAGTGGACCACAGCAAAGTTTTTGTCTTTGCTAATTGTTTTTATTGCAAGATTTGGCAGAGTTCATTGAAAGAAGGTATTATTTTTGGTTGTTAAGATTATTTCTTTGTAAATAAATGTCAGTTGAGTTGGAATCCTTACATCTCTTTGAATTCTGCTTTTTCTAGTGGTTGCATGGGAACCACTGTACAGCTATATTAATCTGACTAATACTCTGTGTAAACACAAAACACCAGCCCATAACACAAAAGTACAACAACCTCCAAAACAAGCAAATAACCCCCCCTACCTGCCAACAGGTATCAAAAGTAGTTTAGCAGAAGATGTTGTGGGTGTTAGGAAATAATTAGAATATGCTGAATTATCATAAAGAACTACCATTAAGAAATAAACATTGGTTTCAGAAAAACTTGTTCAGCTTAGTATAAAACAATAAAACTGTATCTGTTGTTTTGTAGTTACTGAGCCTATTTTGCTTTACTCAAACAGTAATAAATATACTTCCCCTGAATTTCCGTGAAAGGTAGAATCATGTTATCATTTGAGTTAGTTAACTGAGGCTTACGTAAAATAAAAAAGATTCTTGTGCTAAAACAATAGAAGCATGCAATCCTACTGTGTGTAATAGGAGAATGCACATACTGTGTATTATATGTATGTGTTGGTAGCTGTGTGTTCAGATGTACTGTGATAAGACTTGAATAGGGTTAAATTCTTAGAGGTGATATTTGGGGTTTGTTTTTTTTTGAGGATGCTTTAGTGACTTTTCAAGTTTAACGTGAGAAATATGAAAGAATTGTTGAGGACTAAAGGATTATATGAACTTGAACACTGACCAAGGTAATACAAAAATAAAGGGGGCTTTGACTTCTGAAAAGTTAATATTTATTTGTACCAAAGTTCAAGACCTCTGAATGCCACAGAAACCTTTAAGTTCTGCTTGACATGGGGTGAATTAACAGTCATGTTAGATTTGTGAAGCCAAATAAAATAATTTTTCTGTGATTGTTTATTGAAAATTAGTTTTTCTGGGACTGCATGGTAATCTGCTAGTTGGGTCCTTACCAAGGGAGCAAATCGTTTTATGGGGGCCTTTCAGTGTGTTGTAGGAAAATGTCACATTCTTCAAGGTTTTGCCTTGTAGGACTAAATTTCAAGCAACTTTTTTTTCTACTGTTCTTGAAGACAGTAGTTAACATTGTTTACTATCACAGAGCTTGTGAAATGGAAAGTGAACTATAGTATTTTTAGATGCAGAAGTTTTAGTTGAATTTATTGCCTGTTTACTATAATGAAGGACTAGTTAGCCATCCTAACTAACATTCTCTACAGGCCCCATCACAACTTGCTGTGTTTCTCTGATTCTGGCTACCAAGCTCAAAATACAGAGGTAGAGCAGACAAATGATCTATTGATTCAAGCTTGATTTTATCCCTTATCTTTCAAGGCAATATTACTACTTATTGCCTGCACAGTAAAGGAGGATGAACCTTGTTGGTTGGCGACCATGAAGAATTAATTGCTAGAATTTTTGAAGACTGTAGGCTAATTCTTAAAAAAAATTATTTCTTCTTAATTCAATACTCATGAGGCTGACTGAGTACAAAGTAGTGGATCAGTTTTTGCTGATGAAACCTGTTACTATTTTACTTTTTGATTTTTAGAGATCCTAGAATCTATTTGTTAATTTTGCACAGTATGAAAATTTGATGGTGCTTTCAGGAGTTGTTCTGAATACTAATAAGTCCCAGAACTCTTATGAATAAGAACAGAGAAATTGGATAAGGAAGTGGGAGCATTTGCATGCATGGACTTTTTGCTGTTTGGGGCATGACAGGTGTGTTCTGTCCTTCAGTATAGCGCAGGAAAATGGCTCAGAATATTTGTGCTAATACCGATTGAGAGGCGAGATTGGAAACAAAATTGTCTACCAGGTCCCTGTCATAAGAAGATTGAAGTTGAAAGTGAATATAAGAGAGTGATACAAAAATTACCAAGAAAAAAAAATCGACAACCAATCCTAATAAATTAATTGTGACAGTTACCTGAACTCAGGAAGAGTTGACTTCTGAGGGCTTTTGACCAAGGGAGCTTGTAATTTTATACCATGAATCAGCTTTAAGTACTTACATTACTTATTTTCACCAAACAGAAAAAAAAGAAAATTTGTGACGGTCAGGGTTATTTTTTTTTTAAGATAATGCTTGTGAGAACCAACCCCTGTTAAAAATGAAGCCACCTAAGCTTATGAGGCAAGTTCTGTGTTCAAACCCAGAAGAGAGCTGACCTTTTATTGTCACAGTGTATTTCTAGCTAAGGGTTTCTGTGTGTGCTGTCTGTCTTGAGGTTATAAGGGCAAGTCCATACTGAATTCTGTCAAACAAAAACCTCTGTTTATGCTTTTGTTATGTCTTTGAAAAGCTTGTTTTTCTGTTTTTAGCTGAACCTGTAATTTTATCCAAGATAATATCCAGGATATGTCCCTGCTTACTTTTTATCTTATTGTGAAGATGAGCTGTTAATATCTGTGTCAAATTCTGCTTTCTGAACAAGCAAAAGGACTTGTCAACACTTAGCCCCACTGAGACAAAATGCAGCTTTGCAAATACATAAGTGCTGACTCAACAAATTCATTATATCTGAAGCAACTCTATGCTGGACTTTGCTAAGCACATTTAAAAGAAATTAATAGTTCTTCCAGTTCTGGTTGTTACAGAAGTGGTGGAAAGCCAGTCTTTGCTATGTAGAAATCGTCACTTTGAGGAGTCCCTCCTTGCACATGCAGTCATTTAAATAAATAGTGTTGGTTATTATGAAAAGTAAAAATTGACAGTAGAAAAAATACAAGTTTTATAACCAAGATGCTTAAGGATAGTGTATATAGATACAGTAAATGAGGATTTATTTTGGCAACCTTACTGTGAATGTGTTTGAACTCTGAGCATGAATCACAGGACTGGAATATAATTAGGCCAGAGTTTACACCAGTTTGATTGCTTTACGTTAAGTTTATATGAGTTTGTTCCTAAGGATACATTAACAGCAACAACTAGAAAGTGAATTCTGGAGAAGGTTCTACCAAATACTTAATATGTTAAATACGAATTTGGCTTGAAGTGGATTAAGATGCCCAAGTGTTCCAGCCAGTTTTAATCTCAGCTATAAATTGCATTTGCAGTGCTTTGCAGTTACCCATGTAAAATTGTCAGTGTTGAGAACTACTGATTACTACTTAGACTTTTTCTGTCATCCCCAGGAAAGATGTCTAGAGACCGGGCTCTCAGGAAGCAACAACAGCTGAATAATTTGGTAGCAGCAGTGACAAAGCTCGCAAAGCCTGGAGATGTGATTGTGGATTTTTGCAGTGGAGGGGTAATGTATATTTTTGTTTATGTGGTGCAATTTCTTTCAGCTTTCATCTTTGCAGTTCTAGGTGGTTGCTGCCACAAAGCAAAGCAGAAGTGCAAATGCTGTAATTTTAGCTGCTTTCAAAGGTTCTCTCATTGGTGTGGGGATGCTCATCACGAGTGAACAACAGGTAACATTGAAAAGTGACTCAGATTTTGTTGTTTTCTTTTGTTTTCACAGGGCCATGTTGGAATTGTTCTTGCTTATATTATGCCATCATGTCAGGTAAATTCTCAATAAAAAGATCTCTGGTAATCGTCTTAAAAGATGTATATGTAGAGAGGACACATAGAAGTCACAGTGGTCTCAGCAGAGGACTTAGATTTGAAACATGCAAATTTTTTAACATAATCCCCAAATGTGTGTGGTGCTTTCCAGAGAAAATAAAAATTATACAAAATAGTTGCAAGCTGTTTAATATTGGCAAGTATTAAATGCCTTCAGTTGTTGCTGGGTTTCCAGCTAGTCATTTTGTACAGCTTAGACTCTGCCACAAGTAATTCAGAGGTTTTCTCAACAAACTACAAAGTTTTCTACTTGGTAATGTTGTACTTCAATTTCTCAGTATTATTTTGCCTTCCTTTCTCCTATGTGTGAAATCTAGGTGGTACTCATAGAAAATAAGGAGTTGTCTCTGATCCGTGCTAAAGACAGAAGTGATGAACTAGGTTTAAACAACATTTGGTTCATTCAAGCAAATTTGGACTATTTTAATGGGACTTTTAACATTGGGGTAAGTGATTATAACTTTTCCACTTCAAAACTTCAGTGTCTGATTAATTATTCTTGAAGCAACTGAAATATGTAAGAGAAGAAAATTGTGTATGTCCTTACAGACCATGAAAGTAAATGAGATGAATGTTCTGTCTAGAATCTTGCAGGCCTAGTGAAGAATAAGGCATAAATAGTATTTTGTAACTTTGCAAATATTCCTGTCATCTAGTTTTTTATTATTTTAGTAGAATATGAACCTCTGTGGCAAGGTGCAAGCTTTCCATGCAAGACTGACTGTTCTTTAAATCATCCATCCAAAAGCCTGTTTTGGCTGTAGCTGAGGATGGTTAATGCTGAAGGTTTATGGTCCATGAACAGTGCTGTTTAACTGATTCCTTTATTTAAGAAAGGAAAAGAAATTTAGTGCAGGAGAAAGAAGAGAGAATAAATGGTTTTAGCCCAGTCCTTACAAGTGTAAATTTCCAATTCTCTAGCTTTGTATTCTGTGCTACATTGTCATATAAATCTCAGTGAGTGACCTAGAGAACTATTTCAAAATATCAGGATCTCGTGAATAATGCACTGAATTGTGTGTGTGAAATGCTTAATAGTTGTTTTATGAAATGAGTCTCCAATTTTGTGGTCACTGGAATTCCTGTCTTCATTTTTGGGGGTCTGTTTTAAAGGTTAATACAATATTAACCCTGTGGAGTTTCTATTTAATAAAAAAAGTATTATATTCTCTCTTTCAAGTTTTGTACGAGGAAGATATCGAAGTGTATGTCAGAAGAGTTCACTTGGAAATTCTTTTCCAGGCCTTTGTTTCCAAATATCTGCATTAGTCTTCACATTTTATTTTGTTTCAGACAGTGAGCTCAATATATAGGATATCCTGACAAAGCTTTGTATTTAATTTTATTTGGGATTTTTTCTTAACTAAATGGGTTCTCAAAAAGCCGAAGAAGAAATCAGTTGGTGTAACAAGTCATACAGGCTCAGCAAAGCTACTGGCTTTATCTGCTGCTGTTTTAAGGTCTTTTTTTCAAACGTGCAAGCAAAGCAGAGAGCTTTGTTTTCTACTTGGATAGATGAGGAAGTAACTATAATTACATTCCATGATAATCTGATAGCTGTCATATTAAGAATCTATTTCTGATGTTAAACTAGTTTTGTTTTTGTTGTTAAATTCATATGAACAGAAAAATCCATTGTGAAATTACTTTCTTGTTAATTTTTTCATGTTCTGCTTGAGACAAGAATATTTGTTTCCATCTGTGTGCAATTACAGTTCAGTTGATGATTAATGGTCTTCTCAGCTGAGCTTACAGCATGCAGACTGGAAACAAAAAAGACTTTGTTTTAATCTATATCTGAGAGCAAAGTTTTTACCTTCCAGTTGCTCTACCTTGAAAAACAGCTTTGAACCCTGAAATCTGAGCTGTGCAGTTTTAAACCTCTTCTCTAAATTTACAGTGAACAAAAAGGAAAGCAAACACACTAGTTTTATAAATCCATACTGCTGCATAAAATCAAAAATGTACCTCAAAAATGTCCTGAGTTTAAGCATGCACCAGGCCTACGCTTTGAGATACTGAGCACATGGGAAGAGGCAGAGAAGGTAACACCCTGTTTCAGTGGTGCTTTTGGCATTCCAGGCATAGACAGGAGAGAGCTGCTTGCCTTCCCTTGCAATATATTGAGTACTGCAGTAGCTTGCCTTTCCGTAGGAGAGCAGGAAGAATTTGGGTGCAACCTGTATGTTGCCCAAACACGTCAGTACTCGCAGGTAGTTGTGATCAAATGTTATTTTAGTTTTAGTTGAAAAGCCCATCAGTAAGAAAAAGAAAGAAAAGAATAAGGAGAGAAAAAAGTATTAAAGGAGGGCAAGTTGTATTTGATGCCTCCCGCAGCTCCAGTGTTTGTTTCCCGTGGGTTTTACTCAGTACTTTAAAATCAAATTATCTAAATTTATGCATAATTTTTTCCTTTAAATGAGACCTTCAGGTAGATCTATTACTTCTCTTACTTCTTAGTTGAAATCCAGTTTTGACATAGTTCTTTGTGTTTCTAAGTCCTTTTTACTTGACAAAACCTTTTGGCAAATCACCACATAGTTTTTCTATTACTATGTTTTCCACAACTACAATTTTTATGGAGATTTGTTTGTAATTTGTTTGATATCACAATGAAGTACACCTGCCTTTGAGTGGTTTTGGTAAGCCTTCTTCAGTGTTGATGCTTCCCTTGTTAACAGAATAAACCATTGTTTTTCCTCAATATAGATATGAAGGAGAGCTATGAAAAACTGAAGAATAAAGGACCAAGCCTTTGGTGTAACAGCTTTAGTTGCAAAAACATCCTCATGTATTTAAGTAGCTCAGTCAACAAAAAAAATGCTGGGTTGTATTTAGAATGTTCCAATGATGAGTTTTCTTGTTTCCTTGGTTGTTGTTTTTACTGCTGTAGGTGGCTCTGCACGCCTGCGGGGTGGCCACAGACATGGTGATTGAACACTGCCTCAGGGCACGGGCAGCCTTTGTCATCTCCCCCTGCTGCTACGGCTTCATTCAAAATACAGTCAAGTTCAAATATCCTCGAAGGTAAGCTACAGTTTGCAAGATAAGCCTGAAAATACCAATTCAAGTGAGGGAATAAAATCCTAAAAGAGTATAGAATTAATCAGTTGAGGGTCATTGTGAGTGACTAGGCTAAGCTGATTCACACTTACAATGAAACTGTTTCCCCCTGTTTGTCAACCCATCCTGAAAGGGAGACAGATCGGTAATTCCTGGATTACTTTTTTCTGGGTTTATCTATCCGTGGTTCAGAAGACTTTAGACAGTATCTAATATGCAGACCTTCTACCTTAAAATCACAAAATTAATAGAAAACTCATGAAAATTACTCTAAGAAGGGGAATTGACATTTTAATGGTGGAGGAAGGTGTAAGACAGTTTAAAGAAATGGATCTGCTTTATACCACAGTTTACTGCTTGTGGATCTCCTTTGATTTATTCCCAAATAGATAATCTCTCCAGTATTTCAGTTTATATTTTTTTATACTTTTTCAATGGATTGTGTACATATTTTGTCTTCAAATCTGCCATGTGGGAGATACTAATATATCTTACGCTTAAGAATTTTAATGCCTTTGATATAAATAAAATGTAAAAGATAAGCATAAAGTGGCAGAAGATAAGAGGTTAAACAGCCTTCTGAGTCAGAACTAGGTGGGGGAAAAGGGTCGTGTTTTGGGTTTTTTTGTTGACTTTTTTTTTTTTGTTCATAAAACTGAGCTGTGCATTTTGAATGTCCAAGATGAATTAATTTAATTCTACTAGGAATTACATCAATGACTTAAGTATATATTTACTAAAATAAGAAACTGAAACATGCAGTCTTAAATGGAATCAACAAATTTAAAAAGATATTATACATTAATGTGAAATATTTTTCATATTTTTCTATAATATCAAAGTGTTCTGGCACAGAGGTGTGTGGAAAGTAATTATTCAGAACTTGCCAGTTGGATAACCTTTGCATTTAACAGTGTTTTCTCAAGTCAGTTTGATACTTCCATCTCTTCCTGTGTGTTCCTTTTGTTTTCTCTTGTGACACAATAAAACAAGTAAGTTTTCTAATGAAGAGGCAGTAGAATTTTAAGGCTTCTAAAATTAGCAGGCACATAACTTTTCTCAGTTGATTTGTTTTAAAATTGGCTGGATAATGTTTAACTTTTGACCAGCTACATTTTTAGACCACAAAGACTGGAAATTATCACTTAGGAAACTTTTGTTGCTGTAGATGCTGCAAGAATATTTGTGTTTGCTACAATTTTGAATCTAACGTCATAAGTCTATGAAAAAATGATCAACCTGAGCTTGAGCTACCTTTTAGGGATTGCTTTTTCTTTTTTTCCTTACATTATATGATCATAAAACATGATAGCCTGGCCGTATCCCTGTAGTACCTGTGATCTGTACTCAGTTCCATTGTAGAGACCCTTTACCTTTGTGCTACAAACAAAATATATGTGTGTATTATTAAATATATATAAAGTGGTTGTGTGACAATGAGAAAACAACAGTATGTGTTAGCATTTATAATGATTTAAAGAAAAAAATTTTCTTAATAGTAGGAAAAAACACCAAATATACTTTTCCTTTTCTAGTGAACTGGAACTGCAATAGGTTTTGGTATTTTTTAATACCTTTCTGTATGATACAGATACTGCTGTTTTCTTTAAAATGTGTTTGAGTATGTAATGATTGTTTCTATTTTCTACCTTTGCTGTTTTTAGATGTTAATTTAATTGATCTATTTATTTTTTTCAGTCATCAGTTCAAAGAAATCTTGTCCTACAAGGTATGTAAAAGGACGGGGGAAGATGTTTATGTGCAGGTTCCTGCATTTCACTGGGTCTTCTTATCCAATGAAATGTAGGTGGTTATCTTCTAATTGCAAGAAGGGGCATGTGTTATGTGAAATGTTCATCATTAGTGCAGGCTTCATTGTGTTTTCTCTCCACCATCCATTTTTAAAGGATTTTTTCTTCAATAAAATTAAACAGTTTCTCCACAAAAAACCTCCACTTTTTTGTCATAGCGTATAAGTGAGCCATTCCTAAGTTCAACATGTATCACTTAAAAATTACAGGATAACAATTTTTTACGTGTTAAATGCAACTGTTCTAATAAACACTAGATTCCTCCCTCTAATTTATGTCTGAAACATTGGACATAGTAAACAGAAGAGGTTATATGAATCAGCAAGAATTTTATACTGTATTTATATTTTATACATTTTTTTAAATGGTCAAAATTCTTTTTAAAATATGAAAGTGTGTTTTGACCCTGTGGAGCTGGGGTTTGTGGAGATAATCTGAGAGAAGTATGGGAAAAATTATCACTGAAGCATACAGATCTGACAGAGTAAAGGTAACAGGGGAGTGAAAGAGGACAAGAGCAGAGAGGTGGACAGCAGAAAAGTGGTATGGATCTGCTAAGTTTTGTCTTGTGAGTTTAAACTAGTAAGTGATGAGCAACCCAAAATTTGAAGGTTAGAGGCACTTAATGTGGCATGGAAAGAACTTGTTTCGTTTTGAGAGAAGCAAGGTTATATAGAAACTTTACTAAATTTACAAGTCAAATCCTAGACAGGGCTCTTGGTTTTTACAATGTAGAAATGAATTTTGGAGATGCAGAATAATTCTTTATAACAGAAATATGGAAATGAAGGAGCACATTTCTAATATTCAAAGCTTTTGGGGACAGTGGGCAGTGCAAAGATAATGTATGGGGCAGGAAAATAGAGATTAGCCTTTTTAATCCCTAAATTAGAGGGAGTTTTAAAAATTCAGAAAATCTCCAGCTGTCTTATAAGGGAAGTTCAGTTATCAGGTAATAAATGCCCAAAGATTGAGATGACATAAGATGCATGATGAATTTGGGGCTGCCCTTATTTTTTCCCATGATTAATGTTCTTTTCAATGTCTCTAAGACTTAATCACAAAGAACTCAGGTTTCAGTTCAGAAAAAAATTATTTACTAGCATTATTAAACCTGTTGACAGTACAGAGAGATGGTGTCAATTATAAAGTCAAAGATGCCTAGATTAGGACAGCGTGTATAATTTCATTGCAACTCAGTGATTTTTATCTTAATCTGTTAATCCATAGAGATTTAAATCACGGGATTTGTCAACACTGTAGAAGCTCCAGAATTTTATTATTTGTGTTGCAGAAGGGCTCAGGAGTCAAAGATAAGACTGAAAAATGTTGGTGTTCTTAGTAACATGAGAGTAACCTATACAGTTGGTCTAGGTTGGTTGGTGCCTCAAATAATCCTAGTTATAAATAACTGCTGTTATGCAGCTAGCTGTATATGTTTTTATATTTCATATTAATAAATTCTTACAGATTATTGGCTTGCAGCCAGAGTTACCATGTGTTAGCCAGACATTGTCTGTGTTAGCCCTTCCAGTTCCCATTTTAAATTAATTTCTCTTATCTTTCATTTTAGTGAGATCTAAAAAGACATCCAGAAGTCTGGCATTTCCAAAACTTTTTTCATAAGAACATTATGCTGTAATTCATTAGTTTATAGTTGCAAGGAATAAGGTTATGATAGCTGTAGATTTCTGCTGTGACACATTTTGAGACTGTGTCAAGACACAAGGAGAATTGGAAAGTAGAACTGTATAAGTTTGCAAATACAGCTTTGGAAATTTAATAGGAATTGAAGGTGTGGGTGTTCTAGTAAATAAGTTAACTGCTTATGCACACTTTGGGAAGTTTCTAATCATTATTTAAGAAATGTTTTTCTTCTTATTTGTGCCAACAGGGAATGTGATAATTTAATCACTGTGTCAGGGGGAAACAATGTAGTCATAACAGGCTCTAGTTTATCTTTTTGGATCACCTCTGTAAGAAGCCAAGGATTGGAGTCAGTCCAGATTTTCAGGTTAAGTGACAAGACTTACCTTGGCTCTGGTCTGGTCCAAAGAGCTGGGAGCTTGCTGTTGTAAAGAGCCAAGTTGTATTGGGTGCCTGAAGGCTGAAGAGGAGTTGTGTGCTAACACGGATCTTCTCCCTCTCCTCCAAATCCCTCTTTTTCTCTCTAAGCTGCCTGTCACTGTTGCTTCTCTCCTAACAGTGGCCACTTTGTCCGTGGCACCCCTGCTTTTCCATTCTCCAGTAGCCATGTCTGGGTTTAACATTTTGAACTCTTCTGTACTACAAAAATAGCCACATTTGAACTGAACTGACTGGGTATTACATGTTTAAGGCCTAAATGTGTTATGACACATTCTTATTTTGCTTCCATATTTTTTATGAAGCTGTGAGCTGGAAACCTTCATGTCAATGAGCTGTACTAGGGAACAAATATACTTGTATCAAGATATTATAAATGTATTTAAATGACTAATATTTGTGTATCAAGTGATGATAATATTTTCTTTTATAATATAAGGGAAAATTTTTTGCAGTCACGTGTCTATTTATGAATTGGATGGAGTGTACTGGGAGAATTACCATCTTGATTTAATATGAAGTTTTCTTGTGAAGACTTGGATGTTTATGCCCCTCTAAAAAAAGTATCCTTACTTCAGAATAGTGAAAAAATCTGAAGTATCCTTAGGTGAAGTTGCTCTCTCCACCTGTTACAAGAACCAAATCTTTAAAATCATAATTTTATATCAGGCAAGAATAATAAAAAAAAATTCTTTTTGATGCAAGATATTGTCTTTGTTTCAGAACTATAGCTCTGGAAACTTTGCTTAGAAGAATACTTTGTGTTGTTGCCCATTTCTGTTTTCTCCCCAGGACATTGCAGGGAACTTGGGAATGTTGAGTGATTCTAAGATGGTTCTGATTTACTCTGTCCTGTACTAAATATTGCAGCTGTCCCACAGAGCACAGCTGTCATCAGAGCAGTAATTTCACTGCTACACCTGCAAGGCTCTTCCTCTCTCATCTGGCAAACTTGCCTTCCTTGGCTTGGCTGGTTTTGAGGAGCCATTGTGCTGGCACAGGCGGTGGGCATTGAAGGCAAATGAGGATAGGCTCTGCCTGCTGCTCTAAGCAGGGAGCGAAGTGCACACTCCCCTGCACCATCCCCCTGGGTGACTTGACAGGATGAAATCAACAGCAGCTGTTGTAGTGATACAGAGGGCTGAAATTTTAAGGGTTAATGGTTGATAGTGAATATTGCTAGTATTGCAAAAATTTTGCAGCTACTTGTTAAACAATGTATATTGCTTGTATATTGCTTGTCTTGTTAAACAATGTATATTGCTTGCTCAACATGTATTTTGCTGGCCAGGCAAAGGAAAAGGATATATGGGAGTATAGGTGCAGGAAGCCAAACCATTGATAAGAGAAAGAAACCATGACCAGGGATCCTGTTTTCAGACCCTGGGACCAGCTTGAACCAACCCGGGGGTTTGGACTTAGGCCAGAGACCCAGGAGGCATGCACAAGGAGATGGGGTGAAGAGTTCAGAACTGAGGAGGACTTCTTACTTCATCTCAGAAGACCCTTGCCCAAGACCACCAGGCGACATTGTGCAGGCGTAATGGACTTTTGAGCTAATTTAAATATGAAGCGGGGACAGGAGATAAATATGCATAGGCAGTTGTATAACCTAATGAATATGTAATTTGTAACCAGATATATTGTAGCCGGGTATTGCCACCAGCACGCATAAAATTTTGGGAACGATCCTTATGCATCCAGTGCTGTGAGACATACCTACTTTACAACTTTATTAGTTGTGGAGTCATACTGCAAATCAGTAGAAGCCTCTGCAGAAAATTTTAGTGAAACAGGGGTAGTTTGAAAGTAAATTGTGCTCATTTTGATGGAGAAAACTTAACTATTCACAGCCAGGTATTTTTTGCCTTCAGGATCTGAATGGATTTGGGGGCAGAGGAAGTTTGACCCACCTGCCTGTTCTGGGATTCAAAATCACTGCTTGGGAGAAATGTTCAAATCAACTGTTAAAAATTTTGTCTTGGCTGGTTATTGATGCAGGGAGGCTGCCCTATTATGACTGTGCTAAAAGATGGCTGTGTTACTCATCAGTTATTGAAGGCAAAATTAGTCTGCAGGATGTCTTTGTAGAATGCTGTCCTGTATACATTGCATCCAATTCAACTGCTGCAAAGAATTAGGAAGTTTAGCAAGAAACATTCATGAGGATGATGCCTTAGGATTTTTAGCTTCTATAGTTTTCATGTGACTCTGGACTTCATATACAGCGCTAAGCTGCTGTTTTCTCATGCTAGACAAAACAATTCCTCTCTAGGTGTGAAACTCAAGGACACCTTACTGTCTTAGGCCCCAAGATATGTAAACAACAGACAACTGGGGGGGGAAGAAGCTTGGGGTAGATGACTTCATTACCTGAAGCTGTAATTGGAGGTCTAACCCCGATATGCAAATGGACCAAAAACTATAAAGCATAAAAAACCCGTGACCGGTTGTCCATTTTGGGTGTAGCCCTGGGTAGGCTCTGACTGCCCTGAATGTACCTTGAAGGCCCTTCAATAAGTAACTGCTTTTTATTCTCTTAATTTTGTCTAACCTCTAATCTAGGTAGTCCCAAGAAAAGGCATCAAGGAAAAATGAGGTAGTGATTACAAACACTTGACTTACACATGTATTTGCTGTATGAAAATTGGGATTTCCACACAGATAAATTTTTTTAGAAATATAGTCTTCAACGTGGTAGCATTTCTGATACTTTTAAGCATTTAATCAGATTTTTCTTTATTTATCTTTTTTTTTGTCTTTTTTATAGGAGCACATGATCCTTTGCAGATTTGCAGATCAGACAGCTGTTCAGCTTCCACTTGAACGCAGGCTAATTGGTATGAATTTCTGCAGCTGTTGCGTAAACCATCTCAGTAATGGTTTTACCTTGATACATAAAGGAAGAAGTGGTACATTTATGAATGGAGCATTAAGTAGATGTCTGCAGATAACACTTGAAAAATTTTTGTCACATTTCACCTCTTACTGTTGTCATCTATGCTATAGAAACTTTTTTCCTTCCAAAATCAATATGAGAGAGAGAGTTTGCATTGTACTGATTTTTGCTGCTTTGTCTTTTTTTCCCCCCACCATTCTCTGAAAAGCATGAGATCTTTGTGAAGTTCACTAAAGTCCTGCTATTGAGAGTTTATCTTACATTAAAAGCATTGGCTATTTGTAGTAGTGATTTTCATTGTGCCCCTTTTCAGTGTGCCCCCTTTGTCCAGCTTATAGTCACTGGGCATAACTCTCTTGGGGAGGGCCAAAGTGCCAGCTGCAAACAATAAGGCTGAATTGCAGAGGTTGGGCTGACTTTGGTCAGAAGGACAGCAAATACAGAACACTTCAAAAATGTGGAATAAGCGTTGATTTGCAAAAGGGTGTATTGTATAAAGGATGTATATAAAAACACGCTTTTATCAAAAAATAATGTGATCCTCTCTGGTATTACTGTTCTGATGGAAACTGTAAACTAGCTTCCAGGTCAGAAAAGACAGATGGGGCTAGGATTTCAAAGGACATAACTCTGCTTTTTTGGCTTAGAGAAAACATTTACAAAGTATATTAAAACAGTACTAGCTAATAAGCATAATGTTTTTATAAAGCTTCATTTGAAGAATTGAAAGTATTTCTTATACTCACTGCACAAAAAGAAAATAATAGAGATCCTGTATAAAAGTTGACAGTAAATTTGTCAGTTTCTTTTGTCATCATCACAGTATTTGAAAAAAAATTCTTAAAAGGTCAGTATCTACTTAATAGTGTAGGACTCCACACTGTAGACTGAAAATTGAAATAGGACCCAATCTTTTTTTTTTTTTTTTNNAAAATTGAAAATGGGCCCAATTTTTTTTTTTTTTTTTTTTTTTTTTAATTTTTTTTAGAAGTGTATAACTTTTATCTGTTCTCAGTGTCTGAAACTGCGGGGAGTTTTTCCCACAAATGTAACTTCTAAGTGTTTTGCCCTGACAGTGTGTACACTTGGAATAATAATGATACTGGAGTCAGTGGCCATTTTGTTCAACCAGCCACAAAAGGTGATTTTCTGTGAAACCACAAATGTGGGAGGATGGGGCTACAAAAAGTAATTTGCTGTGTTCTGTCCTGGTTGGTCATATAAACTGATAATTTCTCCCTACAACACATAAATCCATACAGGACTGAGTCGGAAAGTTCTTTTTCAGGCCCTCCCTTATTATTGTATGTCTAAATTATCTCCTCCCCAATTACTACACGTCTCAACTCCCAAGTCACCAACAGAACTGAGTCCAAATGTCATAATATTGGTGAATTCAAAGTAGTGAAATTCTTTTGTAACTAAGGAATTCAGCTGAGAAGGGGAAGATAGTTCTGGCCATGGGCTCACTGTGGACAGACAGAGTAGATTGGACTGCATTGAGCACTGCATTGAAGTTTGATGTGCATCAGCTGCTCCGAAATACAAGGATATCTTGGTGCCACCTGCCCCAAACTTCTACAGGCACCTAACCAGGGTGCATAACAGGGCTGGTAATGATACAGGCACAAAAGCTCTTTGTATTTTCAGGGAGGAGAGGTAAGCAGATCCAGAGGGTAGTTTGGAATGCCAGACTCCTATAACAAAGGTAAACAGGATGTGCTCCTGTCTCTTCATCTCAGACCCCAAATAGATTTAACTATACAATTCTGTCAGGAACAAGAAAAATGGTAGGATCATTATGTTTGAGACTGAAGCAGCATTGTGCCCTGTTTGTGACTTGAAACTCTGTAACTATTAATGATAAAACATTTCAAAGTAGCATTAAATGTTTCTTGCAATAGAGTTTCAAGCTGCTGAAAATACAATCTGACAAGTCAATTCTGTATTTCAGAACATAATAATCAATTCAAATGAGTAAATAAGTAAAGACAAACGGTCCCATCATCTTGTCATGGCTGTATCATAATAAAAAACTTCTAAGCAGAAAGAAACCCTTTATCCTTCCTGGTTTTTTCTGCAGGTAAATCTGGAATAAGCTTATTTTGCATTACCAATTTAGTATGTTCATTTATAAGTAGTTACATTAAAATGTCTCAAATCAATTACACTGGATCACTTTTTAGTATTTTAGTCTATTGTTTATGTTCAATAACCAGAGGTTTTCAGATTTTAGGTGAAAGTACAGGAGGAAAATAGTTACGGTTATAAAGGGAGTAGAAGTTTGGCAATTCAGAGAGCTAAGAAGTAAACTAGGCATTTTTCTTCTTCCCATTTACATTAAAGCATGTTTTTTTCTGTAAGTTTTGAGAATACTTTTAATTAGTTGTGCTTTTCTCCATATATAGAGTTAGTAATCTCCTCAAGGTCTTTGCTAAATGAGGGTTGTAAGTCGCAGATGTGATTTGGAACATAAACCAGATTAAGATGTTTTTTAAAGTAGATTTGGAACTTATTTTTTAGATGGCTTACTGATGTGTTTTCCTAACATTAAATTTTTAAGTGCACGTTTCTGAGAATGTTTCTACATTTTGAGTTCTGTGCTCTCCCTTGTTCTCGTTTTAGGGAAGCAGTGTATGGGACTTGTGGATCTGGATCGGGCATGGGCTGCAGAAGAGCGTAACTACTCTGTCCAAATTATATCTATGGAGCCAGAGAGTTGTTCTCCAAAGAACAATATGTTTGTAGGCATCCCCACTAAGAGTATGAAACTTGCATTCGATTTGAAGTTGAACATAAATCTTCAGTGCATAATGACATCCAGCAGATAGAGGCAGCTTTGGGAACCAGACATCCCACATCTTGAACGCATTGCCTTTGGAAAGGGAAGCAGCCCCCAAAGTCCTAAAAAGCAAACTGCATGCAGAGCATCACAAATCAACTTGTAATGTGTCATTAAGCAACTTTTGGTTCTCATACTGAGAAGTTTCTGGATCTAATGACTGTGCCTGGAATTATATCCATCTGTAAAAGTGTAGAAAAAACTGGTTTTGTTGAAGGAAAGGTGATTTCAGTAAAGCTGTGTCTTGCTGCTGGGAAATTCCATTCGTGGTCAAAACAGCATTTGTGTTCATAAGCAGAGCAGTTATCAGCCAGCAGTGCTGATCACCAGAGGAATAGAGAAGATCAAATTTATTGTGTTACTGAAGATGGCTGTGCAACAGGTGGTGGCCTGACTTTACTGAAGAATTCCATACTCCTGTAGGAAGATTATTTTTAATAAAAATTCATCAGAATACTTTGGGCCTCATTCTGCTTATTAAAAATGTATTCTAACTCACCAGTCATTTTTTAAAAAGACTTTAAAATTGCCTTTAAATATTATGCAAGGATTCTGTATCCAGGCATTTAACATTGGGTTTAAAGAAACTAAACTTCTCATTATCAATGGACAAGAAAGTGGGAGTTAGACATGATGTTAGTGATGGATACTTCACTGTCATGTTGCTAACAGAAGTGTGTTTATTCCCATTTATAAGAAACTTGCTGTCAGAAGAAATATTTAAGAACAGCTCATGTGTCTACAAACATCATCTTCATTGATTTTTTATTCAGTTTAGACTTTGACCAAAGTTGTAGTGTGGAACCATTTGAGAAGGTCATTTACAGTCATGCTACTCAAAAATGAAAACAAACGTTCTCCTGTGTTCAGTTTTCCCAACTAATTTTAAATCACCTGTTGACATGACCACAATGGAAGATAGCTCCTAACGAGATTTTTACTGCATGTTTAGGGGTTTTACACATCTGTGCATTCTGCCATGTTTTAATTTAAATAATCTGAAGTTTGAAAACTGTGAACATAGCTTCAGGACGTGGCAAACTGAATTACAACAATAGGTATTGGAGCAACAAAAGCATCCAGAAATATTTTATTCTTCATGAAACCTAGATAGCTATAAGATCTAAATACATGGTTGTTTTTTTTTTAATATGAAAGCATGGAACTCTACCCACTTATTTAAAAGCACACAAGTGAACAAGTAGGAGTGAAATCCTACTTTTATCCTGGGTTCTTCAGTAGATAATGATGGAATACTTTTTCTGCAATTTTTTGTAGTTACAGAGTAACTGGAGTTTTGAAGAATGTATGGGAAATACAAAATACATGGTGATACCAGTTGTCTTCAGGGTTTTCTCCAATACTTGAGAAATGAGAATTCAGTTTCTAAGCTCGTGGTATGTCAATCTGAACATTATTCACATTAAATTACTTTTCTGGAGTGAGCAAATGTCTCTTTGTGACTGTTTTTGTGCTGAAGGAAGTACTCATCAAGGTGAGGCACCTGTTGGAAACTGTGATGCTGTTTCCAGTAAGGATCTTCACACTGCTCTGCTCCAAGCAGTGGGTAGCAATATGAATGCTTTGATTATGGTGATGTTGGACATTTGGCGTGGTCTGATATTATGCAATAATAAAGAGCTTTTAGTAGAGTAAAATTTTGTGCTCTTACATACTTCACATTTTCTACAATATCTGTATCAATAATAGTCTGTAATAGTTTTTTGATCTACCTGAAAAGAAGGATTACATTTGGGATGTCCAACAGGGAACATGTGTGCTACTGAATAAAAGATAAAAATGGTTTTTTTTAGCAGGCAAAACCAGTATTTCTTAAAAAGAGAGGTGGAGAAGGAGCTTTATTTGGACAAATGTCCAAGAGGTTATTAGGTGCTTTGGATGGTCAAGAAAAACAGGTAAAGTCACACAAAAATCCAAATACCAATCTCTGTTTCATTTGTTGTAATTTTTTTTCCATTATTTTAAAGTACCTGTTTTCATGTTAATGGCAGTTTTCTACAGGTGTTGCTTATTTGTGACTTAAGTAACTTATTTTGTATCTGCTGCCCCACAAAGAAATAGGCTTCACAGGAAGAAGATGTTTATAGAAGCAAGGGACAAAACCTGCAAAAGTAGTGCTCTGTTTATATGCATCTTGACATCCCATTTTTTTCTTGGATAAGCCAAACTATAGAAAGTGAATTTATGACAATTCTTCCTCCCTCTGAAATCAGGAATATTTTAATGGCATCTCACAGTGTCCATCATCTTGATATCTTACAGGATTAATGAGACTGCATTCCATTTGTGGTGCTAGTTTGTGACCTTGTTGCTGTTGGCATCAATGGGCTCTGGTTTCTTCTCAGAACACAATCTTTCTCATGTCCAAAGGTGAAGTTAGGTTACTATGAACAGTAAAGCCTGAACTATACTTCAGGTGAACTGATGCTTATTGAAAACTGAAGAGAAGCAGATGGAAAAAAAAAGCATAAAAATCAAGATTTGCAGCAACAGATAATACGTAGTTCACCACAGATTAAATTGCTAAACTGTGCCACGTACTTTTCTGTAAAAGTGTGAACTCAATTATATTAATTTTTAGGTATGTTACTTTGACCTATGTTTTTGTATACATAAATGGTATGGAATTAATAGAGCCCAGAACTGCCTAAACAAGGTGACTAGACAGTGTGGTCCTGATGAGTGAACAACTGTTGTCCTAGAAGCTTGTTATGCAAGGAGCTATCTTGATGTCCGAGGTGCGTATCTAAATACTATTTGTCTTTTTCATTTGTCTGGCCCACTGGGACTAGCTATAGGGTGAACAAAATGCTGTCCTAGTGTAGTCATGATTCTCCTTTATCTTGACAGTCTTCTTTTATGTTACCCTTGTAGCATGTACTGCGGGAAAAAGTAAACTTCCAACAGGAAACAGATGACCAAGCTGAAGAGACGACCTCTGTGTGTTAAAAGTTAGCCATCTGTGTGTACATGTATCCTTATTTTTGGTTTTTTGTTTTTGTCTTTATTGTGTTAATTGTCTGCTTCCGCAGTAATATTTGAAGAGGTCTTAGTATTGCCATATTAGGCAGGAGTAGTAATAAGTGACAGTCCTAGTGGGTTCATTGTACCCCCTAATTATTATGTGGCTTGATCTTAAAAAAAAAAAATTAAAATGTTAGTTAAGTGATAAAGTGATCTTTTGATTTTTGTTTGTAATGAGTTTTACTTGAGTTGTCAAAACTACTCAAAGATAACCCTTTGACAGACACACATCAATTTATTTACTTAAAGGGCAGCCGTAAAATTTAGACTGATGTTTTCTGTTTCTCATTATTGCTAGGCTTTTAGCTACTTGGTAGATACAATGACAGCAATCAGAAATGTCTTTTTAAATAGCTCTATTCCTTGGTGACATGCTATGCCAGGTATTCTCATTGAAAGAGCATTCAAAGAAACCCTTTATGGTCAAGTAGGTTTGATCTTAAGTAACCTGCCATGAAATGGCACTCAGCTGATTTTATAATAGGTTTAAATAGATGTTAGTTGGGCTTAACATCATCCGGTGTGGCTATTTTCATTTAAAATTTTGGTTTGGGGTTAGTAATTAACCCCTTCAATGAATATATGTATATATAATTTTTAGAAAGTATTGAGCTAGGAAAGCATTGATTAGCAGTTGAAGCACTGGTTTCAGTCTTGGTGCACAGCTGTCAGTAGAAGGAGAAGCACATTTTCCTTTAAGCCTAATCAAGTCCTACTTTCAATGCTTTTGCCTGGGACTATTTGCCTATCATAACAATTTCCTTGTGTACAATCGCAGTCTAAGTTCCTGTGGTTTTATTACCTTTTTTTTTTTTAACAAAATTGAAACTTCAGTATCCTACATTTACCTGTCTACATGTCTAGTGTTACATATATACTTCTAATAAAATGAAGAAAACCTCTGAACTTTCCATAGTCAGGCTTGCACTTAAACTACCTGGCTATCAAGGTTTCAGTTCAGTAGCTTGTACTTAACAAGTTTCAGCTTACTACAACTAGCATTCAAAGAAATTCAATTTTCTAAGTCAATAATATATTAAGATTCCATACACAGAATAAAACTGAAAGCAAACTAATTTCCTTTGCTTGTAGCTTTTATTTAATCAGAAATTATGTGAGTAATGAAGTACCCTTGTGTGCAGTCTTCTCAAAGTGAATTGTCCTAGGTTGCAATATAAGATATATTCTGTTACAATCTCCACAAGCTGTTAAAACAGGTGGGGCACTGTTTGTTATCTCCTGTCAGCTCCCTCCAGGTGTTATCTCTGTTAATGGGCCATCAAGAAACCACCACATGGCTCATGGAATTACCTCATCCCATTGTGAGATGCTCCGCCCAGGGGGGAGGAGCCAAGCATTCCCAGCTGAATGTAACCTGGGCTTTGGAACTGCACAGTGCAGCCCTGCTTACTGGATTCCCAGAGGACAAGGGCTACCACTGGACTTTCAGATGGAGACCAGACCCTTCTACAGGATCACTGCTTCAACTGAACCACTTCATTTGGACTACTACCTGACAAACAGGGTGTCAGGTTATATCCCGACTGTGTCAGGTTTTTTTCTTGTATTATTGCATTTACTTTAATTTTCCTATTAAATTATAATTCTGACTTGTAGTCTCCCACTGGTTTGTTTTCAAACTGGTACATGAATTTAAGAAAATACTTGAATTTTCAAAATAGGTAAGGGTGTTGAGGATAGTTTTATAATAAATTGCTTAAGTCAATTAAAAAGATAAAAGGAGGGCAGTTAACATTATCCCAGTATTAGCCTCTAAAAAGATGATCAGCAGTTATAATTTCCCCCCTTTTTTGTCTCACTTGCAGGTTTTCAGGTCTGAAAGGTGTTTTCCTGGACATGAAACCTACAGAGCAGAACAGGACTGAGCCTTGGGTGGCTGCTGTCCCAGTCCCCACCACAGGTTTGTGCCATGCCTTGACAATGTGGTGAGTTTTCACTCTTGTTTTTTCCCCTTGGTAACGTGGGAATAATGTCACTCATTTACTCTTAGAAAACACAGACTCTAAGTATTCGTGTACTCTCTTGGAAAGAGATGTCTGAAAGTCATGAGATTATTTGATCCATAATAATTAAGGTTTCTTCCCAACCTTGAATACCTGGAATTGTTGCTGTAGTAATTTTGGCCCTTAACTTTTCCCTATTTTGCTTTACCATGTATGCTGTCTATACTTCACACCAATTCCTGCTGCTTCCAACACACAGGCTCAAAATAACTAATTTTTAATGTCAGACACAGCTATGAAAAATAAAAATCATATGTGCCTAATGACTGAGGCTCTCCTAAAGTTAGTGCATTGTCTTTGCACTGCAGCTGAATGCTAATGATTGTGTTCCTAAAACTGGCAGAGTAAACCGGAATATTGAGTGTCCTCATTTAATCGGTGGGGAAAGAGTTCGGAATATTTTTAAACAAACATTTCTGGATCTAGAGGTCACCTGATTTCTGCATTCCACAGCAAGGCTCAGGAAGCTGCAGTTTTTCAGACAAGTTTGTTTCCAAGTGCAAAACAAAGATATTTCTCTCCTCTTCTGACCCACACCTCTGCAAACTGCAATATTATCAGATCACCTGGTGCAGTTCAGGAAAATAGAGGGCCACGCACTTTAATTTTATTCTCCCAGAGGATGCACAGATACATAAATTCACACCTTCTTGCTTCAGGGATGCAGGAACCCCACTGACTTTTCCAGTGTCAGGATTCCTCCTCCCTATGATTTGGGTTTAATTTGTGACCTGTGTGGAGATAGAAAACTGAGTGTGTGAACAAAGCACCACCATAGCTGACCCAGCCCTATTGTGTTGAAAAGGGCACTCTTTAGCAAAACCACATGGAGAAAGGCAGGGATGTGTTTTCTAGACTACACAGAGCAAAGGGAAGACTTCTGTGCAAGTTCCTCCAAGGAGTGAATGGTGCACGCCCCACCAAGGAGACAATCCCCAAACAGCTAAATCCATCATTAATGTGTAGGCACAGGAGAATTGGGTTTTTTGAGATTTGAAAGCCCAGACCAGAGAGACAGCATATTTTCATCCTTCATTTCTCGTATTCAATGCTTTGGGACTGGTACGAGGTGCTTATTATTCATATATTAAATGTATATTTGGAATTGCTTTAGCATCTTAACATTTTTATCTAAAGCATTAAATATCCTTTAGGATTTTTCAAAAAATGGAAAAGTCATCCCCACCCATTCTTAAATACTCAACACGTTGCCAATTACCCAAAAGCAAGAATTTCTAACAACAGAGAAATTTTTGTAAGAAATGAGCCTCCTCATGTCGAGCATGAGCTGAACATCTCCTGGTGCTCTCCAGAGTATTAAATCAATTTCCACTCTTCTCTTCACACCTGAGAGCACC
>VZTJ01000894.1:18866-67058 GCA_013397795.1 Orthonyx spaldingii
TTTTTTTTTGGTAATCTCTGCAGACACACTCCCATTCTGCTTACCAAAGCCCCCATCCTGCAAAGATTGACTTTCTTTTCCCATTTGGAGGAAAGAATGTCTTTTCATAGGCAGTGGGAATGTGGGGAGGAACTGCTGCGGCAGAAGATTTAAAAACTTATCTCTATAAATGGTAAGGGCAAATTCAGCAGTTTGAAAAGAAATAATAATTTTAATGTACATCTTGGTGGAGGCTTGAGCCTCATTTGCGTGGCTGTACAAATGCAAGCAAGAAACCAAGTTATTTCTAAAGAACTCAACAGCCCAGCTTTGCTTTTTTCCCTAGCAAGGCTAAATATATTGTACAGCGTCCAAGACCTCTTTTTCTCTCCACCAGAGAAATCTCTGTTCTTTTTGCATTCCTCCATTTTACCTCAGAGGGCTTCCTTTGAATCACCCAAGACCTGATTAATTCCTTATTCCCATATAGATGTGAATCCTGGCTGGATCAGCTCATCCTCATATTTTAAGGTCATAATTTGAGCTCCATGCAGGTTATCTCATGAGCTTCTTCCAGAGACAATCCTTGCCACGTAAAGAAGTTCCTTTTGCTTTTTGGGATTATTAAAATTGATCTGGGGCACCATTTGCAAGAGTATGTCCTGAATGCTTTTTTTTAGAAACATATTTTTTTTAAAAGAAGATGTTTTCCAGCTCTCTGTATTATTTGATCTGTTATCTGTTACCTTCACTGTGGAAAGTGCCTTGCTGCATTTCAGCGATAACCTTATTGCTGTGTATCTGAGGCAGTGTTTAGGTTTCTGTAGTGCCTTTCATTGTGGCATCTCCAGCAGCTTTGCAAGTGTGCTGGAAAGTAGGTCAGTGTTATTCTCGTTTATAAAATAGAGGTTGAGCCTTTAGGTTTCTCTGTAACCAATTTTGTTGTTGCTCAAAAGTGGTTCTGGTTGTGGAGAAGTTGCTGACTTTTGCTCTTCATTTTTCAGTTCTGAAGCTCTCCCTCCTTTCCCAGTGCAGCTACAAAACCACTTCTGGCATGTTGAGAGAGATCTGCCATCATTGCTCATCCCAAACTTCCATGTTCGGCTTTGTTTCCCCCCATAGAATAGTTTGAGTTGGAAAAGACCTTAAAGCTCATCTCGTTTCAACCCCCTGCCATGGGCAGGGACACCTTCCACGATCCCAGGTTGCTCCAAGCCCATCAAACCTGGCCTCAAAAAAATCCAAGGACTGAGCAGCCAAAAATTCTCTTGGCAACTCCTCCAGTGCCTCACAACTCTGATTTTTGTTCTTTCCAAAATCCCTTCATCTGCGTCTCCAGGAATGCTCAGCACTGCGCACAGTGGGAAGATGAACGTGAAAATTTATCTCCAATGCAGTAATTCAACTTGACTTTTTCTTGTGTTTTAGTTTAGCATTTGGCAATTATTATTTAGTATTTTACAATTGTTTTTATTTTACAATGCAATTATTATTAGTTTAGCGTTTTGCAATCATTTTTTTAAGTTCTTAGAGTTTCTCAGGAGGAGCTGGTCCAAGAGTGGGAGGCAAAGGACCAGTGCTGCAGCAGGGCTTGCATCAGTCCCTGTTATGCTCTTATTGAATTCATTGCCTTTAACAAAGTGTTGCAAAAATAATTTCGAATGGTTTAACCAGAAGCTGCCTGCTTCCCTCACATTCACATCTTGAAGTGCCCTTGTCATTGAATCATGGAATTTTTTGGGTTGGAAGAGACCTTCAAGATCTTCTCATTCCAACTTCCCAGCCATGGGCAGGGACACCTCCCACCAGACCAGATCATCCTTTGAGTTGTCTGCTGCTAAATTCAGGTGTTCCTCTATGTCTCTACACATGAAGTAAACCAGTAGTTGCCTTTCCTTGGAGATCACAAGTGAAATATTGGAAAATAACATTCTTGTGGCAGATACCGTTCCAGAAGGATCAGTATTTTTGAATTTCTCTTAGAATTGTGCAACTGTGATCCCTTACATAGCATGGGATGTTTTTAATCCTAATGGCTCTGTGTAAGGAGGTTTTGGTTTATTGAAAGATGAGGTCTGTGGTGCACTCTGCACTGGTGTCATGGAAAAGCAACTGGAAACCAGCATTTTGGAGTGTTTGGCATCTCGTCAGGCAAAATACATCGTGTTTTGAGGAGTAGTTTTGAGTGGTCCTTGACTAGGCAGTCAGAAAGGCTTCCAAGCAATTTGGAGCAATTTAGGCCCAGTAGAGTAGATTTGGGTCGTTGCATCCCATTTTAAGCTCATTTTATGACATTTTTTCGACATTTGATGGCTTTCTGTAAGAGCCATCCACAAGAGCGTCTACTTCTGTGGCTCTACTCTCTTTCTGCCCTTTTTTCACCTACTAAATGCTACAAACCACTCAGTTACCCTGCAAAAAGAATGGGAAGAACATTTCCAAGAGTGCCATGTCTATGTGAGAACAGAGATTTTGTGAGATGAAAATACTCAGGTGAGTATAGGATGTAGATCGTGCAATCAGCCCACCCATCTCACACTGTCTCCGAAGTGTCTGACTCCAAATCTGGCAGCCAGAGAGGATTTATACCTTTGGATATGACCACTCTGCTCTGACTGGACTTGATATGTGATCTAGAGGAGGTACATGGAAGCCCTTTGGAGTCTTAGATGCCTTTAAAATGTCCTGTTTCAGATTGTTTGGCAAAAAACTTGGGCTTGTGATGTCTTCAGTAAAAGACAAAGTTGTCTATAGGGAACAGCCTGGAAGATGCTGAGCTGAAGGAATTTGAAATGTAGGGGAAAGCATCGAGTGCTCTCAGTAAATTTTGGTGTGGGCCCCTGTTGCCTGTAAATAACTCTGTGCCGCTGCTTGCAGCGAGGTTGGGAAGTTGGGCTCTGAGTGCCTTCCTGAGAAGCAATCTGCTTTCTTTTCCAGCCAAAAGATATCAACGTCTAATCCATTTTTGGTCCATTTCTGCTGCTCCTGGAAGCAGTGATGATGTGTTGATTCCCACAGCGTGTACTTACTGTGGATTCCAAAGGTGTGACATCTACTAATGCATCAAAATGTCCCTGTGAAGCATGAAAATGTGCTTTGTTTGGGTGTGTGCATTAAAATTGGTCTTCTCCCCTTTTCCCACCACATCAAAAAGCTTCAGAGAGTTGCAAAGTTGTAAACAGCTACAACTCTGTTCATAAATTAAATGGCAAATAATTAAATCTAGAGAAGTTTGCTTTTCCCTGCCACAGAGTTGTAGTTGCTTTTGCAGTGGGGCCTACCAGCAGTGTAAATTAAGAAGCTTCCAGTTATTCCTAACCTGTTTTGAAAATTAATGTATAAAATAAAATAAAAATAGAAGCAAAAAAAAAAATAGAAGAAAATAAAAAAATAGAAGCATCAGACTCTTTCGAGGTGGGTACTACCCACAGTCCTCTCTTTCCATGGTGTGGAGGTACAGTCTTGGGCAGGAAAAGTTGTCCAGAGTGGTGCATCTCAGCAACAAGTCTAGAAAGGATATTTAATGAATGTAATATTATATGTGTGAAGGTCAGCAGTGCTGCACTGAAAAGAATTCGGATCATGCTGTTCCAAAGGGTTGCAAGAGATGTTGCAAACTACAAGTTAGGATTTATTCCTCTGAAAATAATTATCATCCTTGCAGGCAAGAGAAGGTGCCTGCAGAGAGCTTTGTCCATGGCAAACATGCTGTTTTAAGGACTCTGCACTCATCTCAAATAACATCATTCCATGCCAAAAAGCTCCTGCTCTTAGGTAGTTCAAAAGTTGATTTTATTTTTGCCTCTTTTTTTAATCAATTAGCAGAATAAAAATGTCACTGCTATATATGGGCTGTAGAAACTTAATTTAACTTTTTGACAGGATGCTCTTGTAGGAGAACACAGCTAAGGAACTCAGCTATGGATGCTGAGCTGCCTGTAGGAAATAGCAGAATTCAGCCTTTGATTATTATTTTTCACCATATTACGTCATTGCTCCCCAAACTTCAATTCCTCTGTCCTTTGTGTGCTGTGGATTTAAATAGCATCCACTTTGTGCTCGGGGAAAGGGGGAGGTTGAGAGAGTCCCTTTGAGTTGTTTCTTTTTTTTAGAGCAGGGATGTCTGTCAGGAGGGAGGTGGGTTTGGTGGCTGAGTAAAATATATTATAATATATTTAATTTTTAATTTCTAATACAAAAGGTTTGTTTCTTCTGTTAAACACGTGGGATTTTGGCAGCACAGGCACCTTTGTGTGACAGAATGCAAATAAACCTCGAGGGCAGGTAGTGAGGGTTTACTGCGAACAGATGCTGCCCTCAGCTTCCCAGAATGTTCTCATCCTGCAAACAATCATGGAATCCCGGAATGGTTTGGGTTGGAGAGGATCTTAAACACCATCCAGTTCCAACCCCTGCCATGGGCAGGGACACCTTCCACTATCCCAGGTTCTTCAAAGCTCCATCCAACCTGGCCTTGAACTCTTCCAGGGATGGGGCAGCCACAGCTTCTCTGGGCAACCTGTGCCAGGACCTCACCACCCTCACATAAAGAAATTTAGAATTTCTTGCTAATATCTAATCTAAATCTCCCCTCTGCCAGTTTGAAGCCATTCCCCCTTGTCCTGTCACTCCAGGTTCTTGTCCAAAGTCTCACTCCAGGTTCTTGTCCAAAGTCCCTCTCCAGGTTTCTTGGAGTCCCTTTAGGCACTGGAAGAGTCTCTAAGATCTCTCCAGAGCCTTCCCTTCTCCAGGCTGAACACCCTCAACTCTCCCAGCCTGTCTCCAGAGCAGGAGGGCTCCAGCCCTTGGAGCATCTCCGTGGCTTCCTGTGGACTGAAATGTCACTGTTACTGAAAATGTGATCCTGGGTCTGCAGGTGTTCATGTGCTTATGGGGAAGATTTTGTTTCCCACTTGGAAAAGGGATGATTTTTGCTGAGGGAGTCAAACTGGTGATGGATGGGTTTTCTTGCCACTGGTGCATATTGGGGATGCAGCTCTTGAACTCTTCACCTGCTATTCCACCACCCCTTTGGCCTTGTCCTTTTTTTCCTTTGTTTGGTTGGTTGTTTTTTGTTTGTTGTTTTTTTTCAGTATCTACAAGTAGATAAATATAAAAATGGGAAATAAGTAAAACAGTTTACTGGAACATAGCCAGCTGTTCTCCACAGCAGAAAGGATTAAAGTGCATCTGCCTCTTAGCCCCTCTCTGGTCTGGAAAATGATTCCTTTTATTCCAGAGCAGATACCCTAAATAAGGTGCTTGGCTCCATCAAAGGTTGCAACCAAACAAAGCAAAAAAACTCAGGAGTTAAACTACCTGATATTATTCATCTTCTGCTCTTGTAGTGATAGACAGATGTATTTATATTTGTTGTGCTGGGTGGTGAACGAGAGGGGTTATTCTGTGAAATAGTTCCTTGTTAGGAGAAAAATGTTTACGAAAGGAATGTGCTGGTGCTGTTTCCACGTGGGACGTTTTTATGGTTATCCCACCCCCACCAGGACACACACACACACATGCAGAGCCCCAGTGAACAACTAAAACACTCGTTTTTCAGCTTAAAAGTCAAAGAAGCATTTGTTCACCCTTTAGGGAATAAAGAATTTGATGTTCTGGTTTTGGATGTTCCTATTGCATCAGTATCCTTGTTACCCCAGAGACAAAATCCAAGTGGGATTCAGCTTGAGGAAGAGGAATAGAAAAAGAGTTTTCAGTTTCTGTGTTTTTGGTGATGTAACTGATGCCTTGGTGGGAAAATGATCACAGATCCAGGACACCCATTGCAATTCAAAATCTTTCTGATGCCAGGGAATGTCCAGGTCCTGGTGATGCCTGTGAGTAAATGTGGCTCTTGAAATACTTCACAAATCCTTCTACATGAGAGAAGATCTTCCCTCTCTGTGCCCCTGTTGATGAAGGAATATCTCCTCAGGTGGTTTGGAGTATTTTTTTTTCCCTCACCCATCTGCCCTCCAGGCTGCAGCTGATGTGGAATGTGCAAATTTCTCTTCAGCTGCGAGAGCAGCAGAGGAGATTCGTGTTTTACAGCCAGGCCCTTGTCCTTAACCAGCTGGAGAAGGTTCACATCAATCCCATGCACGGGAACCCACTTCAGCTCCCAGCCATGGCCTCTCCATAACACCACTGGCCCAAAAAGACAAGAAAAGGGGTTGAGGCCAAGCGTGTGTCCTCTGATTGCCATGACTTTCCAGCTGGGTGGTGTTTCTGGACATCAGCTTTTCTCTCAGGGAGCTTCAGGCTGGGTTTCTGCTGCCTGTGGGCAGTTTTGTAACCATCAGCTGTGATGGTACCGCTGCTGTTCTCACCTGGTGGAGCTGTTCAATGGCCCCTGGAGTAAACCATGTCCAGGGAGAAGTGACTTGAGATGGAATTATAGAGTCATAGAATCATTAAGGTTGGAAAAGACCTTTAAAACTATCAAAGTCCAGCCTTTGAATGAACACCACCCCGTCCCCTAAACCATGCAGCAAAGTGCCACATCTACTCCTTTTTTGAACACTTGCAGGGATGGTGACTTCACTGCTTCTCTGTTCCAATGCTTAACCACTCTTTCACTAAGGAAATTTTTCCTTATTTCCAACCTGAACCTCCCCTGGCACAACTTGAGGGCAGTACCCCTTGTCCTGTCACTGGAAGCCTGGGAAAAGAGGCTGAGCCCCGCTTCACCACAGCCTCCTTCCAGGTAGGTGTAGAGAGCAATGTCTCCCCTGAGCCTACTTTCCAACTGAGACACCAGCAAGGCAATGGGGATTGCTGAAGGACAACATCATGACCTCATAAGACTTAATTGTTCACATCAAAACAGGGAGAAGTTGTGTGCATGATTGGCTGGGTGTACTTTATTAAGTTTATGGTTTGTTTGTTGTTTTCCCAAGTGTGAATTGACAGGATTTTTCTTTAAGTCCTATTTGAACTTGGTTATCCTCAGTTGCTTCCTCTAAAAATTTCTCTGAGCTCGTATCATGATCCATTATTTGTGAGCGCGTCACTGCCGGTAGCAGATGTCTGGAAATGGAAACATTTTGCCTGGAAATGCGAGTGGTGCTGCACACTTGTGTTGCCTGGCTGGACAGACAGGAATTGCAGTTCTAGATTGCTCTTGACCTTGTGCTAGGATGTGCTTTGCTGTTTGCTGAACCTGGGTGCTGCGATGAATGATCCCTCTGCTAAATGAGTTTGGGACAGTGTGGCAGAAGGAAGGGTGGCAGGAAAGTTTCCAGAGCAAGGCAGCAGCCCCAGGGGGGTGTTTGCTCAGAATTTTTGTCCTTGCCTTGCTTTTGTTATTGGCTTGTTTCATGTGTGTTTTTATTTTACTCAGAGTTCATTGAAGGCTCTGCTGGAAGAGCCCCTTCAGCCATAACCTTTAAAACTGTCACGTGAGGTACGGTGGCAGTCAGAAAAGCCACTCTCTGGAAGTGACACACTGGCACGCAGTGGAGGATTTCATTCCTCTCCCTTCTTTTTTTTTTTTTGTGCAATGAAAATCTGAATTTGATTTGTAATTTCCCCACTCCTTTCTCCAACGTCAGTGCTTCACATCCACACTGAGATCATGGCAGTTCTTCCCATGAAGCATCTGAAACTCCCCGTCTCCTTTGTGGCATTCACTTTTTTTCTGCCTTTTTTTCAAAGGAAAACTTAATTTCTGTGACTCAGAGGAAGGGAATGTATTTGGTAAATGTGTTTTACAAAGCCTGACTTTTAGTCACACGTGTCCAGTGGCACCAGCATCCAACCAGCCCCGAATCCTGCAAACCTCACCTTGGCAGAGCACGCCCCTCCCATCACCTTGATGTGTTTATCAGTTCTTTTCTAATTAAAGCTCAGCAGTGCTTCATCTGCATCACTCTTAGCCGGGGGGAGCAGGATACCTTCCCATTGTCCAGTCGGTTTAAGCTGTGATGCTCAGGACAGGCAGCTCCTGGTGCTGGAGGTGTTGGAGGCTGGAGCTGAGCTGGTGAAGCCCTCGGGAGCAGCAGGAATTATTCACGACAGGATCTCTCTGTCCTTGTCCCCTGCAGCTCTGTAATAGATTGGTTTAGGTGTTATAATTGCATTTCGCCTCCCTCCCCCTTCCATTTCCCTCTCTGCTCCTTCCACCCTTCTTCACTGTTTAATTTATGCAAGTTCTGCTGCAAAAGAAACTCAGAATAAAAAATTAAAAAAAAAAAAAGGTATAGGAACAGGAGGGGAATCCCATTACTCTTTGCATCATTCCCACCCATATTTTGAGAAAGGATGGAAAATCTTGCAGTTAACCTTGCAGGTTTTAGCTGTGGAGCAGAGCTCTGTAAATGCAGCCAGTGAGAGCTGGGATATTTCCCTGCTCTGTGGGAGCATCCCAGGTGACCAAGGATGAGGGGAAGTGGGAGGCAGAGGATCTGATTAACCTGGTGCTCAAACCATTAAACCAAACATGTTCAGTATGAAAGTTACCAGTTTCTGTACTTATATTTGCAGACACTTTCTTTGTTATAAATTATACACAGGGCATCATAGAGTGGTTTGGGTTGGAAGGGACCTTAAAAACCATCTAATTCCAGCCCCTGCCATGGGCAGAGGTGCCACTCACTAAATCAGGGCTTGCTCAGAGCCTCATCCAGCCTGTCCTTGAACACTTAAAGGGTTGAGGTATCTACAGTCTCTCTGGGCTTGCTTTGTTTCTTCTGTCTCATCAGCAGGTTTTTAATTAGTATGGAAGAAGTCCTAAATAAAGATTTTATCTTATTTTTTTTCTTCCCCATTCCCCATTTGTCAAATTAAAACTGGTGAAAGCCTCAGGCTATGAAAAACACCCTGAAGATTGGGATAGCAGCCGGGCCAGGGACAGGAGTTACCTCTCTAATTACTTCTGTTCCATCTCCAATCCTTTGCGTGTTGGTCCAGTACCTTTAAGAAAATTCTGCTGCAGTGTGTTTATTTTTTAATGCAGAATAATCTTTAATAATCTCTATCATTTTATATTTATGTGCTAAGTTTTATCTGGCAGCATCCTGTAACTCATGTATCACATACAGAAACGGTGATTCTGTCACGGAAAAAAACCAACACGCCAAAAATTGGATTTTCTTTTTAATTGAGGTGTCTAACCTTAATTACAGCAGGCTGTTGGTCCAGCAAACTTTTTGCTTGAGGAAGAAATCCATCGACAGCATTTTCACCTCATTGAAAGACAGAAAAATGAAACCCTGGATATTTTGTTCTTGTTTGCTACTGCAGAGAAATAACAACTTGGAGTATGAATAATGTAAAAGGCATGCAGTAGTTTGTGGGAGAAGTGAGTCAGTTCTGCTTGCTGAAGCAGGCTGGAAGTTCACCCAGAAAGAAGCACCTCTTGCTATGAATGAATGAAGGAAGGAAAATGTGTTTGGATGTTATTTTTAATAACAGACGTGACATTTTTGAGCTCCTGGACGGCCATGTGGGAATCCAAAGCGTGTGCAGAGAGAGAGACTGTGAAATTACTAGTAGTAAAAAGTAGTAGTAGAGGTAGTCTGAAGTTCTCGAGAGGTTCTTATGCAAGTGAAATAGGGAGATTTTGACTTTTTTTATTATATACCCACTACTGCATCTTCCCACCAAATACAGTGGGGTTTTGTTGGTTTGCCTGTTTGTTTTTCACTGAACAACCAGGGTATAAAACATAGAAAGGCTGATGGTTTTCTAAATCATTAATTTATTGAGTATGGCTAAAACATGATTTTTACAGGGACAGAGAGGAAAGAGAGATGGTACAGTGACAGGCTGGGGAGGCTGCAAGGCTACCTGTATTCCCTTCCCTTCCCTTCCCTTCCCTTCCCTTNCAGGTTTCCTAGAGGGGTGGCTGATACCCCAAGCTGACAGTGTCTAAGGGGCACACAGATATTGCACTTAATAATGTGCTTTAACGATTTCCCAGGAAGTTGGACTAGATTATCATTGTAATAATGATATTCCCTTCCCTTCCCTTCCCTTCCCTTCCCTTCCCTTCCCTTCCTTTCCCTTCCCATTTTTTTGAGCATTAAAGGATGGTAAAACTACTAATATTTATGCATGTGCTTAATTACTTGAACTTCTGCAATTAATTTAGTTTTGAACGAAATGTTGTTGCACACGAGGTGTTAGTTGGTGGAATCTTGATGATCAGAATTATCATTAAATCCCCTTTTCCTTCCTCTGCTGTGTAACCTGATCGGTGGCTCTGGGGTGGGGACAGACAACGTCTGTAGGGCCAAGTGGGAGAGTAGATAAATATCGTGGGGGGGATTTCATCCTGCTTTTATTTTCTGTTTCCCTTTCTCTTCCTTTCTTCTTTTCCTCCACGGGAAGCCAAATGTAGATGGAGAAGGCTGTGCACTTAGAGGCTGTTGGTTTAAGTGAAAGCAGACAGAGCCATGTGTTGCACTTCCCTCAAGTAACAAGCGACAGGACAAGAGGAAGCAGCCTCAAGTTGAGCCAGGGAACATTTACATTGGATATTAGGAAAAAGTTCTTTATAAAAAGGATTGGAAGAGGCTGCCCAGGGAAATGGTGGAGTCACCATCCCAGGAGGAATTTAAAAGACACGTAGATGTGGCACACAGGGATGTGGTTTAGTGGTGGCCCTGACTTGTGACAGCACAGAAACCTCCTTCCCATGAGAAAATCTATCTGTTTATGGTAAACAGAAGATAAGGTGTTCAGAGCTCCTCGGGAACAGGCAGGAATGCCTGTGGCCAACCAGCCCCAGGGGGCAGAGGGCTGTGACCAATCCCAGTTAGCGTTCATTTTGTATATAAAACTGCATTTTAATAAATAATCTCTCTTTTCTTGGCAATCGCTCTCGTGTGCCTCTTTGTTTCGACATCGGCTCAACAGCGACACTGGCTGTGCTGGGTTAATGGCTGGCTTGATGATCCTAAAGGTCTTTTCCAACCTAAATGATTCCGTGCTGTGTCTGTCATGCTGTGGTGGTGCATGGAGGGTAAGTGGAGTGAAAAGGAGGAATTGGGGAATCCTGTTTTGAGAAGGAATTTGGTAGGACTGGTGTTAATGGATGAGTCCCCTGATGGGGATGTTAAAACCACTGCACTCATTTACTTAGCACAGAGTGAGCTGATAAAAGGTGAGTAGAAGGTACCAGGTGTCAGAGAAGCCAGAGTTTGTAGTGGAGCTTGAGCTGAAAATTGCATGGTTTTGGTTGCTATTAGTTGATATTTTCAGCCTTCCCCTAATGCTCTTTCCCATCTAGAGACTGATGAGGAAAGGGAAATCAAAACAAGTTTTACAAGGTTTTTGTAGTCTGCAAGAAAAAAAAAAAAACAAAACCAAAAACCAAACAAACCAAAACACCAAAAAACCTCTTTCCCAATCAATCAGCAAAAGAAAATCCAAACAAGAAGAATAATCTTCCTGTGGCCAATAAGAATTCTCAGTGGTTTCTGCAGACTGTAGGCTACCACTTTTAATAGGAAAAATGTGTTACAACCCACACATGGTAATCATGTGCCTCCTCATGCTAGAGACATAATCAAGCAAAAAATTACACAGAAATGTGGATTCAGGAAAAAAAAAAAGCAATAGTGGCATCTTGGAACAGGGAGACAATAAACTGCCAGGAGAGACAAGATGTGTGTGCACCTCCAGCAATGGACATGAAAACCAGCAGGAAAAATTGCAGGAAGAATGAGTGGATTCAGTAATTTTTGGTACTTTTGCATGGACATGGATATGGATATTTCTTTGGAAGATACCTTGTGGTCACATAAATGAGTTTAAAGGCAATAAATGGGAATTTGACATCTTTTTGATGTTCTAGAAGAGAACAAACTAAACTCTGTGTCTTAAATTGATGAAATTCTGGAGTGAAACTGCCCAGAATAACTTCTGTGGAGCAAAGCACATTGTGCTGCACATAGCTAGAATGGCACTTAAATAACTTGTTAAATGTCCATATCTTAAAAATCAAAAGTGGTGCTCCTGTGTGCATGGCCCATATCATCACTTGCAGGTAAATGTAACAGAGATGAATAATAACATTTTTCTTATTAGCTTCCTGTTAAGGTGGGTGAATCTGAACTTGAGCCATTTGCAGCACAGCAGATCTGAGCAGTCACCATTTGCACATTAATAGCTGAAATCAAAGCTGGGGTGAATGCAGATTGGTGGATTTTTCTATTTTTTTTTCATATATCTGCTGGTTTTTGCTGTTGTAGTATTTCAGGTGGTTTCTTTGGTTTTTTTTTTTTGTTTGTTTGTTTGTTTTTGGTTTTTTTTGTTTGGTTGGTTGGTTGGTTGGTTGGTTTGGTTTGGGGTTTTTTTTTTGTTTGTTTTTTGGGTCCAATTCTTTGCAGCTCCATTTTGAAATATTTTTTTAATAGGTAACTTGGGGATCCCAGGTGCTGCACAAACACAGGAGAAAAAAAACAAAAGAAAACAGGTTCCTTGTGGAATTATTCATTTCAGATTGTGGAGGAATGCTTTAAAGGGTGCTCCTATGTTGAATATTTTGGTGCAACAAGAGAGGATAGGTTGGAAAAGAGCTCTGCAAGAGGGAAATGCTGTCCTGTAAGGGAATGGGGATTAAGTGGAAGAACAGCACTGTCAAATCTCAGGATAAGGGGAAAACTCCATGAATGTGTGAGACAAGAATTAAGTCAGAAGAGTTATAGGAACAGGGCTAAGCTTTTAGATGTGGTTGAACCTGAACTTTCTCCTTTCACCTTTGAGCTGCTGTGTTTTACACCTGTTGCTGCCTGTGGTGGATCAGTCTCTGCAAACAGCCAAGCTCCCACCACCAAGCTGCTCATTCCCCCCTTCCCAGCTGGATAAGAAGGGAAAAATAGGATAAGAGAGTTCATGGGTCAAGGTACAGACAGGGAGATCACTGACTAATTACCTTAATGGGCAAAACAGACTTGACTCGAGGAAAATTAATTTATTGCAAATTAAAATGCATTTGAGTAGTGAGAAATAAAGATGAAATTAAACCCCCACATTCCCTCCATACCCCAGATTTTATTCCCGTAATGAAGAAACCCAGGAGCTGTTTCAAGCAGTGACCTAAAATAAAATCTGTCTTTCCAAATTTTCTAAGTTTCTGTAAATATAAATCTCCCATTCCAATATTTTGTTTTGGTTTTTTTTTTTTTTTTTTTAATTTTCTTTTTTTCCCCTCCAAGTGCTGTATTTACTTCACTACATAACATTAATGGTCTTATGTATTCTTGCATTAAATATATTTGTTTGTAGTTCTGCTTTCCTGGAAGAAACACCCTCCTAGGTGACATACCAAGAATATTTTAAACTCCCATTATCAAACAAAATTTTGTGCAAAGACAAGAAAGGTGCGTGTTTGTAATACAATAATTTAGGCAGCACAGCACTAATGCAAAGTTGAACACGGTTGTTTCTTTGCATTCTGTTTCTAAATTAAAAAAAAAGGATCAAACAGCAAAAAAACCCATAAACAAACAAAAAAATCCTTTTAATATTTAATGGAGAAGAGTAAGGCTGTGATGTATTTGTATAATTTAAACACTTCGACAGAGAGAGAAACAACGATGGAATGTAAATAGCTCCTGGGGAAGAGGGTGATTCCTTTTTTAGGACTTCAGACGGCAGAGCTGGGGTGTTGGTGACACTGCTGTGGACTCCAACCACTGGCTCAAGAAACGCCTCCAGATGAGAGGTTACTGACCCAGGGAGTGCGGTTTGGAAGCCCTGAGAACCTCAGTGCCAAAGGAGAATTCTTGCCTGCATTTATGTGACCTAAGATCATAATTTTCTGCTGAACAGCAGTTTTCCACTGAAGTTGTCTTTGGTGCTGCTTGCTTTCAGGAGCTTCAATTTTTGCACGCCCTTGGAGCGAGTTCTAAGAATCATGGAATGGTTTGGGTTGGAAGGGACCTTAAAGATCATCCAGTTCCACCCCCTGCCATGGGCAGGGACACCTTCCACCATCCCAGGATGCTCCAAGCTCCATCCAACCTGGCCTTGAACAATTCCAGGGATGGGGCATCCACAGCTTCTCTGGGAAGCCTCACCACCCTCACCACCCTCACCACCCTCACCACCACTTCCCTCACAGGAAGAATTTCTTCCTAATATCCAACCTAAACCTTCCCTCCTTCAGTTTGAAGCCATTCCCCCTTGTCCTGTGGCTCCATGCACTTGTCCAAAGTCCTTTCTCATCTCTCTCGTAGGCCCTCTTTTCTCTGGGTTCTCTTTTGATGCTTTGTTAGTGTTTCATCAAACTTGGCAGTAGAGTTGGACAGGGACAGACTATTTCAGTGCCCGAAACATCCCTGTTGGACAGTTTTGGACATTTGTTCCCCCTCTGGTATTGGCTTGCCTGTAATTATAGCCTGATACCTTGTGGTCGATGAGATTTTTAACTCTGGCACACATCAGTTTTCTCTGGTCACTCAAGATGATGCTCTGCCTCACAGGTTTCATGTCATCATTGTGGCATGGTCTTGTGGATGAAAACATTTCCTGGGGTTCAATGAGCCTCAGTTTCCATAAATCTATACTGATTTGAATATCTAATAACTGTGTCTCATGGCTGAGGTTTCCAGCAGTTGAAGAACCAAGGCATTGAGCTGTCCCTTCCTTGCTTGCGAGTAAGGAAGTGTTAAATTGCCCATTGCAGCCCAAAATTAAATAATTCTTCTTTAATAATTGAGTCCAACATCAGCTGTTTCTTCTTCTTTTTCGTTGTTCCTTTCATTTTTCTTTCCTTTTCTCCCGGATTTGTTGTTAGGCTGGCAGGCCATTAATGAGCACAGTATTACCTGCTTTACCCTTTCGCTTTGATTCCACGTTAGCTTTTCTTCTGGAATTCCCTTGATTCTTTCCAAATGGTGTCACAACTCAGCACTAATGAGCCAAATTGCTGCTTGCCCTGCTCTTTCACAGCGTTTGGTGCTTGTGTCACCCAGGCTTGCTGGATTTAATCACATCTGAGGTGCTATTTTTGGAGTTTCCTGAGCAACCGATGGGGTGGACATTAATTTACACTGACTTTTAGTGAAATTTTGTGTTTGAATGTTTTTCAAATATTTTCCAAAGGTGGAAATAATTTGCAAACATTCCTGATTTATCTGACTTGTTCGTGAGTTCAGTCTCCTGTCCTGTAATAGCTCCGCTGTGGAAATTAATTTTTGCCTCCACCTTTTTTTTTTTCCTTAGTTATTTGGGTTATTTTTTTTTTGGCTGTAGATTTCTTGTATCATTTTTTGTGGTGCATGAGGGGAGTTTTTGTGGATTTTTTCTCTGACTGATTGATTTTCCTTCTTTTTTCCCCAAGTATGTATGCAAACATAATGTTTTGGAGCATTTTATGCAGTTCTTTACCCCATGTAGGAAGGGCTGCCATCTTCCCTAGCTGAGAACTGTGGATATTCAGGAAGGGTTACCTTTGAAATTCCTAAATTTGTTGATATTTTTATCATCTCTTACACCCTTCTGTTTTTATACTTAAATGCCTTTTTATGACAGGTATTTTAAAACCAGCAAGGTTCTACATTTGATTTTTCTTCAATAATTTTTGAGGTTGTTTTTTTTCCTTAAGTGAACGAGTCGTGATTACCCAAGCAGCCACTAATTTTCAGTTCTTTGATCAATTCCTCTATATCAAGATGAGGTCTATCACAAAATTCCCTGGAGTGAAGAACAATCTTTCTAAGGTAGGAAACTTGTGAGCTGTAATATTTAATAATTCCAGGGCTGTTTTAACCCTGACAGCAGGAGGCTTCAAGGATATGCCAGTTAGACTGAAGTCCCTCAAGAAAACATTTTTCTTTACACTTCACAGACAAGTGCTGGTCTTTGGCGTGTTTGTGAGTGGTGTGGAAGTGTTGCCACGCGTGGCTTTGGATTCTCTTGCTCTGTTGGTCATTTCTGAAGAGGTTAAAATATGGAAAAGTCATGTCCTGAGTATGCAAAGGCCTTTCCAGGTTTTCAGGCATAGAATCTTTGAATGGTTTAGGTTGGAAAGGACCTTAAGGATCATCTTGTTCCAAGTCCCCACCATGGGCAGGGACACCTTTTTTGATGGTATCCATCCATATGTGGTTATCAAAGCTTCCCTAATGGGAAGATTTTGAATATTTTGACCAGCAAATACTCTTTGAGGAGCTGACGGGTGAAATAACCCAGTTCTGTCTAAAATGTTGGCACTTATGTACTGAATCAACCCTTTTCATGAAGTTCTTTCCTTTCCTGGTGGTTGTACTGAACTCTAATGAAGTTTACATCCCATCTTCCTCACTGTCTGAAAAGGTCTGGGTTGATTTAGTCGTGAAATGCATCAAAGAATACTCAAATGCTTATAAATTTTACTTCATTAAGTAAAAAGTTTGACAGGTTTCTGCAAAGGTTGGTGAATGTGGTTTCTGGGTTTTCCCATGGGTAAAACAACATGAGAGGCTGGCTTGGACTGTGATAGCTGAGAGTTCTGACAGATTTAGGAAAGGAAGCTCTTTTGGGACCACAACTTGAAAGTCCAGATTGGTGTTCACCCTCTCCAGAGGATTTTGGGTTGACAGTATTTATCTTTATTTGGGATTCTGGTGCCTCTGTTTCGTTCATTACAAAGTTGTTTTAAAGAGGAACAAATAACATGGAATAACATATTGAGACTCGCTGACTCGCTTGACCAATCCAAGTATTTTAAAGAGATTCTGGAAGGTGTCTCATTTTTTAGTTATTTTAAAAGCTAATTAAATTGAAATTAATATGTGTGTATGTTGTAATTTTCATGTAATCACGAAATAGTTTGGATTGGAAGGGATCTTAAAGATCATCTAATCCCAACCCTCCTTTCCCTGGGTAGGGACACCTTCCACTAGACCAGGCTGCTCCAAGCCCTGTCCAACCTGGCCTTGAACACTTCCAGGGATGGGGCATGAATTTAAAATACAGAGATTGACATACATGCAAAACTGAAATGTTTTTTTGCTGAAGGAGAAACTTGTGCATTCACAACTCCTAGAAAAGAGCTAGAGAATGAAATTCCTGAAATCTCATCAGGTCTTCTCTTTGGAGGAAATGCAGCTTTCAGACTGTTCAGGTTTTGCACGGTAAAGTCTGCCTTGGTCCTGGTCCTGGGAGTTCTTCAAGTTTAATTTATCTGTGTTGGCTTCGTTGACAGGGGGATTCTCCCTGTCTGCTTCACTCTTGTGAGACTCCCTGGAGTAGTTTATCCAGGTCTGAAGTTTCCAACATAAGAAAGATGTGGACTTGTTGATGTGAGTCCAGAGGAGAACATGAAGAAGCTCCAGGGCCTGGAACCCCTCTGCTCTGGAGAATGGCTGGGAGAGCTGGAGGTGTCCAACCTGGAGAAGAGAAGGTTCCAGGGAGACTTCAGAGCCCCTTTCAGTGCCTAAAGGGCTCCAGGAGAGCTGGAGAGGGACTTGGGACAAGTGCCTGGAGTTCCAGGACAAGGACAAATGACTTCAAACCGAAGTAGGGGAGATTTAGATTGGATATCAGAAAGAAATTCTTCCTTGTGATGGTGGTGAGGCCCTGGCACAGGTTGCCCAGAGAAGCTGTGGATGCCCCATCCCTGGAAGCATCCAAGGCCAGACCGGACAGGGCTTGGAGCAACCTGAGATAGTGGAAGGTGTCCTTTTCCATGGTAGGGAGAGCAGGGCTAGATTTCCAGCCCAAACCATCCTATGTTTTTGGGTTTTTATTGCTTTGATTTTTTATTCTTTGTTTGCTTTTGGTTTTGTGGGTTTTGTAGTTTTTAATAACTTTTGAGCCTTTTTACTTGTAGAACCATCAGTTGAGCTTGAAGAGTCTTCTATGTATCCATCAGGCACTGTTAGCTCCTGTACCTGTTTTTGGTAATTAAATAAGCACTGAAGGAAGGCTGTGCACACTCTTGCAAACCACTGGCTGTAACACACAGAGTGTCTTGTTCTTGTATTCTCGCTTGGACCAGCATGGAAAGAAATGCCTTGAGGGTTTATCTCTGTTCTCTTTATTCCTCTATACTTATAAATATATACACGACTGGAAAGACAGAAAGAAAAAGGAGTTTTGCCAGGGAGTGAACTAAATCACACAGTAACAATACCAGGGAGGAACACGAACAGAAGCAGCAAGGGCCAGCCTGCCTTAATGAAATTACACCGTTTGAGGTTGTTATTTTAAGAGCTTTTCCATCTCGCTGTACCTGAGCACCAGTGTCATGCTGTTAAATCCGGGAGGCTGAATTGCTTCAATGTGCTCTGGGACAATGTCCTGATACAGGAGGGAGGCTGTAATGGCTCAGGTTAACTCATGCCAGCAGCTGCTGTTATGTTTGACAGCTCAAGTGCTGTTCCCTGTGCTCTCCCTTCCCTTGGATAGGGGAATATCAGGAACAGTGGGTGTGTGGTGGGGATATGCTGATTATTGCTATGCTTTAAACAATGCCTGTTGTGTATCTGGGAATGAACCAGGTGGGCAAGAAGGCCAAGGGCATCCTGGATTGTGTGAAAAATAGTGTGGCCAGCAGGACCAGGGCAGTGATTGTCCATCTGTGGTGGCTGCTGGTGAGGCCACGCCCCAAGTGCTGCATCTGGTTCTGGGCCCCTCCTTTCAAGAAAGGCATTGAGGGGCTGGAGAGAGTGTCCAGAGAAGGGAATGGAGATGGGGAAGGGTCTAAAGAATAAGTCCTATGAGGAACAGCTGAGGGAACTGGGGAGTCTCAGTCTGGAGAAAAGGGAGGTCAAGGATGATCTTCTTGCTCTCCACAGCTCCCTGACAGAAGGTTGTAGCCAGGGGAGGGTTGGTCTCTTCTCTCAGGGAACAAGCGACAGGGTCAGAGGAAATGGCCTCAACCTGCACCAGGTTGGACAACAGGAGGAATTCTTCATGGAAAGGGTTGTCAAGCATTGGAAGGGGCTGCCCAGGGAGGTGGTGGGGTCACCATTGCTGGAGGTGTCAAAGAAACAATTGGATGTGGCACTCAGTGCTCTGGTCTGGTTGACAAGGTGGAGATCAGTCAAAGATAGGACTTGATGATCTTAGAGGTCTTTTCCAACCTAACTGATTCTGTGATTCTGGGAATTGTGTACTTCATAAATTCTTAGTTAAACTTGCTGCTATTTTTTTCCTTCCCCCCCACTCCTATTTTTTTTTCCTCTGAGTAAGTGATGGTTTTGAACAAGTGCACTTGAATTTGGTTGCCATGGCGTGTGTCTGAAGTCTGGTACAGCTCCTGGAAAGCGCAGCTTTGACTTTGAGAATGGATGTCACAGCTGAGATCCTGCATGGCTGATTACAGCCCTCATCTGCCTGGAGCATCTCTGGGAGCGGGATGCTCTCCTGAGGCACTCCATGATGGGATAAAGGATAGCTCTGTGCCTTTCTGAGGGAAGCCAACACGTGGAGACATCTCTATCACTGTGTAGTGCCTTCCTCGAGATAAATGCCATGGAAAGCCTGCAACGCTGGACAAATTTGCTCTGCCATATGCTTGTGGAGGAGTGTTTTTCTGAAGCTTTTATGTATGACTGGTAATCATAGATTGGTTTAGAGAGACATTTCTCAAAGTGTGAAGGGAAAGGAAGGGCAGCATGGTAATTTGAATTAATTGTAGTGTTTATCAAGTCAACATCTAGTGGAGACCAAATCATTATGTAGTCTCTTATTTTGTTTGTAAAAAGCATAATAACTGAGGAATGAATCCAAGGTCAGATTGAAAAAAAGGGATACACCTCCAACAACTAAAACATTTTAAGTCCTTATCTCATAACACGTGAAATGGCTTTGGAAGCAGACCATAGTGGGGTGGGTTTTGCTTATTTGCTTGTTTTTCCCTTTAATCTGCAAATAGATGCATGGAGATAGTTCTTTGTGCTGCACAGAGCTGAGAACAGCCAACAAAGACAAAAATTCCAGTCTAGCACAGGCATTAGGAGAAATTTCTTCACTGACAGAGCTGACAAAGCATTGGAACAGGCTGCCCAGGCCAGTGGTGGAGGCACCATCCCTCGAGGGATTTAAAGATGTGTAGATGTGGCACTTGGGGCATGGATTAGTGGTGGCCTTGGCAGTGCTGGGGGAAGGGTTGGACTCGATGATCTTAGAGGGCTTTTCGAACCTAAAAAACAATCTGTGATTCTATGATTGTTGTGGTAGGAATTCATGTTTTAAGACTTTTGTCTGCCTTAATGGAGGCAGGGAGAACAAAAATGCAGAGCTTTGAGCAAGAAGTCTGAGAGCCATGACCTGCACCTTCATACCCTGGTTTCAGCCCACTGTTATTTTTAACATCAAGTGCAGAGGTACCAAACAGTGCCTGGGTGCACACCCTGAAACAAAAGGGTTGAGTTGCTGGTGTTCAGTCACATCCTTCTCCAAAAGTCCTGCCAGGACTGATGGGATAATTGGCAGTTTAAAGGATTGCTCTGTTTCCCTCTGCTCCATCACCTACAGGACCACAACCAACAGAAAGTCAATCAGCATGTCATGTACACATAAACTGCCCCCTCCTCCTTGGGGAGCTGAGCTCTGTCAGTCTGGGTGTTGGGAAAATGGAATGCACAGATTTAAGAGCAGAAAATTGAGAACTTTTTTGCCTGATCTGAAATGAAAAAGTGGATATTTTACCCTTCTGACACATGATGAAGCATCTCTTGGTATCTAGAGACAGCACTGTCATGGGACTAGGCTGTTAATTTATTATGTGAATGATGGTGGTATCAGCCTCAACTTATCCGAGCTAAGTCTATTTTAATGATCAAAATCTTGAACTTGGAATTTAGGGAACAATTTTGGACTAAATTAAGCAAAGGGACAATCTCCGTTTTGTGTAGAATTTGTAGAATCAACATTGATTAATTGAAGTTGCAGTAATTACCCACTGATTAAAGTCAGTTGGGTTTTGGTGGTTTATTTTGGTTTGAGTTTTTATTCTTTTTTTTTTTTCTTTTTTACTTCTCCTAAATAACTTTATTATGTCTTCCATGAGGGTTTAAAACCAAAAAATAAAAATAAGACAGGTGGAGAGCCTTTGGTTTCCACCTCATCAAAAAGAAACGTAAGTTTTGGTGACAGAAGATCTGTAAATATTTTATAGAATGCAGCCGGGAATCCATCTGGACCAGATTTCTTTTTTTAGCCTTTCATTCTTTTATAATTTGTCTTAATTTTATCTTCAGTGAGAGGCTATCTCAACTTTTTGAGTTGAGTGTTTGAAAATGGATTTTAATACATTTCCCTGCAAAATAATGTCCTGGTAGAGGCAGGTGTTTCCTTCGAGCAATCTAAAGTGGGACTACACCTCCTGGCTGGGGCTGCACATCCTCTGTTTTTGCATCAAAACAATTTATTCTCAAACATCTGCAATGTGTAAAGTGCCTGGCAAAATTTAATTGATGCAGTAGTTTACGAAACCTACTTGAAATAACAGCGATACCTTCTGATTTTTTATGAACACGTAATCATTAGGGGCCAGATTCTCATATTTTTCATGGAAAACATTTAATCCTTGGGTTAAGGCAGCACAAAGAAGGAGGCACTGCTTGATTTGAATAAATATTTCTGGTCTCGTTGTGGAACTCATGAGATACAACTCCCTGCACCCTCCCAGTGCTCCCATGATCTTAATTGTCTGAATTGTTTCTGATTTTATTTGACCTTAAACTATTTCCTTTATGCTCCAGCTGCAGTGTTTGTATTTTCATCTTAATAGTGAAATTGGGGTTTGATTTGAAAGGTACAACAGATAGGCTTTTCTATCTTCTTTAAATTTAAAGACAGTTTTCAATTTTGCATAGCTGATGTGTCTTTTGTGCATTATTTGTTTCAAGTTAAATGTGACTTAATCAGGTTATTTATCAAGGGGAATGCAAATCATGGAATGGTTTGGGTTGGAGGTGACCTTAAAACTCGTCCAGTTCCAACTCCCCTGCCACAGAAAGGGACACCTTCCACTGGACCAGGTTGCTCAGAGCTCCATCCAACCTGGCCTTGAACAACCCACAACTTTTCTGGGCAACCTGTTCCAGGGCCTCACCACCCTCAAGGCAAGAATTTCTTCCTAATATCCAATCTAAACCTGTCTTCTTTCAGTTTGAAGCCGTTCCCCTTTGTCCTATCACCTCATGTCTTTGTGAAAATGTTGAAGAGGAGCCATGAGCTTGTGAGTGGTTTTAGAAATGGAGAGGTGTCCTTGGAGTTTCTGTGATGCGTTTTCAAAAGAGCTTTCTGTGCTCAGGGACTCAGCAGCCACCACATCCCCTCCCCTCAGGCTCTTCCAGACCCGTTAAATCCTCCAGTGAGGTAAGAAGGGAAACAAAAACCTGTGGAAAGGACGAAAACTCTTCCAACTTTTGTCCAATTAATTTTTGCCCAGAGCTTCTTTCGTTGTCTTTGTCACTTTATTTTTTTTTTTGGGAGTGGTGGTAGTGACAAATCTCCTCAGTTCGCCCTTTCTTTTGTGGACATTTCTCTTCCTGCATAAGCTGTTTCATGATTTTCACTTCATCCTTAAATTTTCAGTTTCATTTTCCCCTTCAAAACACTGTGTGCTGTCACTGGTGCCTTGCAGCTGTAATTTCCATGGATTATTTTGTGTCTGTGCAGGTTTGGATGGCTTCCCAAAGCTTTGAATGCAACACAAGCAAATACAAGTTCTTTTGGTCCATGTCCCATTACAGAGGTCTCCTTCCTTTTATGTTTTATTTATTTGCAGACTGGTGCTTTCTTCAGGCTGAAAAAGGTTTCTGAGGCAAAAAATATCGGTTAAGAACCTGGCTGATGGCTACAAAGGGCAAGGGGAAACAATTCTCAAGGGTGGATCCTATTGTTCACATGGAGTCAAGTCACTAAAAACACCCACCAAACAATAAAATAATGGGACCAGTGAGATTAGACAAACTTGGATAGAGAATATGAAAAAATCAAGCGTGGAAGTCTGTATTTCTACTCAATGTTGCATCTCTGTGTAATGGTGTTGGAATGGGAGTTCCTGGGTGGTGGAAGTTCTGTGGGCATTGCTGTCACCAGCTGAGAGCAGGTACAGCAGAACAGGGTCTGTCTCTCTCCTTACCTTATTGGGACCAAAATATTTTTATACCTTATAACCACCTTAATTCACATTCATCCCTAACAGGGATGCAATTACACAACTTAATTACAGTATTTCTGTGCAGAGCAGTAAAATGAAGCACAACACAGATACATCCCTTACACGCTCCTCAACAGGTGTGAACTTGGCACCTGTTAGTTCCTTGTGCCCATTCCTGACTTTAGTATCCAAAATGTATTTACCTTCATAAACTCACGGATGGATTTAGATTTAATCTGCCTGGACACAGAAGGATGCTCAGCCACGAGCCCTTGGTAGGTGACAGGCCTTTGTCAATTCTCTTGCTTTCTCCTTTCTCCTTTCTCTCCTCTCTTGGGTGATGGAGATCTGAGTATCTTCAAACCTGGTTCTTAGGGCTGGGTCTAACCTTATTTAAAAGTCCAGGTTGCTGGGGCTGAGTGGAGCCATCCTCACCATGGCCATGGAGAGAAGTGAGAGCTGACCAGAAGAGGAGAAATTCAAGTAGCCTGGCAGCTACTTCACTAAAAGGCTTGTCAAGCATTGAAACTGGTTTCCCAGGGAAGTGGTGGAATCACCATTCCTGAAGGAATTTAAAAGATGCATAGATGTGGAACCTGGGGACGTGGTTTAGGGGTGGGCTTGGCAGTGTCTGGTTAATGGTTGGACTCAATGTTCTTAAAGAGCTTTTGCTACTCAAAAAATTCTATGATTTAGGTGTCTTAATTTGCAGCTGTTTCCCACTCTTCTGCCAGCCCAGAAGGCTGTGTATCAGCAGTCAGGTCTGCCAGCCCCACCCAGGCCTCACAGGACATCTGAGAGGGTACTTGGCACCCACATTTTGACAAATGCACCCCACACGGTGCGTCCTGTCTTCACTAGGTTCTTATATACCGTTCATTGTATAAAAACAACTTCTTTCTTGGTGGAAAAAAAGCAGTCTGCATTTTTAAGGGCAACTCTTCTACCCTGTGCAGGGTTGGCCACTCAGCCGTTTTGCCTTGGCTCGCTTGGGGCTTGGCGTTCCTCTCGCATGAGTCCCGCGCTGGAGCGGAGCTGCTTTTCCTCCTGGATATTTGCTCTTGGTTCCCTTTGGTGCCATCATGTGCTACACAAGCTCATCAGCAGCAAGGAGGAGTCCTATAGTGCCTGGTGAACTGTAAAATTGGCTGAAATGGGGCTTTTTAGGGTCTCTGGTTCATAACTGATTGGATGCTGTGTCAGAGCAGACCTGACCGATATGGTTTTCTCAGCATGAGGGCGGATGTACCCCAAAATATCTGTCATTAGGGTGAAAGAATGATGAGAAAGGGATGAATTTAGCTCTCCACAGGCTGCCTCGGGCTGGTAGCTGTCTCTGCTGTCTCCTTGGCAAATGCTTTGTGAGTGGAGCTGGTCTGGAGAAGGCGAGCTCCTTTGACAGCACATATTTACACATCCAGATGCTGTGTGTTCGCTGTCTTGTCGTCCTGGCCTGTAAAGCCTTCAAACGAGGTGAAATCTCTTTTCTGCTGCTATGCTAATCCTGTGCTCTCCCACCACGCTCTGCTGCAGGCAGGAGATGTGACAGGAGGCTCTGCTCCATCGTGGAGCATCTCCAGCTAATGAGGGTTGGTTGTTAGCGTGTTCTCCGAGGATTTGCTGCTGTGTTTTTCTGCTGGGTCCCTCTGGTGAACGTCTGTGGTGAAAAACATCTCTACTGTTTGTTCCTCATAAGTCCGTGTTAATATTCATCCTGTTGCCTGTTGCAAACAACCCCAGCAATTCCTTGCCTCCCTGTGACTTTGCTTCTACTGTGGAATGTTCCTTACTTTAATTTTTTTGTTGTTGTTGTTGTTGTTTTAATGTTTTTTTTATTTGAAGAGGGGGAAAGTTGAAATAAAGATAATCACAGTGCTCACCTTCACTCCTGGCTTAGGGAGATTGTGTTGTGATTTAAAAACACACTCAGAAACGCCTTCTGTGAACATCAGATTGGTGGGATATTGAGAACCGCTTGAAATAATTAAGGGATCAGCCATGTTCTCTGTCAGTGAGGGGTCATGGCAAAGGTGAATGAGTTGGGAAATTGACCATGGTTGTTTTTCCTCAAATATGTACAATGGCAGGTTCAATGGAAGTTGGTTTTTTTTAGCAAATTCACTTTAATCTGGCAGGAAAGTTGTCTCACAGCCACTGCTGACTCTGGGCTGTGATTCATGAAAATTTCTTCACCAACAGGGTGGCCAGGTGCTGAAACAGGCTGCTCAGGGAGGTGGTGTAGTCACCAACCATGGAAGTGTTCAAAAGTCTTGTGAAGTGGTCCTTCGGGGTTTGGTAGCTGTGACCATGCTGGTGTTCGGTTAATGGTTGGACCCAATGATCTTAGAAGTCTTTTCCAACCTTAAAGATTCCATGATTCTCTGATCTGCTGAGTTAGAGTTACACTGGACTTAACTGACTTTCTTCTTCTCCTACGGTCTCGGTAGGAAAACTGAAATGAAGATACCAAGTTGTTTTCTGTCTCTTGACAAATCACAACCAAAGGTAGAAGTAGATTCTTTATTTCCCACTGTGCACTGTGTCCTCAGTTGAAGCAACCAGACCATGTTGCTTCTCATTTATCCTTCTGCAAAGTTTATTTATAATGTGGCTGGTGGTGAACACTGCTGGAGGTGAGGGCATATTCTGATTATGTGTGTTGAATAGCAATATTTCTGCTTTGGGAAGTGGTATATAGGAAATGCGTTATGTTTGTTTATGGGGGAGCAGGTTTGTGGGATTTAGGAATCTATTACTTTATTAATTCACTCATTTTGCCGTGCATCTTCCTCCCCTAAGCAATTGCAGCTCTGTCTATCAAGATGTTCCCATGGACTCAGAATTTGTTGCCATCCTCAGATGCATTTTTCATTATTCTGTTGAAATCCAATATAAATTTATAAATGCCATTTCTAATTTTGCCAAGCTGACCTAGTGTGGTGCAGTTGGTCTCTGTCCATTCGTGCGTGTACATCTTTCATAATTAATAAGTTTACTCTAACGTCAGAGTAGCAAACTAGACACCAGTTCCCTCTTTCCTGTGTTCCTCCTCCTTGTTTTTTATTACAGCAAATAGACATTAATATTCATCTTTTGTAACCAGTGGAAAGGCAGATGAAACCTGGATTTTGAACTGACTGGAAATTTAATTTTGCTGTTCACTGAAATATGTAATACTTCTGTGTTTGTCTAGCATATGGATAGATTAAGACTGTTCTACATGCAAGGTTCACAAAAAGTAGACAGCATGGCACAAAACAGCAAATAGAAGAAGGCAATACAGGTGAAAAATAGAAATAAAACCCTTGGGTTAGAAGTGGAAGAGTTCGGGAGCGTTTGTATTTGGGCAATTCAGGTTGGAAGCTGTCTAGATCATCTTCTGCAGGAGCCAGAAGAAATGTTTAACTGTTGTATTAATGTCAGTTTAAAAAATAGGAGGGGTGACATCACATCTTGATCAAAATGAGCTCAGAGTGACCTGGCACTAAGTCATGTAAGCACTGCCATGATATGGCCTGGAGCAGCAGAAAACATTACGGACAGCTCAGTGCCCAAAAGATCTTTGGTCTCCCAAAGACTCAGGAGTCTCCTTTCCTCTTGATCTAAATTCCTCAATATCAGAGAAACCTGATTGCTTCTCCAGGAGTAAAGAAATTTGGGTCCTGAGGGCTGGCCTTGCTTGTGCCACCACTGTGTCATTTATCACCCTCAGCTGCTGCTTCGGGGAACTAAATTGTCTCAGGGTGTGCTTTGAGGGTGGAAGGCATCCATCTTTCCGTGGCATCTGTGATCCTTTTGATGGAAGACTTTTTCTAGCAGGTAGCTTTGCTCTCAAGAAGTTTACACAGCTTAAATGAGGGGAGGGGGAGGGTCCATGAATCTGAGATTCCCAAGGTAAACAAAACATACCCAGCCCTTCTTCTTGGCATTTGCCTAAGGCCAGCCTGTCTCTGGTGCCACGTAGCAGGATTTGAAGCTTGTCTTCTGTTCTCTTGTGAGAAGACGTGCAGTCAGGTAGACGTGGAAGAAGAGTCTGTTTATTGAAGTGTCAGCTGGGACTGACATGAAGGGAGCACAGCCAGCTTCCAGATTGCTCTCCTTGCCTCTGTTCTTCGTGTCTGATGTGCAGACGTTGGTGCACCGTGAAATGTGTACAGACAACTTGTATCTGTCCCTTCCCATCTCTGTTGCTTGTGGTTTCCTTCTCCTTTATGTTTCGTGTCAGTCCATCTGAAGCCCTCTGACATCAACAGGAGGTCATGGGCAGAGGCATCCAGAGCTTGGTGGGGTTGGACGAGCCTTTTGATGGACAGGGAAGGGTCTGTTCTGTCTGATGAGTGCTGCTATAGCTGCACATCCAGAGGATGACTGAGTGATGAAAGAAGGAGTTAGACAGGAACTGTTCCTGTTGACTTTGCGTGGTGTTGCTGAGCTGGATGAAAAACGAGATTGAGCAAAGGCTGCAATCAGATTTGCTGAGAGCAGCCAGAGCTCGTGGTGTCATTGCAATTAGAGGCACAGTGAACCAGCTGTCCCTGTTTGTGGCTCGGTGTCTATCTCCATAAAATGTCATGGATGTCTTATCTCACTGTCTCTGACTTCGCAGCCTGTCCTGATCCTATCTGTTCCTGGGACAAAACACTCTGCTCCTGGAGACACCTACAGTGGCAGCTATTCCACAGGAAAGGGAAACCAAATCCATTAGGAAGCCATCAGATGCTTCCATCAAATAAGGACTTTGATGAGGAAGAATGTAAAAAGAGAATTTTTGTCCTTGTTTCTTAGCAAATCTCGAGAAGAGCAGGAACAGCTCATTTCTGAGATAATCTCTGCTGGTTTTACTTTGCACCTACTCCACGATGCCTCTGGGCCGTGGGTGTTCTCTTCACTCTGTCGAGCACTTCACTGGAGGAGGGGAGACAAGAGCACGGTTCAGGGGGTTGAGTCAGGCTGTTTGCAGTCATCGGTGATGTCACACCAGTTAAGTACTACAGAAGTGTCTCTAGAAGCTTCTGGAAGTCTGTTTCATTTGTACATGATTATGGATATCATGCCCTGGGGGTTTTGTTGTTGTTTTTTGTTGTCATATTTTGTGTCTTGTCAACCTAGGCTAGACAGTGAGGCCCTCAGGCTGTAGGGGCAGAGATGACTTCACTGTCCAAGGGCCTTCCATCAGCTTTAGAACTCAATTGGGAAGCAAAGTGTGAGGAAATATCTGTGCTGCTGCACCCCCAGTCCTGCTGCAGGCTGGGCATTGCTCCTGACCACTCTCCTGTCAGTCATTTCTGCAGCTCCTGAGCACTGCTCTCCTCTCCTTGCCTGCCCAAAGCCACCCAGGGACATGACGTTAATATTACAAGCTACACAAAAGATCCAGAAGGGAATAAATTACCTCAAAGGCCCAGGGTGAAAAAGAAGAAAGTCATCCCCTCCAGCTACTCTGATTGACCTCTGACAGTCGTGTTATGAGGCACTTGGGGATTTGTGCAATGACACCAACTCGATGCTAAAACCATTGAGTAAAAACCCAACAAAACAAAACAAGGTGATTCAACAGCAGAGTGTGTTCATAAATTCAGTCTCTGGGAGAAAGAGGAAAGAGACATTTTTCCAGGTAAATTCCAGATTTATTGAGTTTTGGTTTTAGTAATTGAGAAAAACCATAAGAAAAGAAGCTAAAAAGCAGCACATCTGGGACACGAGTGGCAGAGTCAACCCTAAAAGGAGAGGGCTTTCCAGATATGTCCTTTGATCTCATGACTTTGAAAAACTTTCGTATTAACCAAGTTAATCCTGGTTGAAGATGTTCCTGCTCATTGCAGGGGAGTTGTTCTAGATGACTTTTATAAGGTGCCTTCCATCCCCAATTTTATTCTATGAGTCTCTGGTACTCTGCCAGCAGGACAGTCCTCTGCATCTGTCTGTCAGTTTTACAGGTGGGGAAGTGGAGGCAGCTGTAGGGAAAGCAAGGAAATGCTGAGTATCCTTCCTTGTGGCTCATATGTAAACAAATCTCCCAGAGAGAAATGAAAGGAGGTCAATCTGTTCAGTTCATCTGAGGGGAGGTTAAAAGGCAAAAGAGAGATCAAACAGCGAAGTTCAAGAGTTGAGAAGACACAGCTCTCCTAACAGAGTGGCTGGGGCTGATCCTTCATAAGAGCCTCAAAGAAGCTCTTATGGAAAGAAGTGACTGGGGCTGACCAGAAGCTGTAGGGGTTGATGTGTAAAGATGATTTATGTGAAATGATCTGCAAGCTCTTTATGAAGGTCAGGCTGATTGGTCAAAGGATTTTATCCGAGTGAAAATTCTCAGAAAAGTATATCTCAGGTGGGTCATCCAAAAGTGGAGGTGTCATCATCATTAATGAGTTCTGCAGCCCCCAGTGAAGGCCCTTCTCCATCAGCAAGGCGGTGGTAGAGCTGGGAATGGAGCACCTGGACAGGATGGAGAGGTGGGGCTGTGTGAACCCAATGAAGTTCAACAAGGCCAAGTGCAAGTTCCTGCACCTGGGTCAGAGCAGTCCCAAACACAAGCACAGGCTGGGCAGAGAATGGATTGAGAGCAGCCCTGAGGAGAAGGATTTGAGGGTGTTGGTGGATTAGAAGCTCAAGGCAACTCAGCAATTGTGCTCTGCAGCCCAGAAATCCAACCCTGTCCTGGGCTGCATCCAGAGCAGTGTGGGCAGCAGGTGAGGGAGGGGATTCTGCCCCTCTGCTCTGCTCTGGTGAGACCCCACCTGGAGTTCTGGGGCCCCCAACATAAGAAGGATGTGGAGCTACTGGAACGAGTCCAGAGAAAGCCACAAAGAGGATCAGAGAGATGGAGCACCTCTGCTCTGGAGACAGGCTGGGAGGGCTGGGGCTGTTCAGTCTGGAGAAGAGAAGGCTCCAGAGAGACCTTAGAGCCCCTTCCAGTGCCTAAAGGGGCTCCAAAAGAGCTGGAGAGGGACTTGGGACAAGGGCATGGAGTGACATGACAAGGGGAAACGGCTTCAAACTGAGACAGAGATGCTTTAGATTCAATATTAGGAGGAAATTCTGTATTCAGAGGGTGGTGAGGCCCTGGAACAGGTTACCCAGAGAAGCTGTGGCTGCCCCATCCCTGGAAGTGTCCACGGCCAGGCTGGATTGTTGTTGGAGCCACTCCTCTGAGTTTGGTGATACCAGCAGACTTGCTGAGGATGGACTCTGCCCCATCATCCAGGTCAGTGAAGATGTTAAACAGGACAGGACCCAGTACTGACCCTGAGCAGTGCAGGCTGGTTTTATCACCTCCAGGTGCACAAAGACCTTTCTCCATGTTGTCTGTTCCCAGACGTGCTCTATAGTTCCTCATAGGCTCCCCCAACATCTCAGTTCATCTTTCCCGCTTTGGTTTAGATCTATTCCCTTGCCTTGCCCAACAGGAATGAAGAGAATATCTTCCTCCCTGTCTTTTTGCAGCAACCTTGCAGACTTGAAGGATTGAGTCTTCCCATCAATCTTCCCTTCTGTAGGAAAAGCAACCCCATTTACTCAATCTTTCCTATCAGGTTATGTTTTCTTGATCTGATGTCATTCTCCGTGTTCCCTCCAGACTCTCTTCAGTCTGTGATAAAAATCTTTGCTGGAGCTTTTTGCCTACAGCTGAGGACTCTGCAGTGCAGGGCAAGCAAAAGTTTTATTCTTGTCGAGAAGTTTGTAATCCTATTTACACATCCCGTGATGATGCCAGCCACTGTTACAGGGAATGTCACCGCGGATCCGCGTTCACCTTGAAGCCTGTGGCATCCGTCAATCCCTCTCTGCAGCACTGACCAGCAGCTCCCCATCCTCTGCTGGTGCTCTTGTTTGCTCTTTCCAAATTCAGGCCCCTGCAGTTGACCTGGATTATGCAGAGCCTTATTTTTTTTTTGTTGAACATCACTTCTGGTTTGTTAAGATTGTTCTGGAGGCTGGAGCTGCCATCTAACTGCCCTGTTGGGTGCTGTGTGTGCCTTTAATGAGGATAATTCCTGTTCCATCACCCAGCTCACTGCTCAAAATGCACATGGGGAGAGCAGAACATCGTGGACACCACACAGATTGTTCTTTGGTTATGGAAACAGTCCACTGAGAGCATTTAATGGCTTTAAGCTGGAAGAGAGTAGGTTTAGATTAGGTATTAGAAGGAAATGGCTCCCTGTGAGGGTGGTGAGGCCCTGAAACAAGTTGCCCAGAGAAGCTGTGGCTGCCCCATCCCTGGAATTGTTCAAGATCAGGTTGGATGAGTCTTGGAGCAGCCTGGTCCAGTGGAAGGTATCCCTGCCCATGGCAAGGGGTTGGAACTAGCAGATTTATAGGCCTTTCCAACAGAAACCATTCTATGATTCTATGATTTTTCTAATTAAAAAAATTAATTCCCTTCACTTCCAATCCCTTTCTTTGACCATGCAAACATGAGAGCATAACAGGGTAATATCAGCTCTTTGTCTATGAACTCCACTGCCTGCTAACTTCTATAGAGTTGAAGCTTGTTATGACTTCTTGCCAGCTGCACAGTGGCAGTCATTCTGGTTTTCACCATCACGTACTTTCAGTGGCTTTATTGCAGTGTTTTTACAGAAAATGGGGAAAAAAAACCTGGTGGGTTTGAAATTTTCTTATTCTTCATTTCTGCACCTGTTTAGTAAATAGGTGCAGTAAGGCTCTGGCAGTCTGCCAAGTGGGCCACGAATGGCTCTGATGCTGTTTCAGGTATCACAGGAGGAAAACTGCAGAATCTCAGAGGTAGGAAAGAACCTTTGGAGGTCATCTTGTCCAATCCCCTCCTGAGAGCAGGGTCACCTGGAGCAGGTTTCTCAGGCGCATAATCAGTCAGGGCTTGAATATCCCAAGAATGGGGACTCCACAATCTCTCTGTGCAGCTTGTGCTGATGTTTGATGACTCTCACCATAAAAAAAACCAGACAAAACCACAAAATAAGCACAAAAGCCACTCCATCCTCAAAACAAATTTTTTTTTCTTTTTTAAGGGGAATTTAAAGGATTTTTTTTTCTTTTTTAAGGGGAATTTCCTGTATTTCAATCCCTCTTGCCTCTTGTCCTGTCATGGAACACCACCAGGAAGAGTCTGGCTCCATTGTGTTTGTTTCTTTCCATCAGATATTTATACACTTTAATACCACCACATCTTTCTCCTCTCCAGGGTGAACAGTCCCAGTTCCCTCAGCCTCTCCTCATCCAGGAGGTGCTTCCATCCCTTAACCATCCTCATGGCCCTTCACTGGATTTGCTCCTGTATGTCCATGTCTATTCTCCTTTCCCATTTTTTTCCAGTATTGACTGGAAAGAAATGTTCCAGCTCATGTCTTTCTCAGCCAAACTCAACTTTGCATATGTATAAATTGTCTAAAGTGTTGTTGTGGTTTAATTCCAGCTGGCAAATAAGCTCCCCACAGCCACTCCCTCACCATCCCCAGCAGGTTGGTGGAAATGAAGTGGATGAGTAAAAGTGAGAAAGCTCATAGGTTGAGATAAGAACAGCTTAATGATTGAGATGTAATAGTAAAATAATAATAATAATAATAACAACAATAATAACAACAACAATAACAACAATAATAATAATAACCTATTTCTTCCATGCTGAAATCTCACCTTTCGTTCCCACCACAATCTTGCCCACCCGAGTGTCTCTAAATGGAGACTGATGGATGTAGGAGAACCCTTCAATAGTTTTGCCTGCTTGGTTTTACCTGCCAATATCTTTCCCAGTCCAAGAAATATGGACCAACTCTTTCCTTGAGATCCTAAATTCTACTGTTCTAGTCATGGCATGATTGACTTCTACAAGATATACAAAGCAAGAAGTAGTTGCATTCATTAAAATACAAATCCATGCCCCTGGCAGGATGGATGTCCTTTTAATCTGGCTTGGATGTGGTTATTCTTTTATTTATATTTTAGGTGATGAGGAGAAAGCTGTGATAAAATATTTTTTTCTTCTTTCTTTTTCTTTTCTTCTATTTTTTTTTCTTTGTCTAGTACGTTAGGAAATGCTTGTTCCAATTTGTACAAACTGCCTTCACAGTAAATTGGACAAGTCTCCCTGAGGAGCAGTAGACAAAAGACTTGGGAAGTGCCATGGGGATGGGGGGGAAATGCTTTTATTGCCAATCAAATTAAAGGCATTTAGATCTGCTCTTAAATTTTCCTGTAAATATATTACTGTGGAGTAAGAATGTGGCTCTAGAGCTGTGTGGATAAGGGATATTTCAAAGCTTGGTAGAATGGGGTGGGAAGGTGGCTGCTGCTAAAAAGGTTGGTTAAGCTACAACAAAATATTTTGTTTTCAATTCTTTCTATTTTTCCTTCCTTACAAGGACAAAAAGCTTTAAAATGAAAACATGTCCTGAAAATGATAAATCAACATGAAACACTTGGAGTGCTCTAAAAGCCCTCCTTCTCTCCCCCTTTCACACCACTCTGTTGGAGAAAAAATAGATGTGTTCACTGTTTGCCAAAACAACACTTGCCCAGTTGTAATCAAGTCATTTTACAACAGGGTGTAGACTTTTACTCCATGTTTGTTGTCTGTGACCTTGGGGAAGTTGTGGCTGGAAGTGTTTCCACTTGTTTGTCTCTAAAGAGAGAAGGTGGGTCAGGATCAGTCTCTCACAGAATTGTTTTCAAGTTGTTTGGTTGTCCCACATCTCTGCTTGCAGTGGTCTTAAACTGTTGGAGATAAAGAAAATAAAATAATTCCTTCTCTTTGTCCAGAGACTTTCCTGTAACCGTCTTCCATGTGCCCATATTTTCCCAGGTAAGAGTTTTGCTGGAACTCGGGTTGCATTTTGTGATGAAGGTAATGTTGGTAATTCTGAGCTCACCGGAGACCTGGGAGAGCTGAGCTTTGTTCCCAAGTCCATCACAGACTCCCCAAGTGAATCTTCAACTGATTCTTGTAATGTTTAGTGGATGTGACCAAGAATTTCCACCAAGACACCACAGAAGCACAGAATGGTTTGAGTTGGAAGGGACGTTAGAGATCATCTTGTTCCAACCCCACCTGCCATGTGCAGGGCCACCTTCCACCGTCCCAGGTTGCTCCAAGCCCTGTCCAACCTGGCCTTGAACACTTCCAGGGATGGGACAGCCACAACTTCTCTGGGAATCCTGTGCCAGGGACTCACCACCCTCTGAATATAGAATTTCTTCCAAATATCCAATCTAAACCTACCCTCTTTCAGTTCAAAGCCATTACCCTTTGTCCTATCGCTCCATGCCCTGCTAGAAAGTCCCTCTCCACCTCTCTTGCAGACCCTCCTGAGCTACTGGAAGTTGCTCTAAGGTCTCCTGGGAGAGAGTACAATTGTGGGGTGTATTTCCATGGAGTTCATGGTTTTGCAGTTTTACACGGCTGACACGATGGATTGTTTTGCTGTTGAGTGTCTCGCAAACCCTTGGTTTACAAGTTTCCTCCTTGGTTCCTCTTGTTTGTTGCAATTTCTGTCTCCTTGAAGCACACTCCAATACACACCCTCACCCTCTCTCTGGCTGCTTGGGCTCTCACAGCTTGGCTTCCATAATTTTGGGCTGAAGGCTGTTTCCCTAAAATGAAGGATTTCTGGCCTGGGGGCACCTGCAGCCTCGGATGCCAATTTTGTGTGTGCGTGTTACACTGAGGCTGGCTGGGGAAGCTGCACTCTGGATTTTCTCCACTTTTAATGGATTTAGCTCCCAACCATTGCTCTCTCAAGGTGCTTGCACTTTCATCCTTTTTCATGTGTCTGGCCCAATTAAGGGAGGATGGTGAGTGATTCTTTTTAGTTCTGGAGTTTTGCTGTCTGGCAAATCTCAGCACTTGTTTTTTTGCTTGATTTTGAAACTCTGGAAGAAAAAAAAGGAGAGTGAAGTACAGCAGGTGCCTGAGGCCATTACGCTATTCCCAATACAGCACAGAACTGGGATTTTCTGGTGCTTTGCTCTCCATGGAGGACAAACCAAAGGAATAGCTGCAAGTGTCAGTGTCAGTGCATCACTGTGACAGCACAGAACCTCTTTCTCATGAGAAAATCTTTCTGTTTATTGTAAACACAAGTTAAGGTGTTCAGAGCTCCTTCGGGAACAGGCGGTCGATGCCTGTGGCCAATCAGCCCCAGGGGGCGGATGGCTGTGGCCAATCCCAGCAAGCACTCATTTTGTATATAAAAGCTGTATTTAAATAAATAATTCTCTTTTCTCGGCAATCTGTCTCGTGTGCCTCTGTTTCGACATCAGCTCAACAGCGACACATCCCAAAAGAGACTTTAGTGCTTTCCTGAGATGTCTATCAATGAGGTCATGTGCCACAGAAAGTGGAGGCCATTCCCAGCTTTTTGCCTGTCAGAGGGAGAATGGCTGGTCCAAAATGAGAAATTTGACTATCCAAGCTTTTTGCCTGTCAGAGGGAGAATGGCTGGTCCAAAATGAGAAATTTGACTATCCAAGCCCAGCATGAAGCATCACAGCTCAGGTCAACCAGTCTAACACCCCAACATCTTTCTCAGTACAAGACAGACATGGGCCTGTTGGAGCAGGACCAGAGGAGGCCACAGAAATGATCAGAGACTTGAACCAGCTCTGCTGTGAAGAAAGGCTGTACAGCTGGGGTTGGTCAACCTCGAGAAGAGAAGGCTCTGGAGAGTCCTTAATGTGACTTTTCAATACTTAATATAAGAAAGATGAGGACAGACTTTTTAGAAGCATCTGTAGTGATAGGACAATAGTTTTACACTAAAAGAGAGTAGATACAGAATAGTCATAATGAAGAATTTTATTTTATGGTGAGAAGGGTGAAATGCTGGACCAGGATGCCCCATCAAGAGGAACATTTAAGGCCAGGGGAATTGGCCAGGGATTTAAGGCCAGTAGATGCCCTTTAAAGGTCCCTGCCAACCCAAACCATTCTGTGATTCTGCCATCATAGCAAAGGTGTTGCAATTCTTGTTGGATTGTAACCTATTTTTTGTGGTAGAAAAACCTGTTTGGGGTGTTTTTTTCATAATCTTGGTTTAAGAAAGCAGCAGTTAGGTTTGGTCCTGTATCATTTCCCAACTCATGCAGCACCTTTATCTTTTCTCTTCCTTTGCTGCCATCATCTCCATGCCTTTAAGCTGAACTATTTTGATACCAAAGCCCTGGGACACTGTTGAAATGCTGGAGGATGTCTGAGTGAGCCATTTCTGTGGATAAGGAAGTTGGAAGGAGGAAGAAATTCTTCCTCTGTTGCATTTATTTCATTCTGCTGCTGCTACCTCAGGCCTTGCAGGTTTTTTTTTATTAGTATTTTTTTTTACCATCGGAGCAAAATAACTCTGGCTCCAATATTTCTATGAGAGGCCCAGGAGCTTATAGCAGCAAACTTTCTCTTTTGAGAGCTCATCAGGACTGCAGTGTGATGGATAGACTCCAGCCAGATGTGTATTGGTCATGTTCCAGAAGACAGCATTACCTTGTTTTGATCGAGTGCTTAAGTCTTTGCCTTCCAGCTCAGGATCTCCAAGCACTTTGTGAACAGGGAAGAATTAAAAGTTGCCCTTTATCAGTGGAGAACATAAGACACAGGGAGGACAAATGATTTGCTTGCCCTCGACATCATTTGTAGTCCAGAAGAGTTGGATTTTAGTACTTTTAATTTTTTTGCAGGTGGACATCCTGAAGTTTGGAGATTGCCCTGTATCTTTTATTTGCCTTTGCAGTCCTCTTTTTTTCTTAGACTATTGGGGTTTAACTGACTTTTAACAGGGCTATGTCTGCCTTTTTCTGTGCTTTTTTAGGTTTGAAGTGTATCCCGCATCCATCACTATCCAGAAAATGTCTTATGGATCCATTGATGGGAGTGGATTTGGGAGCAGGAACCCATTCGGAGGCCCTTCGAGACAAGGCTATCAACCTCTCGGTGAAGTATTGATCCCTTGCTGTAATTTATTCCACCTGACTCCCCTGAGGACTGAAGTTTGACTTGCTCAGGTTCAGTGTGGCTGCTGTATAAATATCACACCCTCACCAGGGGTCATTTCTGACACCGATTTTCAAAGGTGAAACCCAAACTTGTTCAATTTGATTTGTGTGATTGAGGCCCAGCCTCTCACTGTGCTCACGGTTTGGGGTTGCAACGTGGGAGAGCAGCACTAATGAGGGTTTTTGAGAAATTTTGAAGACCCAGAAGGGGAAATGCAGAATATTCTCTATATTGGCTTGTGTCTTTCTTCATCTCCCCAACACCTTTACAAGAAGTTTGTCCCAATGGTTGTTTTAGGGCTGGCTGGTGGTGGGAATAGATGGGAAGATGTACAAAATGCAGTGGGCTGTGCTTTCCCAGAGAATAACTTTGCTGTGGAAGCTGCTTGAATCTGTGCTTGGATGTGGCAAACAGGATCAAAAACTCACTCAGGAAATGCTGAAACCACAAACCATGGCTTGCAAACGGCCATGGATTCTTTCTTTGTGTCATTTTTCTAAGCAGAAATCGGACCAGCTGTAGGGCTGACCTGGGTTTATCTAGTCTGGCTTTGAGAAAGTCTTTTTATCTGGAATTTATCCTTCATTTTGTTCCTGGGCCTGGCTTCCACTGGAGGGTAAGGCTGGAGTGGCTCTGGTGTTGACACAACTGGGAGTTCAAACCTTGGCAGGAGCATCAGGAAAAGGGCTCTTGGTAACACGGCAAAGGGCTCTGTTTTCCTCTTTTCATCAGGGAAGAACATCACCCCTCTCTCCACTTGCCTTTGATTGCAACTGGCCCATTCATTAACACAGCCTGGTTAACCATTAACACACAATTTTCATGTTTTGAGGGTTGCAAATATTGTTTGGGAAACATTTCTTTGTTTTGCAAATAGCTGTTCTCCCTGAATGGGAATATATTAAAAAAACCCATAGAGGTTTCTCTTGGGTTTCTGTTTTCTTACAAACTTGGGTTTAATTTTGATTTTTTTTCTTTGAACAGGAAGAAGGTATTGAAGTAAGTGCAAGTTGTTTGTTCAGTTGTAAATAGTGATTTTTAGGGTATTCTGCAAGGCAAAATTAAAGGCAGAAAAGCAAGGAAGATGGGATACTTGGGCACAATCAAAGAACCATAAGAAAAGAGAATTGAAATGTGGATTAGAAAAATGATGAATCTCGGTGCATTGTAGCTTAGGTTAAAAAAATGAATATTTATTGTGCTGTATGAAAGAACCACTGTTTTTAATGCAAATTCACAGAATAAGTCAAGACACTTGAAATCTCTAAATATCTGGAGAAATCCCTCTTTGTGCCCAGCTCACCCATGGCTTGGCAGTTGGAGCTGAAGCCACTGTTAGTGGATGGCAAAGAGGAGCTGGTGTGGCAAAATCAGCTTTTTTGAAACATCCATGGAGTGTTGGCTGCCCAGCAGAGCCTGTTGGTGCTCTGGATTATGGCTTGGAGTTGAGTGCTGGTTTCCCCTCCAGGCTTGCACACATCCTGTCTGGTCATCTTGCCATGGATGCATCTCCAGGGTGGATTTTCCCAGCCAGACAAAATTGCTTGGTCCCTTAGCTAAGCATCCCCGTGGAAAAGATTGTGAGGGGAGGGACCTGTTTGCGTTGGCCAAGGCACCTTGGAAGGAATTTCCTTTCTGTGTGTCTCAGTCAGAGGTGGGTTCGTTCAGCCTGGAGGAAAGGAGGTTTAGGGGAGACCTTTTCACCAAGTTCCAGCATTTAAAGGGTGGCTACAAATGAGGTGAAGACTGTCTTTTTACATGGAAAAGATGTGGGGTATTGGGTACAAGTTACATCCTGGGGAGATTCAGTTATCAGAGACTCAGACAAGAGGAAAATTTTTTTCATTGAGAACAATTAGCCTTTAGAATTATTTCCCCGAGGAAGTGGTGGATTCCTGAATGTTGGACAATTTTAAATTTCAGCTGGCTGGGGTGCTGGGCCATCCTGTCCAGGCTGTGCTTTTGCCAAATAAAGTTGGATCAGATGATCCTTGAGGTTCCTTTCCAACCTGGCATTCTGTGATTCTGTTCTATGCTCATCTGAACCCCTGTCCCTTTGCCACAGAAAACTGACTCATTGGATGCCTTGTGTCACGCTATCCCCAAATATTGCCATCAATTAAGTGTCAGGAGAGGGTAATGCAACACTAATTATCTGCCTCCTGCTTCTGGATGATGGATGACTGGTTTGCTGAGAAAAATTCTTTTGTATTAGGTCATGGTATGGCTGGAACAAAGGAGCGTGGCCTTCCCGCCAGCATTCGTGTCTCTGCTCTCAGCAGGGGCAGACCTTGATGGGAACGGTCTGTGTGTGCTTTAAACCTCTCCCTCTCTTTATAGATAATAAATAAATAAACAAAACCAGGTATCCCTGCAGGTAAATGTCCAACAGTGGTCACGTGGTAATATTCAATATCCAAGAGAAAACCATGAGATACAGCAGCAATAAAGGTGATGGGGGTGGAGCTGCTTCATCTGTAATATAGGGAGCAAAGAAAACGTTTGGTTTGGTTTTGTTTAATGAAGGGTGATGCTGCCATGGGGGTTTCCTCTGTCCTTAAGCATCTGTTTGTCTTGGCTCTGTTTCCTCCGTGCTTGATCCAAATGTGCTGCCAGGATGGGAAAGTTTAATTACGTGAAGGAGATCCCCTTGGCTCTGGGCTGACGTGATGATGGATGGACTCAGAGCCCATCCTCAGGCCATGTGCAGGCTTAACCTTGCTGACCAGCCTAATTAGAGACATCCACAGGCTGCATCTGCAGCAGTTTGGGGAGGAATCCCAAAGCAGTGTTTCAGCAATTTGGTACACCCTGGACACCTTGGTGTCAGAGGACTCTAGTTCAGACTGTTTTTGATGGTGGATATCCAGGATTTCTCGGGGAAAACAAAAACTAGGGTTTTTTTTTCTTTTTCTTTTTTTTTTTTTTTTTTTTAAATATTGGCAAGGTTTTAGGAGGAAAGAGAGAAGCTCAGCAGAACTCAGATGTTCTGTAGCCTTAACCAAGGAGCACCCTAAGGTGTGTCACAAGCAGGATCAGCAGGGTTACCTGGAGTAGAGCACTTTGGGGGTTTGGTTGTCCCACAGCCACTGAAGGACAGCCAGGAGTGGCAAGTGGAGGCATGAGCCATGTCCCTGCTTTGCAGCTGGGAGTTGCAACCTCCTCCACCAACATCTGCTTTTCATATCCTCATTCTGACCCCCAAAAATCAATGTAAACCCTTGTGTTCCCCTGTTTCCTTGTCGGAGCTTCTCTGGGCTTCAGCTAGGCATTGGTGTTGCATGGACAAATTAGAAAGCAGGTAGTAGAAAGTTATTGTTTTGGGTTTTTTTTTTCTTTTTGTTTTTAAGTTTAAACCTGAGAAGTGAAAAAGATTGACTTCAAAAATATTATTTTTGAAGTAATTTGACATGTCTGAGATAAACAGAGACCAAACACTGTAGAGCAGTAGGAATTAAACCCTGGATTCTTGCTGTGTGCAACCTGCACTCTCTACCATCTTCAACCTATCTTCCCCCAACCATCTTTTTGTGGGGAAAAGAAACAAAACGTGCTTTACACAAGCGGGTGTATAGGTCAGGGAATATAAATAGCTTGGATTAAAATGCCACGAGACAGGAAATTTTTAACACTGCTTTTATTAACCTTACTGTAACCTGGACGTTAAATGCCAGCTCTGAAAAGGTGAGGTTAATTTCATATTCCAGCAGTGCCTTGCTTCCAGGTAAGCTCAAGGGACTGCTGGGTCAGTGCTTAATTTGGCTGTGACTTCATTTAGACCATTTCCCCCCCTCAGTTTCTCCTGAAGATTTTGTGTGGGACTCTGGCCAGGGTTGTACTCAAGATACATCACACGTGAGTCTTTCTCCTGGTTGGATTAGGTTGGTTATCTTGTCACTGAACGAAATGAGATTGGTCCCTGCAAATTGTCCTTGGCACTGCTCTCTGGGTATTAATCACCTAATTATCATTTCGATAATTAGCAATTGTTAAATGATTTTTTCTAACTTTTTTTTTTTTTCCTGGAATCAGGTCTATAATTTTCTTTGCCCTCCCCTCTCTACCACTCAGCTGCCTCTGTGCTGCACCAACCAGCTCTTGGGTGGAAAGTCATGTGCCAGTGCTGGCAGTGCTGTCCCCGACCTCTCATGGAATTGCTTAGATGGGAAAAGACCTCTAAGATCCTCAAGTGCAACCATTAAGCCAGCACTGCCAGGTCCACCACTAAACCATGTTCCCAAGTGCCTCATCCACACGTCTTTTAAATCCCTGCATGGATAGTGACTTAGCCACTTCCCTGGGCAGCCTGATCCAGTGCTTGACAACCTTTTCAGTGAAGATTTTTGTCCAAATATCCAATCTAAACCTCCTCCTTACAGATGAACCTTCCTTCTGTCCTCTCCAATCCTATTTTCCTCTTTTTCTAGAAGTTTTGGAAAGTGATTTGTCCTTATAAACCCATCGTGAGATTCACTGTTGCCTCCAGGTTTGGCAGAGTCCCAGAGCTCACGTGCTCCATGGAAGGGAGATGTTCACATCATTGTGACCCCTTTGGTGGGATGCGGGTGGCAGGACCTCTGTTTTCTGGACAAAACTCACCCAAAAGCTCAGGTACAAACCAACACCGGGGCCTGACCACCACATGGCCTCACTGCAGCCCCAGGTCTGGTGTCAAAGCGTGGGAAGGAACCCCCTGCCAGCTCCACATCCCGGTGCTGCAAAGTGCTGAAGCTCAGAACAAACTCCTGAGTACACAAGGAGTTCCCCCGAGGTTCATTAACACTCAGCAGGTGGTTAATCCTTTCGGGGCCTGAGCACTGCTTGAGTTTTGCATCGGCCTCTTAAATTAATTCCAGTATTTGGAATGCTTTGCTGAAGGGAACTTGAAACCCGTGATCGTTGCAGTGTAAGGCATTGGCCAGAGGGTCTGGTGGGATGTCCAGGTCTGGTTGTGGCAACTGTTCCTCGGTGGGGCAGTGAGGAACACAATGATGCACTTAAACGTGCTCAGGAAAGTGCTAGAGAGAGTTCAAAGCGGTGAAAGAAAGGAAGAACTAAATGGTTGACTCTTTTGAGGGGATTTGAAGCTGCTATGCAATATTAGGGGTGGCTTTTTCAGAGGCTGAAGTCTCAAACTGAAGGGCTGGACCAGATCACATTCAGTAATTTAACCAAAGTGTGGTTTTGGGATGGAGTCCTGCCAAGTGTGGAATTAGAGAATCATTAAGGTTGAAAAAGACCTCCAAGACCATCAAGTCCAAGCTCCAAAGAAGGAAGGATTGAAGATGTGACCTCTTGTAGCACCTTTCCTCTGCCATGCATAGGTGGGTTCACAAATATTGCTCCAAGATTTACCTCCTGGACTTGTCCCTAATTTAGGGAACTCTAAACAATAATGTGGCTTTTTAAATGTTGTGTGAAACATTTCTGAGAGTCTTAATGATTACTTTGGCTTCTAAGTCTTGGGTGCCATCATATTTTCCTAAATTTATGGTCCCACAGAACTTGAGGAGTTGGGTGTCATATTTAAGAAGTCATTAGTAAAGTGCAGGTTAAAGTCTAAATGCAAACAACACACAAAAAAAAAATCATAAAAAGATGATCTCTCTCACTAGACAACCCCAAAATCATTTTTGTGGCACTACAGAATTATTTCATGTTGTTTCTTTGCTATTGTGCAAGACTTCCAAAAGTTATAAATTTATTTCCTTAGTTCATTTTCACTAGATTTAGAGGATCTTCTCTGCCTTACATCCAGTTCTTAAGAGATCTTAGCTATGATTTAATGAATTAATAAGCCTAAACTTAAGAAAACTTATTAAAGAATAATGAACAGCATGTTTTATAGCAAAAGGAATTGCCAGGAGAATTAACTTTCATACACAAATTGACTTTGAAACTGTTTGTTTTGAAAACCTCTGCCCTATCCCTTCTGGCACTTTTAACACTATAATAAACGTTTTGCTATAATTTCAGTATTTCAGGAAATGTAAGTGGTTATGCATTTATTTATATAACCAGCAAAACCATTGGAATAAATAAGTATTTTAATGAAATATGTGAGGGTGAGCTGACAACTTCTTAGCAGGAAAAAAAAAAAGCAACATAACCAACAAGCCAATCCAAAAACCTCTTGGGTAAACATAAACATTTTTTTCTCTACCAATTTTATTTGCAAGTCTTGATTATCCAAAGGAATTTTAATGTAGAAATGTAAAAAACACGCTGGCGGTCCCAATCTTTGACAGAAAATCAGAAATCAAAGACACTCACCTTTCCTTAGGCATTTCAGCTGCAAATGCATTTAAACATGCTCTCAGAACAGCTTGCTTCATTTTCCACTCAATTACAGTGGAATTAGAAGGAGTTCCAGAAGATCCTCTGCCTGCAGCCTGCTCGTTGTGTGGGTAGAGGTGCCTTGGTAGGGAAAGCAGAACAGAACGAATGTTGCTGGTGGAAAATGTCCAGTGGAAAGTGTCCCTGACCATTGGAGGGGTTTGGAACCAGATGGTTTTTAAGGTGCTCTCCCACCCAGGCCATTCTGGAATTCTATAATTTCATGAATGTGCTCGTGGATCCTTTATTTTCCCAATGTGTGCCCAGAGCTGGGGCTGCTCTTCTGGGATGTCTTTCCACATGGGCATATCTTCCTAAAGGAGAAGTGATGGCCCTGTGCTTTAGTTTCAGCTCCTGAAACGAATTTAGCTCATTTTTTTTCCTTCTGGCTGCTCTTGCAAAAGCTTTTCTTTGTCTTGGATGTAGAGGACAGAAAAGTTTTATTAACAAAATAAAACTCAGCTACCGCCTCATTCAAACTTGGTGTCAGCTCTTCTTTAAGCTGTTCAGACCTGGACAAGACTTCAGTGATTTTAAACTGAAAGAGGGGAGGTTTAGATGAGATGTGAGGAAGAAATTGTTCCCTGTGAGGGTGGTGAGGCCCTGGCACAGGTTGCCCAGAGAAGCTGTGGATGCCCCACAAGTGTTTAAGACCAGATTGGATGGGGCTTGGAGCAACCTGGGGTAGTGGAAGGTGTCCCTGCCCATGGCAGGGGTTTGGAACTGGATGATCTTGAAGGTCCCTTCCAACCCAAACCATTCTGTATTTTTGTGATTCTCTGATTGAGGCTCCCAAGGTTCTTTAATTCTGTAGATTGAATCCAATTGTGGTTTTTGAAACTTTTTTCAGTTTCTCGAGAGCATTTCTCCTGTTAGGAGAGTAGAGCCCTTCTCCAACAATCCATAAGGGAGGGCTTGGCTGGATTATGAAATTCCTGCAAGTGCTACAAGGCTTCCTCAACACCCAGCTTCTCTCCTGTGCTTTGCATCCTGAGCTTTGCATCATGGCAATATCCAATGCTTGGAAAGGATCTGAAACCTGTTTTTCTTGATCTCTGCCTGCAAATAAGTCCACCTGAAACAAGATACAGCTGAGATTGAGCAGTAGGATTGCTGCATGACCTTGTGTGAGCATCTGTCCGTGTTTGCTGAACGGGGATCCGTGGGAAATAGGATGAGGTTGGAGCAACCCTTCTGCAGCTGTTTGCTTTTCCACCAGAGATGTCTCTGCGTGCACATCCCAGAGCTCCCCAGTGTCCTGCTGTGCCAGGCAGATGTGCTGCCAGGATGGCTTCACTCTGAAATCAGGGGTAGAGCACATCAGAGCTTATTCTGGGTTTGTTGGAATGTCTCCAGCCTCTGGGGTGGTGGCTGCATCCCAGTTTGGTTCATCGAGCTCCCTCCCCAAGGAGGAGGCAGAACCAGGCTCCAGGTAGGCTAAATACTCCAGCCAGCATTTTTCCTGAGGTTCTGCAATTCCTTTCCTGCAACATGAAGGGGAGAACCCCCAAACTTCACTGGAAAAGTGGTGTCCAGGAGCAGGCTGTCATTTCTAACACAACTTTATCTATTCCATGTTGTATTCTCTTCTTGGGAAGGTGCTGGTGCTTTTTATTGCCCTTATGGCTGCTGAAAGGATTTTTTCTTATTGCTTTTTTGGTTTTTTTTTTATTAATGTGCTCATCAGGAAACCGAATGAGGTTGAAATTAAATTTGGCCTGGTCTGTCCTAATTTGGATTGCAAGGATATCCATGTACAGTGAGTGAACAAGTGAATTCTCTGTCTCCTCTACTACTGCTGTAGGAACCCCAGTAAATTTTGGGAATGGACATTCCAAAATGGACACTGGAAGAAAAGCTAGAATAGTTTCTGGCAGGAATTTGCTTTGTCCCAAGCATTCCCCAGGTATGCATCAGACACTGGCATGGCTCAGAGTCTTAGCCCAGGTGAGGCTGTGCAGAATTTTTTGCTGTTGCAGAATTTCCACCTGGAGTTTTGGCTGTGAAATGGAACAAATCCGAAAAGTCTAAAATCTGGGATAAAGTTTAGGAAGGGAAAACATCTCTTTTGCCTGTGCTGTTGTGATATGGACTTCGGACGCTGCAGGACACACTGAGTAAGATGGAACTCTGCATATTTGAGCTGTTCATATAGTAATAGTATTAAAAATATTAATATTTAAAGTAATAATAACAGGTAAACTAGCAAAACCTCTGTGCATGAATGCAGCTTGTAGCCTACCAAGTCTTTGATCTTTTGGAGAGCACATCTGTGTCTTGGTCTCTGTCACTACTCCATGGTGTGGCCAGCTGCAAATCTCTTAACTTCCCTGTTTTCTTGTTTCCTTCCCCTCCTATCCTTAGTATTATCCAATTAATTAAATTGTTAAGGATGTAGAATATGTCTTTCTTAGGTGATTAGAAATAAAAGCATTTGGCATCCTTTGTGTTCATTTTCCTTTTTCTCTGTGAAAATGCAAGTGGAGTTTTACGGCATTACCTTCTGCCAGGAAGATGGGGATGGAGATTTATAGAGATTCTGACAAAACACAGTTGTGATTTCTGCTCTGCAGCCCTACTCTAAGGATGTATTTATTTGCAGAACATACACAAATCTCACTTCTGTACATCACAGAGGGGTAGACACAGCTGACCCAAATACGAATGACACAAACAGAATTTGAGTGGAGAAGAAAAAAAAAAAAAAAAAAGAAAAGCTTTTATCCATGCTGTCAGTCCAGAAATATTATTTCTGAATATCTCTTCTTCCAGGTGATGTTTGCTTGGAGACTGACACTGGCAGCTAGAAGTGGGCAGGGATTAAAGATCAGCAGTGAGGAAGGGCTCGACAGATGTAAGCAGGTAGATTGGGGATTAGGCTGAATTAGTGTGGATGGAAGGCATTTAGGAGCAAGGAGGGATTTGAAATTGGATGTTTGGATGTGTGTGTTGCAGATCTTCCCTGAATTTCTCTGTTCCACTTGGATATTAATGGTTGGGATTTATGAGCTTGTCCAGAGGTCGTTGATGTGGCCGAAGGTAGGGGAGGTGCTGCAGGTGGTTTTAGTGGGATGGGAGAAGCAGCTTAAGGAGGTTCTGAGGTGCACAAGGGGATGTGTAGGTGTTTCTAAAACCAATTTCCCATTATTTCCTGATCCCAAGCTGGAAACACATTTTGAGGATATCTCTGTGTTTCTTACGTTGTTCTGGCTGCTGAGGGCTGCAGTGGGATGAGGATGCTTTTATTTTTTCTACATGAACACATCTTAAGTCCATCAAAAATGTTTTAATTCCTTCTGAAGCAAATATTTTTAGTGGAAATCAAGCTTGAAGTGGTAGACAGGTGATTCTTGGGAGATACAGTACCAGGATTAAAATATTCCCAATGGATTTTTTTACAGCTTATGTCCTATTTTCAGAATATCTTATTAAGGTCAGACCTCAGAGATCTCCAGGTGCTGGATGATGCAGCTGGGGGTGTGGGAGTGGATAGTCCAAGGCCCCTCTCTGCTCTGGAAGCATTTAAGGATCTTTTGAAACTTCAACCAATGTTGTTTGTTTTGTTTTGTTTTGTTTTGTTTTGTTTTGTTTTGTTTTGTTTTGCTTTGTTTTTTTAAAGCCAGTCAAACCTGATTGCTCCTAAATCCCTTGGTGCCCAGCAATGTACTAAAATGGAATATTTCCCATGAATATTTCTGTGTGTTTGGCCATTCCTTGCCTTGAAAGCTTCACCCAGAGATTTGGGAGTGGATTTGCAGCGAGACAAAGAAGATTCCATACAGGTGAATGCACAGAGCATTGTTTGGTTAGGTAGGGAATTTTATTTTATTTTTTTTTTCTCTGAATGCTTTGCTCAGGTCCTTAGTGGAGTGCAGAATGAAGAGCTGAATGAAGAGCTCTATGCTGCATAAAACACAATATTCTCTATTCCTTCTCCTCTCCTAATAGAGATACAGGAATGGAAACAGGGATACAGCTGGCAAAGCAGAGGGACAAAGTTATGTAAAGAAGATTTTTTTGAAGCCATAAATCCATCTGAAGATTTTTAAAGTCATAAATCCATCTTTTGGGGCTGGGAATAGCACGTGCCTTGAACTTGCATGTGAAACAGTCTGTTGTGTATGAAGCTGTGTGGGGGAAAGACCACTGGGAAGCATCCTGTTCTCCCCTAAAAAGGAGGTTTTGAAGGGAAAAACCAACCCTGGGAATCTGAAAATTTCAAACCTCCTGTACTTTTCCACATCTGTGGAGGCAACCAAAGTGATGGGCTGAGCAAAGTAAGATTTCTGTCTCACTTTCTCCCAGTCGTTCGTCCAAGTTCTTTTTTATTATTATTTTCGCTTCTGCAAAACGGTGTAAAGCAGAGATTTAGAAAGAGGGTTTGCTGTAAAACACAGTTTGCAAAGAAGTTGAGTTTATGACAAAATGCAGCAAAAAAACCCCCTTTTATTGCAACCCTGTAGCAGTCAGTATTTTAGATTTATTTCAGGTACTGCAGGAGTTAAGCAGGTGGGGAAAGAGGAGTTGTCTGCTGCTTTTCCTGAAGTGCTTTCCCAGCCAGACTGTAGCCAGATGGCTGGGACTTTGAACAATACACAGACAATTCCAAGCCAGGATCTAACAACAATAAAATCCCTAAAAATACACAGGATGTGCGTACCTGGGGGGAATGGATGTGCAGTGTGGATGTGCAGTGTGTGTGTGTTTTCTTGAAATGTAATTTGGAAGTTTCAGTCATGTTGTCATTTCATACCTCTCCTTTTATAGTCTGACTGCTAAACCAAAGTGCTGTCGATTCGTACTTTAAAATTTTGGATCTCAACACAATTTCAGTATTTTCAGTGATTTTTAATTTTTTTTTTTT